>OY723386.1:62859050-63099050 GCA_963210295.1 Ophion ellenae
ATTTAAGATTACTCATAATCGATAATTGTCCAAAATACATATATTCATTCTAAAGCCATTTCTTCCCTGTTAATGCAACGAGGCCCCTGTAGAAATAAACTTTCTATGCCCCAAAAAAACTTGTTCTCCACGATAATTTCATTCCATTTGTTTTTATTTATTTTTTCCGAACAAAGTGAAGATCTATGGAGAAAATGGAATAAATGAGCTTCCTCCGAATAATTTGACAGCCGCGATTTAATTTATGGAAACAAAAAGCAAGAAATTAAATAATCTCTTTTTATCCGGCGATGGGTTTAGCCAGTTTTACGAGAGCACGAGAGACGATAATTGAAAATATTGCTAATTTTCACTTTTTAAAATAAAAATACTCTCATTTCTCTATGAAATAAATTATTTTGAAAAGGTATCATCTTATTTGTAAAATAACTGATTTTGCAAGGTTTTTATTTGCTTTGGAAAAAAATCATTCTAAAAAGGTCATTCGATTCTTCTCGGAAAAAAAATTATATTTGAAAGGTTTTCATTCAATTTTAGAAAATTAATTATTTTGAAAACGTTGTTGTTCTTTTCGAATTAAATTACTTCAAAGTTTTCAACTTCTTTTTCAAATCAATTATTTTTCAAAAGTGCTTATATTCTTTCAAAATGAATTATTTTGCATAAGCTTGTATTTTCTATTCAAAATAAATTATATATTTTTTTCAAAAATAAGAATAAACTCAAGGAATAAAAAATAAACGAGCCTTCTCCAAATAATTTGACAGCGGCGATTTAATTTGGGAAAAAAAGCGAATAAATAAATAAATGAACATCCGGTTGGAGGGCGATCGGTTTAGCCAGCGTTACGAGAGTACGAGAGAGGAAAACCACTCTCGCCTTGGACAGCTCGTCTGCCAACGTGTGTGTGAGCGCCAAACGTGGAAGCGGAAATCGAGAAGGATAAGGACAAAGTCAGAGGGGGGGAGAGAGAGAGAGTGAGAGAGAGAGAGAGAGAGAGAGAGAGAGAGAGAGAGAGAGAGAGAGAGAGAGAGAGAGAGAGAGAGAGAGAGAGAGAGAGAGAGAGAGAGAGAGATCTAGGGGGGGGGGGGGGGGGGTTGGCAGAAAAAGTAAACGGCGAAGTTGAATGCTCGCGCGTGCCTAAGCTCGTCTTTCCCTCGACGGTGAGCATTAGGTGAAACCTCGTTCTCACCGGACCGGTGGATGAACAGGAACGAGCTACGGGAAAGGGTGCCCGGGTGAGTTATGGAAATTTCCGGTCGGAAAATCGAGAGCCAGAGCGGGAGTGAGAGAGAAATTCCAGCTTGCTCGCAGTAAGCGTTCTTCGATGAAAAAGCAGCGGTTGGCGGAAGTGGACGTCCAAGGAAATTCGATCGGCTTCCCGAGCGAATTCCGACTTTTCCAAAAGCCCCTTTTCTCTTGCTCCCATACATATCTATCGATATTGGACAATCTCGTCCGCATGCGAAATCCGGCGTATCGAAAAATGCAGGGAATAGAGAGCTCCCTCTCGTGGAAAAACATCTTTTTATATACCGTTTGTGAGTCTCCATTAAATGTATATACGAATCGAAAACTCGTCGAGACACCGATACGGGCGCGAGTGAATAATACCGTTGGTGAACTTTTGGCAGTAGCTGTCGAGTTCGTTCATTAATAAAATCTTGTTTATTTTCACTTGAGAAAACAATCTCTCATTTTTTCAATATTAATTGTTTTGTAGCGGTATTTATTCTATTTTATAATTAAATGTTTTTGCAAGGTTCTCATTGTATTTGAATAATCAAGCATTTTAAAAAGATTATTATTTCCTTTTTGAAAAAAGGTATATTGGAAATATTGTTTTATTTCTTTAAATGAATTATTTTGAAAAGGATCTCATTTTATTTTCGGAATGAAGTATTTTGAAGTTTCGAACTTCTTTATAAAATAAATTAATTTGAAAAGGTTCTTGTTTTCTTTTTAGAATTACGAATTGTGAAGTTTCTAACTCCTTCAAAATAAATTATTTCGCAAGAGTTCTTATTTTCTTTTCGAAATGAAGTATTTTGAAGTTTACAACTTCTTTTCAAAATAATCGATTTTGCGTGGGCTCTCATTTTCATTTCGAAATAAATGATTTTTCTTAAAAATAAGAATCAACAGTGATAGACGCACGGTCGCTCTGGAAAAATCCACTTCTCCAATATTCATAAGATCGCTCAAAAAGAACGAGTAAACGGGCTCAAATCGACGAGCCTTTTTGCTTATTTTTCCATCTCGAACAAATGCCCTCGTAGAAAAGAGAAAGAAATTCATTTCCGCGTGTACAGACGAGGTTTTTATTGGAAGCTTTTCAGATCGATACACGTCGAGTGATTGGACAGGTGCCCCTTCAAAGAAACACCCTATTCGCCACGACAGGCAAAAACGTCATAAAAAAAAACAGCCGCAAACGAAATTAAAAAAGATCGAAGGGTATTGTGCGCGTGGTCCACTGTACAAATCTTCCTATCGGTCTCTCTCTTTCTCCCCCCCTCCCCTTTATCGCTCACCATTTTTCTTTTAACTCGAGCGTCGCTGAAAAGAAACGAATGGGTACATTGTAACTGGCGCGGCGCATGGTGAGCGGAAAAATTGATACGAGAGAATCGAGATTGACGTCGGACGAGAGGACGAGAAAAATCGGGGGAGCGAGAGAGAGAGAGAGAGAGAGAGAGAGAGAGAGAGAGAGAGAGAGAGACTGGCGTGGTGTGTCGACCCTTCACATCAGGAGTTTATGACCGCGAGCGCTACAAAAACTGGGACCACGGTAAAGAGGATATGGAGAATGAGGATGCATATAATATATAGACGAACGAGAACGAGAAGAATTGGAATGGGAAAAAGCTGCAGTGCAATGTAGATAGAAGAGAAAAAAATAAACATAGAGGGGGGGGGGGGGGGGGGGCAAATAAAAAAGTAGAAAAGTAAACCGGCGGTACGTCCGGAAAGTTGGAGATGACCACTCGTAAATATTCATACGGGAATTCCTGAAGCAACGGAAAACATCAATTTCTGGACACGCTGAGAGGGACACTTTTATTCCCAATTTTTTTCTTCCCCCTCTCATTTTTTTTCCTACCCCTTCCCACCTTTCGCTCTATCCCTCGGCCTTCATCGTCGCTTTTTTCCCTCCGACGTTTCTTCGTCGCTGTAAATTTCATCAGGGCCGAAGGAGACAAAAAAAGGCATAGCACCATCCCGGGCAGAGATAAACCGCGATAACTCGGCTAAAAAGCGAGGATAACGAAAATTGCGAAACGAAAATTGAGGTCGACCGCAAATATGCTTGAGTCGGAGCGTTTTTTTTTTTCCTTTTTTCCGTTGCTCGGAAAGCTCATTTTTGGAGGCTGAAAGAGGAGGATTTGAGGTTTTTTTGTTGCTGGGGGCAACAATATTTTTATTCACTTTTATCGAGAAATTTATTGAATTTTAACAAGAAATTTATTGGAATTTTGGGACAAGATAAAATGTAATTATCATAGCAAATCGGAGGAGGTCGCATAATTTATGGAATTTTTCAAAATTACGAAAACTCCAGACGGTAGAAAAAAAGTTCAATTTCCTACCAAAAAATCAACTTTGATCATTTGTTATGAAGGTGGGACACAACTGTGACGGGTCAAAAAACCGATTGTTTTTTTTTACATTTTCTCAAAGTATACATGAGGAGCTGGCGGACAAAACCGGTCTTGTCCACGCTGCGACAATTTTTTTTAAATAAAATTTTTTGTGATTTTTTTAAGTACGACTTTATTGGCTCCCGAAATATTTTGGATAAAATCCGGCCTTAAACACCTTAAAGTTGGTTCAAGATTGGCTTTCGAGCGAAAAGACACTTTTTAGGCACAACAAAAAAATTAGAAATTAAAATTTGACGTAGTGTGGGCAAGCCCGGTTCTGTTCGCCAACTCCTCATACATTCAAGAAGATGGGGAAAAAATTTCAAGTAAAAATATTGAAAATTGACCAAGTTACGGTCAATTTGGTGAGAGCAACGATTTACGTATGCTAAAACTTGCAATCGCGTTTTTCGCAAAACGACTTTTCTCTACCTCACCGGAATCATTATTCTAGCTATCATTAAACGATTTTCAATTTTTTAAAAACAAAAATTCCCGTAATTGCAGGAGCTATGGTCGTACGTAGCCGTTTAATTTAATTGAATATTTTTTAAGCCCCCGATTATAAGTCAAAATTTTGTCAAAATTACTTTTTTTGGACACCCGCCAATTTGTGAATTTTTTCTTCGAAACATGGCTACGTACATCCAGCACTGGATTTACATAGATTATAAAACGTTTTTATTGTTATTTTTCAGACCAACCATTGTCAAGTTATCGATCACACCTCAATAACGTTGTTAATTTTTTTTCTTTAATAAAAATTGACCCGAAATAAGTTTGATGTATGCCCAATAACATACCTTTTTCCAAAGTCTAAATAAATAATCTAGTAGACAATAAAAACCGAAGAAACGACCTTTTTCGGCTCGTGACAGTGGTGACCGCTCTTTGCAAACGGATAAGAACATGAAAAGATATCCAGCCATGCGATAAAAAATGTTATAAACTATGCTCCGTACGAATTTAAAGTGAATCGGACGAAAAGATTTTCAGACACGACTCACATCGTTCCATAAAACATAGTTTCAAGTAAAACGCAAAAGAAAGGGTAAATAAATTTAAACAAAAAGGTTAAAAGGTCATGAAGGGTAAAATAAAGAAAAGGCAGTCCGCTGTGGGCGACCTGACCCATCACAAAAATCGTCATAACTCCGTCAATGTTAGGAACTTCTACAAAGTCCTTGTTACAAATTGGAGTTCAAACCCGAAGCTATAAAATCCCAACCAACCCAAACAAACCAAACAAACCCGAGACTATAAAACTATACAATAAAAATCGTATTGTAAAAATATCAAGCTTATTCCCTCAATACGAAAAACACGTCTTCTGTATACTTCGAAAAGGTCCTTTTCCCATATAATTGAATACCTCCTCATAATCACATGACCGAAAAAAAACCGAAAAAAATTGAGTCAAACAATGATTGAAACTAATGAAACTCTCACATTGCCTATTCACTGAAGAGCTTTCTCATAAACGCCGGTGGACATGACGCGCCGCTGTTCTTTTGAAAGAACAATTGTCTCAGGTTCCACCTGACGGAAGGAACAAAGCGTCGGCAAAATTCTAGAAGCTTTTTCCTCCACGAAGCGAAGCTTCGGCAAACGAAGCTGCAGACGTTTTCACTCCAACTTCTTTCAGCAAGATAGACGGATAGACGAAACATAAAAAAATGACAGATCTCTTCTCAGCATCCCATTCCAACCCTAACATCTTGATGTCAGCTTGAAAAAAAAAACGAATGTAGACACACTGCACTATCGTAACATCAACGGGCTTCATCTACCTAGGTGGGTCAAAAAATTGCATTTTCCAAAAGCATTTTCATTCGATAGTATCACCTTTCAGCTATATTCCCTGAAAGTCTCTTTGAAATATTCCTAAAATGGAATGAGCTACAGCTTCCAACAGCCGGCCCGGCGAGCGGTAGCAGCACCATACTTCAAACGTCAAACGCGTTTTTCTCGAAACACTGGTTTCAAAGCCGGTGGACATGATATCTCGAGAACCACTTGATGGATTATTTCCAAATTTGCACGAGACACGATGAGAAACATTCAAAGGTCGTTGACGATTTCATTTATTCCCATGCGATCTTCATTTTTGAATAGTTACGTAAAAATGACAACATTCTTCATAGATTTTGCATGCTCGAGGTTCAACTAGTCATTACGTTGCCAAAAAAAAATTATTTTTAAAATCAACGATCGTCAACGACTCATATTTATTGTTAGCTTGAATGAAACCTTTGATTTTTAGGTTTCAGATGGACCGTTTGAGCTGGAGAGTGTCCACCGCCAAACATCGCGAAAAAATGTCACCTGCCGGCGGTCATGTTTCTGTTGTTTTTCTGTATGTTTCCAAGACTCTCAATATGTGTACCTTTCTGATAAAAAAAAAAGCGTTTTTAGCCACCCACCCATTCGCGGAAAAAATTCTAACTGGGCCATTTTTTTACTGTTCTAGGTAGACATAGCCCCTTAACAAGAACATATTACTTTCATTACAATCATCATAATTGTCGATTCGAATCCGACCCTGATGGATGAGCCCAACCAGCACGTCCGACATCCTGGCCAGCCACAGTTGAAAGGCAACGACGTAAAAGAAAATACGTACACCCCGGTACTTCATGCGAGGTACATAGACGAGGAATTTTCCACGAACGAGGTAACGAGAGATCGTTGGGGGTTCTTCGTGCGCGCGTCAGTGTCAGCGTTATCGTTAATTCAGCTTTGGGACTGGTACCAACGGCGAATGTTTCCAGCACGAGATACGAGGGTCGTCTAGGAGTGGAGAAGCGCGGAAGGGATGACGATGGGAGGCTGGTACAGGAGAGAACAAGAGTCCTGACAAAAGAGACCGCCAAAGTTATAGGGTATGGAAGCTCTTTGATCTGGATGTGTGCTTCACGTGAAACGTATCCGCAAATCCGACGCATCTCTTCCTCCCGTATGCAGTCACGTAACGCGCGCGATATGTTGGGTTCCGGAGGAGTGGGGGAGGAGAAAGAGTGGGGCAGGGGGCGGAGACAGCGGACGAGAGTAGTAGACGACGCCACCGCGAGAGGCGCCTCTCTGCTCTCTCCCACTCTCAGGCAGTCGCGCTCTGCCTTTGTCTCTCGTTCTGCCTTGCTCTTGGCTTCTCTCGTGTTTACTCTTCATCGCCCTCTCTCTCTCTCTCTCTCTCTCTCTCTCTCTCTCTCTCTCTCCATCTATCTATCTCCCGCAACAGACCTCGTTGAAGAACCAAAAGCGTAAATGGCAATGAGCATTAGCGAATCCGCAAGTACGGCTGTTCCGGAAATTCCACCGCGGCTAAATCCTCTCCGTACGTAGTGACGAAGATCGACGATGAAACGTGACGCAGATACGGAGCCCTTTAAATATATACGTAAACGACACACGAGAGAGACGTAAAGAGAGAGAAATAGATAGAGAGAAGAGGATGCTTTCAAAGTGGAGCCCCGACTCGGTGAGTGAAACGGAGACAATTAGCTTCGGGATTGTCTGGGCTCCTAATTGGCCATTTCTATTCTCTCTCTGTGTTACCGATGCTTTATTTTGGCAACGTACACACCGCACCTCTCACTCGTCCTCGTCCCTTCTCCATCGGTTTTACCTCTACTGCACTCTGCCCTTGCTTCCTTTCGTTCATTGTAGAAAAATAAAACCGAGCAGCTTTGAAGCGAATTTTCAACCTCTTTTTTCGATCATGGGCACGGGTCCAAATGGAATCAAGTGGAAGTTCAGCTTCGAAGTTCCCCGAAGTTGCACCGCATAGTTTTATCTTACAGCGTTAAGGGGCTATATACCAGGGTGATCGCTGAAAATTTGAGTGAATTTCGGGAATTTTTTGGAAGTACTGAATTAAATTTTTTGGAAAATTGAGAATATATTTGACCTATATTACATAATTTTTTCATAGAAAAATATTAAGATCGAAGCGACTTATGCGCTGCTTTCAGAGGCGCAAAAAAAAGTTCCTCCACTGCTGACATGATTCCGGCCGATTGAGTAGCTGAAACCGAAAAAGGTAAAATGTCGTTAAACTGGAAGCTATTTTCTGTAAAATGACGTACGATTTTTGAAAAATATCAAAATCTAACAAAATGGCGTAGTTATGAAAAAAGTCGGTTTTCTTGCCTATAAAATGGTCGTTTTTTTCAATGCCAAATCGTTAACTTTTATCCAATCAAAAATATCCTACGTCATTGTAGAATAAATATATTTAAGAGTACTCAGTTCGAATTTCAAGTCAATCGGATAATTGCACTTTGAGTTACGATGTCAGCAAATTTGAAAAATGTCATTTCGAGAAAAACGCGTTTAAAGATTCAATTATCGATTTTTGCAAGATAAAATAATTAGAGATACGGCCTTGAAATTTTTACAGAATATTCTTGAAGGTATAAACTGTCGAAAAAGGGAAAAAATCTTTTTTTTGGAAGTCTCACACTGGTATAGCCCCTTAAAAGTATGGGCTAAAAGTGAAGGGGCGAAGTTCGAAGGGGAGTAGGACCATTGGAAGCAAATGGAAAGGATGTCGCCCGTTTCGAAAATGATCAAAACGATGTTCATCGTTGTCAATCTCAGTCTATTTCACATGGCATTTTGCTCTTCAATGGGAAAGCAACCATGAAGAATTGGAGTTTTGTTTGCCCTTGGAATAGGATCTGACGAAAGGGAAAAGAAAAACGCCGCCTGGGAAAAGTGCTTATAGGCATTCGAGAGGGAGAGAGAGAGACAAGTGCCCCATGGAGTCCGCGATCTCCAATGTCGAGATTCCAGCCAATGTAGACGATGGAACGAGAAATAGGAGAGAGAAAAAAAAGAGGAAGGCGATCGGGTATCGTTCCCAAGACGATTACGAGTGTTATCGGAGGAATCCCGTCTCAGATTGCCCTCGCCCCTCCTCCTCGACAAACTCTTCCTCCTTGCCCCTGGCAGAAATCGCAGATCGAGACTACCCAAGACGAACTCTAGATACGATAAATGACATCAGGCCTCACTCGCGCATGTTTTCTCGCAGCCGCCTTCCACAGTCGCGAGGCCGTTGGAAAATGTGATAAAAGTAGTGGAAATGGTTGGGGAAATCTTCGAAGTGTGAAAAAAAATACGGTGCAATATTCCAAGGCGACGAGGCGGGGGAACAAACAACCGTGTCTGATCGGTAACGAGCCTTATCCACTCGCATCCTTGGTATTTTGCATCTGAGAACGCCGAGACGTGACAGTCATCTTCAAAAAGTAGCACACGCGGGAGGAAATTTTTTTCCGCTTTCTCATTTACGAGCTGCGTTGGGACAATCAAAATAAAAAAAATAATATTCACCTGTCAACGAGTACACGTTATTTGCGTTTTTGTTTCTTTATAATTGGAAAAAAAACCTCAAGATGCAATCGACTTTTTAAGGTTTTTTAATATTAACCAAATTTAATTTAACTTAAAAATATTAACAAACTTTAATTTAACTTAAAAATATTAACAAAATTTAATTCAACTTAAAAATATTAACAAAATTTAATTTATCTTGAAAACATTAACAAAATTTGGTTTAACTTAAAAATATTAACAAAATTTAATTTAACTTAAAAATATTAACAAAGTTTAATTTAGCCGTAATGGGGTTTAGCCGTCGACGGTGAAGTACAAGGGGAGCGCCCTGTGCTTATGCACGGAGCCGATCGACTGTCACCAACTGTTAGCTTTCAAATAATCGTCATATTAAACGTACGATTTTGAACTATTTTTCTAAACCTATTTGTAAAATGCATTTTTTGCAATTTACAATTTTTTGCATTTTTGCATTTTTTGCTATTTGTAAAGTGCATTTTTTTAACATTCGGTGATTACATTAAGTATTTTCATTACTCTGTATAATTATTTTCTATAACTTTTCCCCGCTCGATTAACGCGAAACGAATTGGCAACGTCGTAATTCGTGGTATATCGTAATGCCCAGGTTGGCAGAAGTGTCGCGAAGTTAGAGACATTTGCGCCCCGTTCGAAACCTCAATATCAGCCCAAAGTGCTGTCAAAAATGAATATCGGTCCGATTAAAAAAAATTCCGCTGGAAAGAAAAAGTGTGTACTAAAGATGTTTATAATCTCGAAGAAATCAAAAAACTTTAATAATTTTCCGATATTCTAAAAAAAAATGTATGCATGAAAAAAAATCTGGCTTATTTTTTCTTTGCCTAGAAATGTCTAGAAATGTATGATTTCTGAACATAGTTATCATATTGATATTGAGTAATTATTACTAATTAAGGAAATGAGAAACGCGACGCGAAACCACAGAATGAAACGAGAGAAAAAGATGGCTCTCTACCTCCAAGTTGTCGGTGTTGTGAGGGCTTTTAAATGCCACGACCGACAGTTTCGGTTGCAGCACAAGTACTGAGAAACATCGGAGAGGTCGGTATGGGACCACCGGTCGGTTTCGGACTACGCTACCCTATATATATATATATATATATATAGGGTAGGACACACACACACACACACACATATATATATATGTGTATATATATATATATATGTTTTATGACTTCATACTTTCTGTAGATGTGTGTGCCCGCTTATTTATATTTACATATTTACACACACACATACACACACGCATACACACACACACACACACGCACACACACACACACACGTGTGTGTGTGTGTGTGTGTGTGTGTATGTATGCAGAAAGTATGAAGTCATGTATACAGAAAGTATGAAGTCATAAAACACACACACACACACACACACACACACACACACACACACACACACACACACACACACACACACACACACACACACACACACACACACACACACCCAGACACACACACCACACGCGCGCGCACGCGCGCACACACACATACGCACACGCACACATAGACACACACACACGCGCACGTGTGTGTGTGTGTGTGTGTGTGTGTGTGTGTGTGTGTGTGTGTGTGTGTGTGTGTGTGTGTGTGTGTGTGTGTGTGTGTGTGTGTGTGTGTGTGTGTGTGTGTGTGTGTGTGTGTGTGTGTGTGTGTGTGTGTGTGTGTGTGTGTGTGTGTGTGTGTGTGTGTGTGTAAATATAAATAAGCGGGCACACACATCTACAGAAAGTATGAAGTCATAAAAATACCGAAGAGTGGAAAGAATTGGAATTTCGTACACATTCACCATTGAAGTTGCCTCCCCCTCACGTTCCCCCCCGGCCGCCGCCCTGTTCGCTGTGCAGCCTCGGGGATCATTTAGCACGCCTGATCTCTCGTGTGCACACGGTAGTAAACTCTCTGCGCTCTGATAATGTAACAAGTGGTTGGTACACATACAATAACACACACACACATATATATATATATATATATATATAGAGAGAGAGAGAGAGAGAGAGAGAGAGAACAAGGCGCGAAACATTCAAGGATCGCAACATTTCTAAGCGCGCTGTCTCCGATATTGCGCAGTCTCTCGTTATTTTATTGCAATCTTAGCTGGCGGCTTATATATACGCACGTGTCGAGTTGAATTCCAGCTTGGCCACGTCAGCCGCCTCGAAACGATTCGCCTGCGACGAAGGCGACCTCGCGATCGCGTACAAAAATTTGAACGAGGTACGAATGAAAAATTCACGAAACTCGTCTCCCCCTTAATGTATGCTAACGATCCCCAAGATTCCTCGCGACCGGTCTCCCAAACCGGAAAAATCGATCTACGCGACCCACCCTCGAATTGGCTTCGGACATTCGAAGAAACTTCTTTTTTTTCTCGCGGCAAGCGGGACGAGGGGGGGGGGGGGGGGGGGTCCAAAGTACTAGAGATAGTGAAGTAAAATAAGGAAAGAAATCGCCAAAGCCTGCGAGGCCATACGGAGGAACGTTAAAAGTAAGGAAAAAAATTAAAAAAGTTGTCATGGAAATTCGATGTGGGTAAAAATAGAAGAAAAAAACGATAAATGTATTCAGTCTCGTCTGGTCGTTTAGCTTAGATCCTGGAGACAGCGTGGATGAGAAACGCGCGAGTTAAAACGAGAGGGAGAGTGAGAGAGAGAGTGAGAGAGAGAGAGAGAGAGAGAGAGAGAGAGAGAGAGAGAGAGAGAACGAGTCAGGGAATAATTTAATCTTCTGTTTTTGTTCCACTCACGGAAAACAAAAGAAGTAATTGGTTCGCCGGTAGTATCCTGTGACCAGGATGAGGTGCACAGCGTCAACCATACAATCATCCACGTACATGTACAGGGTGATAATTATAAGATGGCCATGTTTTTTTTAAGGGTCTGGCTGGGAGATTTTGCGACCGAGAAAAATGTATTTGAGGCCTTAAGCCACAGTAACGGGTATAAAATCATGTGCGAATTTAACCATTTATTTTCGTATGAAAAAGTGATTTACTCATAAAATCAAGGGGTTACCCCCACTTGCGATTTTGAAAAAATCGATTTTTTTTATTGCATTTTGAAGTATAAGTATCTGAGAATATGTCCTGAAAATTTCAAGTCGATCCGAACAAAATTGACTGAGGTATGAGCGTTGAAAGAGAAGAATCCGCGTCGAAAGAGCGTTGAAAGAGAAACTTTAAACGCGTTTTTCTCAAAATGGCATTTCTGAAGTCGGTGACCAAGATTACTCGAACACTAATGAACCGATCTTCTTGAAATTTTGCAGGCTTATTTAATACATAAAAATGTAGTCTTTAATCGTTCGATTTTTTTTTTCGAAAAAAAATGGCCGTTTTATAGCCAAAAAACGGCCGTTTTTTTCGTTAAAATCGAACCATTAACTTTGACCGTCCGCCATTTTGTGAAAAATGAATATTTTTTTAAATCCTTCGATTAAAGACTAGTTTATACTTATATTTGACTAAATCCATCCGCATTTTTTTTTTCAGATGATCCACTTCGCCGCAATGTTGGTCACCGCAAACCGTGTATATAAAAACATTATTTCATTGACGGCTATTTGCCACTAAACAATGTAATATTTTTCAATAAAAAAATTACTGAAAGTTCTTCAAGATGTGTTCTTTAAGATGGTATATTGATCGATTAAAGAAGTTTTGTAGTTTTCTTCAAAAAAATTCATGAAAAAGGCCTTTTTTGCGCTACAAGTGGGAGTAACGCCTTAAATACACATCTATTTAGTATGAATATCAAGCTGTTAGAAAATATATATATATATTTTTTTCGATGTACAAAATGGCCTACTATTCGAAACTTCTCGAAACAGCTTTTTTCCAATTGGCGCGACAAATAACTTCAACAATTTTCACTCGATTTACTTCAAATTTGAAAGTTATCCCAGTTTGTTCCCAGAATTCCCATTTTTTCTGACGAATACTGTTCGTCACAAAAATACGTTGTATTTTTCGTCGAAGATGTCTTGAAAAACCATCAAATGTCATTTTTTTTCTCGATCGCTAAATCTCCATGCAATGGCCTTGAAAAACAAATGGCCATGTTAAAATTGTCACCCTGTATATGCTCTGCCCTATACGTGTAATAGGGTTTCCGTCTGAGGGCAGAGAAACACGAGAGGAGATCAGCGGGGCATATACATGGTAACGAATTTTTTCGCCCATGGGAGCGTAGAAGGTAAAAATTAATTTAGCACGAAAAGAAAGAAGCGAAAGAGGGTAAAGGAACATTCGTCTACGTATATATAGATATATATGGGCAAAGGATATTTCGAACCCGTTATATCTACGTAACGTTGGCTACCGGGCCGCCCAGCGGTCTTAAGGACTGCCTTAAATTTTTGTTTAAACGTGTCGTTGAATTTGGGTACTGGACGGTCCTTGAAATGACCCTTGTATAAATATGCTTACCGAAATCCGAAGGTGATTTTGAAGCCATTGGGGACGTACGTAATGGTGAGTATGGGGACGGTTGGCCACTATGAGGACGGTCCTCGGAGTCTGCGTGTTTGCGAAAACTATATGCACGAGGGAGGACGGCGACAGAATGTTTCAGCGAGGAAACATTTGGACAACGTTTAATTAGTAAGCGCTCGCTTCGAAAAGAAACGAATAAAAATAACGCAAAGGTGCAAGCTTCGGAACGAGCCTCCAAATGGTGTTGAAGCTTGCATCGTCGGAACGCCACGGAAATTCTTCGTTATTTATTTATCTCGTTGCTTTTTTATTAGCGTATGAAATTTTTGTTTAGAAATATAAGTTTTACATCTCGGTAAAAAAATGCAAAAAAAAACGTTCGATTTTAGCAGCCTCAATCTACCGAATAAAAATATCGGGTATAAAAAGGGAATTTTTATTGCTATCAAACGGTAGAGGAAACTTCCACTTGTAAGTTTAATATTTCTCTCGATATTTTCTCATCTGCTCGGTTTTATATAGACATTTTTCGAAACAGTTTTTTAAATCGATAATTAGCATGACGAAAAATAAATAGCCGCAGAGCATTTATTTGTATCTATTCATTTATAATTACTGTTATATTTATTTATAATGTTATTTGTAATAACCGTGACGAAAAGCAAATAGCCTCAGCCCATTCGTCACGCTATTTTTCCTCACCTTTTTTTCATGGGCGTTTCAGGCTCGTTAATTTTTTCGTCTGGTCGTTTTTTCCCCACATTTTTCGCAATGATTTTTTTACTTCTTTTTCGCTTCGACATAATTGTCGAATTGAAAAGAAAAGTAAAGAAATCGTTGCAAAAAATGTCTGCGGCGTATTTATTTCTAACTTTTTATTTATAATTACCGTTATGTTTATCAACAATAATATTTATAATTATTCATTTACGATAGGGGAGACGAAAAATAAATAGCCTCAAGCCATTCGTCACGCAATTTTTCGTCACATTTTTGTCATAGGAATTTCAGTCTCGGGAACTTTTCGACCGGCCGATTTTTTTCTGACATTTGTCACCGCGTTTTTTTAACTGTCTTTTAATTTAATAATTATGTCGAATTGAAGGGAAAAAAAAATCGACCAGACAAAAAATCCCAGAGACTCTGGAATTCCAATAAAATGCAGGTGTTTCCTTATTTAAAATCGCGAATTTGATCGATTTTTCTCAAAATAAGGGGTTATACACAGTTAAAATGTTCGAAAAATCGATTATTTAAAAACTAATCGAAATGTACATATATTCTAGTACACACAGAAAATTTCTTGTCAATCCGGCGAATGTTATCGAAGTTGCACGCACATTTGTAATGACGGGTCATAGCGTTCGATGTGCTTTTGAACTTTAAACTCGTTTTTCTCAAAATTGTGTTGTCAAAGTCGGTGAGCAAGATTTCTCGGAAACAGCTGAACCGATCAATCTCAAATTTTAACCCAATCTTTTTAAGTGTATTTTTTAGTAATTAATCGAAGATTTTTTCTCACCGATAAATATTTTCCATTTTATAAACAATTTAAGGCCTAAATTTTTGTCAAAATTCGATTTTTTTTTTGAGAAGCCGCCATTTCAAAAAAAAATATTATTTTGCTTATTCCTTCGATCAACTACAAGATAATCCATTATGTTAACAAAATATTTTTGGTTTTTTCATTTTAGATGATCCAGTCCGGAGATATCGTGCTCACCGCAAGACGCCTATTTTTAGAGGTGCTCCCGGAGATCAGCAGATCATAATAATTATTTTTACAAATAAAAAATGTTAAAATATAGTTAAAACTTACCATACAATGTGTACACAATTTTCCGTTAATAGATTTAAAGGTCTTCTTCTCAAAAAATTCTCAAAAAATCGATCTTTTTGGGCCTCCTGACTGTATATAACCCCTTAAGTGGAGTGGGATGAGGGAATTTTCCAAAAAAATGTCTTTTTGACGATTCGAGTCTCGTCGCAGAATTTTTTTTCTTGCTAACAACGCGCATTGCTCGTCAGTCTCAAAAATGTCCCCAAGCAAAGTTCAATTCTCTCGTCTCTTTCAACGCCGGGGGGGGGGGGGCGTTAAGGCGGAAAACGACCAAACGTGCGGACACGGGGAGAAAATTGTTGCGAACGAGAGAATAAATTCTCGAGTCGTCGAGGAATGAGAAACGGGACGGAAAGCGTGGGCGGAATTTACGGCGCGGGGAGCCCTCCGTATCGAGGGTTGACGCGGAATGAATGTGTAGTTGGAACAAGGGCGTCGGAGAGGAATATGCGCGGTAAACGAAACGAGAGGGGAGTCTCGGGCGCCCTTGCGGCAAGGGAATATTAAAAATTAATCTTTATAGCGACGACGATGGGAGAGAGGGAGAGAGGGAGTGAGAGAGAGAGAGAGAGAGAGAGAGAGAGAGAGAGAGAGGGAGAGAGGGGGGGGCAAAGTGAGAGTGCAGCTGTGGAGCGTGGGTGAGAAATTCAAGAACAAGTGATCGTAATGAAGGCCCTAACGAACACACCGTTGTGCACTCACCGAACGTATCGCTGTGCGGTCCCATATTGAGTTATGAATGCACGGGTGTGAACCAATATACGTTATCGCAATATATGTGCCACGTGCCGGCGAATTTGCGAGGCTGTGGTCATCTCTGCCTCTCTCTCTCTCTCTTTCTCTCTCTCTCTCTCTCTCTCTCTCTCTCTCTCTCTCTCTCTCTCTCTCACACTCTCTATTTAATTTTGACATTTTCATGTGATTTTAATTTTAGCAGACAAATTTTAAAGTCAATGAAACGGGGAAGGAAAAATGCTATATTAAGGGGTCTGCATGAACTTGCCATTTTGAGAGTACGATTTTTTTATTGCACCTTTTTATAGCTTGAAGGCACTTCAATTTTGAGGCATTTTTTTTATAAACATTCCAAAAATTGACAGAGGTAGGACGATTTTTGTGAAGGGTCCCCCATGGAAATTTATGTATGTAAAATATATGCAGGAAATGAACTGGTGCGATGGTCTAGTGGTTAGCGTGCTCGCCACTAAACCAGCGGACCGGGAGGTCCCGGGTTCGAATCCCAGTCGCGTACATTTCGTCGTGAAATGTTTTTCTTCGGCATTTCGCGGCGAAATAAGACTAGTTCCACGACTGGGGGGCGAACTCGATGACCGGCTGTAGTGGTAGAGGTTTTCCGCAGTTTCCCTATACCGATGACAGAAATGTCATGACGAATGTAATACAGAGGGGGAAGTCAGCTGCGGCCGCAACAGGGGGGAACAGGGAGAAAGATGGAGACAAAAAGGAGTAAACAGTAGAGGAAAGAACGGTCATGAGAATGGGAAAGAATAGGTAACAAACGCGAAAAGCGTGTACCTAAGGAAAAAACCAATAAAAAAAAATATATGCAGGAAATATATGCTACATATATATATATATATATATATATATATATATATATATATATATATATATATATATATATATATATATCGGTCGCATATATAGTGACGAAAAATAGAATAATACGTGTATATTCAGTATATATGCCCCAAACATATGACGCATATACGACCCATATATTTTCGATATATTTTTCTGACCAAAAAAATATATGCTACGTATAAACACTATATATGATGCATATATGAGGCGTATACGGCGCATATATTTACGATATATTTTCAATCTATTTTTTTGTCAGAAAAATATATAAAAAATGTATGCGTCATATATGACTCATATATATGTCATTTATGCACCATATATGACGCATACATTTTTTATACATATTCCTGACAGGAAATATATGCTGTGTATAAACACTATTACAGTTAAACTTAACAAAACTTAAAACTTAAACTTAAAAAAACTTAACTTACAGTTAAAGTACGCTATTACATACAAGCACATATATACAGATATGCTGTGCATATCTGTATATATGTGGCATATATGTACCGTTTATGCAGTATATATGTGGAATGTATGCAGTGTGTATGCAACATATATGCTAAATATATGTGGTATATATGCAGGGTAAATGCTACATATATCATTGATATGTGATACATTGATATACAGTAATACCACGCATATACATCTCATGTATAAAAACGTTACGAAAATTAGAATTTGGCACATGTATTTTCAATATATGGCATACATTTGACATGTATTACAATTATTAATAAAATAAATTTGCAGTATATTTTTGCCTATATAAATTTCCATGGGGGGTCAGATTGCACACTGCGCTACGGTGTACCACCCCCTGCGATTTACCTGGTTTATTTGCGTTTTTCTCGAAACTATGTTTTATGAAACGGTGTAATTCGATATTTATACATTTTTATTTCAATAAACAAATTTAATGCGGGAAGAAAAATCCTATATTGAGGGGTCTACGTGAGCTTGAAATTTGGAAAGTACGACTTTTCGATTGCAGCTTTTCACAGTCTAGGGTTTCAACTTTAATTTCGAAGTAAAGGTTTGTTAAAATTCCAAAAGTTGACGGAGGTATTGGACGATTTTCGTGAAGTATCAGACCGCACGCTGCGCTACGGCAAACCTCCCCAGCGATTTACTTGTCTTCTTCGGAATTTTTCTCGAAACTATGTTTTATGAAACAGTGTAAATTTATTTCTATCGTATTAACGGATGATTTTTCGATATGTTTATCCATTTGTCAACAACGAATGATTAAAGTTGTTTTTGGTCGAAAATCCGATGTTTTTTCGTTCTATAGCTTGCCATTGTTGTAATTTTCAAAATTCCACAAAGTGTCTCATCATACAAGAATTTTCATTATTATACTCTAAGTTTTTTTTTTAACTCGACATGACCCTAGTTGCGTGAAGCACCTCCACCGATTGGCCATGCAGCATCGGCGATAATTTGTTTAAATAATAACTTCACTGCTTATCAATATTCTTCAACAAAAAAGAAACTTAAACTTAGCAAGACTATGTATCAATTGTGTGTAAAATCCCGACCTCGCCATGCCAATACTGTCATCAGAAAAAAATATGGAAAATCGATCTGTTCTTTGCTCCCCAAGCTTTTGCAGACCCGTTAACAAGAAAACGATTCCAGCAACGTCATCACATTTCTTCTCTGAGAGTGTAGGAGCACGGTTTTTAAACACCGAGCCAATATCAACCCCTAATAAGTATTTGTGCATACACGCATGCATATATATATATATATATATATATATATATATATATATATATATATATATATATATATATATATATATATATATATATATATATATATATGTATATACATACACACACATACAGGGCAAGGCACATAAAGTGTTACGAGCAATAGCACTCAAACTATTGATGATATCCAAAAATGTTTCAGACAAAAGTTTCAGTGTTCGAGAAGGCATACTGGACCACCCGATTTTTTTATCGGTGGAAACGGTGAAGCTACGTCAAGGTCACTTCCACTTTTTTTAAATGGAATGGTACATTTTTTTTTCAACCATCTTGTGAAGTACCTCAAGCCGCATAAAAAACATCAGGGGTCAAAGTCGTTCAAGGTCATTCAAGGTCAGTATCGATTATACAAATTTAAATATCTCGGATCACTACCAAATATTTGGTAGTGATCCGAGATATTTCGATTTGTATTTCATTTTAATAGGTGACCTTGATTGACCTTGGACGACTTTGACCCCCTAATGTTTTTAATGCGACTCGAGGTGCTTCACAAGAAAGTTGAAAAAAAATGTACCATACCATTTTAAAAAGTGGAGGTGCACTTCACTGTGCGTCAGCGCTTCCACCGAAGTAAAAAAAATTGCTCGCATTTGATGGCCCCCTTCACATCGTACAACTTTTGTCTGGTACATTTTTTTGTGACGTCGATAATTGCCAGGTTATTTTGGGTAGCAGAGATAAGAGGGACACCCTGTACATATATAGTAATAAAGCATGCCGGACCGTCGTGGGATGCGCACCGGTAGATTTTCTGTGTTTGCCCGTTGACAAGGGAGCCCCATGGTCCGAGTTTATCACACGGAAGTGTGTTTCTCCCCCCCCCCCCCCCTTGAACAACTGTTCAGCTACCACCATAACCATCTCGTTCTTCATCATTCGCGTCCCTTGGATATTGCATATACGTGTACATACATGCATGTGCATAAAGCTTCACACTGTACTATACAGGGTGGTCCGAAAAGTGACATAAAAAAAAACTGGACGCCTCGTATCGATACATATCCGAATCTTCCTCAAGCATGTTCTGAGATTTTTTCTTACCTTTCGACAAAAAATAAGCATTTTTTTAATTTTCTCTTTTGCATATGTACTTTCCTCGCGATTTTTCCTGTTATCTTTACGAAGTACACTGTTGAGCAATAAATAAATGACAAATTCAACACTAACGTCAATGCCGAAGATTTTTATCGAAACTTTAAAGAGTAGGTTCGAGAGGATCAGTCACTGAAGGGGTCTTCTCACTTTGAACGCTGAAGAAGGCTATTTTCATGGATTTTTTAATAGGTTTATATGATAGATATTGACATAAAAGTTGTTACACTTAATAAATACACTTTCGAAAAGCATCAAATTTAAAAAAAAATGTATTCATGTCACTTAAATAAACTTTAAATGCGTTTTTCTCGAAACAACGTTTTTCGACGACATGTTGATAAAATCTTTGAAACTACGGAACCGATCCTTATGAAACTTTAACCACATATTCTTTACAATTATAGCTATAGCGCATATCAAGAATTTTTTCAAATTTTGATATTCATTTTTTTTTGCCAAAAACGATGAAAAAAAACATTTTTTGGTTTTTTTTCGAAAAATGTCCGTCATTTTGTTATTTTTGCATACATCAAAAATCGTACGATATGCGCGATAGCCATCAACATGCTGAATCTGAAACCGTTTGATTTTTTTCTTTCGTATGATCCATCTCCGCGATTTCATCAACAGCGCAGACCTACAATTTTTTTAGGACATTTTTTTAACTACCATTTTCGTCTATAAATAGTGACTTGAATAAATAATTTTTTTAAATGTATTTCGAAAGTGTATTTATTAAGTGTAACTTTTATATCAATATCTGTAATATAAACCTATTAAAAAAATCCATAAAAATATCCGTTGTTTAGCGTCTAAAGTGAGAAGACCCCCTGAAGTTTAGGTGAAAAAAATAAATACTTATACTAGTCTACATGACTCCCAATTGCTTATTAAACTTCTAGAAGGAAAGTGCATACACGAAATGGAAAAAAATTACCCATGCGACAGGGAAAATAGAGAAAAATTGTTAAAAATGCTTTTTTTCGCTGCCCCATACGGGTTTCCGTCTGAGAGCAGAGAAACACGAAAGCAGATCAGCGGGGCATGTTCATGGTAACGAATTTTTTCGCCCACGGAAGCGTGGAGGGTAAAAATTAATTTAGCACGAAAAAAAAAGAAGCGAAACAGGTTGAAGGAACACGACAGGGACATTTGTCTCCGTGTATATAGATATATATGGGCAAAGAATATTTTGAACCCGTTATATCTACGTAACGTTGGCCACCAGCCCGCCCAGCGGTCTTAAGGACCGTCTTCAATTTTTGTTTTAACGTTTCGTTCAATTTGGGTACTGGACGGTCCTTGAAATGACCCTTGTATAAATATGCTTACCGAAGTCCAAAGGTGATTTCGAAGCCATTCGGGGGCATACGTAATGGTGAGTATGGGGACAGTTGGCCACTATGAGGACGGTCCTCGAAGTCTGCGTGTTTGCGAAAACTATATGCACGAGGGAGGACGGGCGACAGAATGTTTCAGCGAGGAAACATTTGGACAACGTTTAATTGGTAAGCGCTCGCTTCGAAAAGAAACGAATAAAAATAACGCAAAGGTGCAACCTTCGAAACGAGCCTCCAAATGGTGTTGAGGCTTGCATCGTTGGAACCCCACGAAAATTCGTCGTTATTTATTGATCACGTTGTTTTTTATTAGCATTCGAAATCTCCGTTTCACAATATCAGTCGTGAATCTCGGTCAAAATTGCCAAGAAAAAACCTTCGATTTTTGCAGTCTCAATCTACTGAATGAAAATATTGCGCAGAAAAGGGCATTTTTATTGCAATCCAACGTTAGAGAAAACTTCAACACGACCGTAAGAGGCATGTTTCTCTCTATATTTTCTTGTCTGATCGATTTTTTTGCGGAAAAAACTTTTTTGACGCAGAGTTAAAAAAAAAGTGTAGAACATACACGGGGGTGCTTCGGATAGGTATCGATACGAGGCATCTAGATTTTCCTTTTGGACGTGACTTTTTGGGCCACCCTGTATAATTATATATACGTATACGATTTTACGGGGCTGACGTGGAATCACCGGATATTCACAGCGTTGCGACGAGAGAAGATGCGACGAAGGTATGCATATATATATATATATATATATTGCTGTATTGATACACCTATATATAGTCGGTACAGATATTAATTGGCTTCCGATCCATGGGCGAACAACCCCTCTGGTAAGGACGCTATATATACGTTATATGAACGATACAGCCGAGGTGGTGAGGAAAAAGCGTGGCCCGGAGGGTGAACGGAATCCGCGAAAATTAAGGGATCAGCCGGAATTACAAAACCTGCAAACCCCAACTCCTTCTCTCTCTCCTTCTCTCTCTCTCTCTCTCTCTCTCTCTCTCTCTCTCTCTCTCTCTCTCTCCTCTCCTTCTCTCTCTCTCTCTCTCTCTCTCTCTCTCTCTCTCTCTCTCTCTCTCTCTCTCTCTCCCTCTCCCCTCTCTCTCTCTCTCTCTCTCCTCTCTCTCTCTCTCTCTCTCTCATCTCTCTCTCTCTCTCTCTCTCTCCTCTCTCTCTCTCTCTCTCTCTCTCTCTCTCTCTCTCTCTCTCTCTCTCTCTCTCTCTCTCTCTCTCTCTCTCTCTCTCTCTCTCTCTCTCTCTCTCTCTCTCTCTCTCTCTCTCTCTCTCTCTCTCTCTCTCTCTCTCCCCCCCTTCCCTTCTGGATCTTCCAAATCTCGATTCCATATTTTCAAACAGTTTCTCGTCCATACAGTCAAGCGAAAAACTAAAGCTCAGCAAAGTTGGAAAAGTGAACGTTTTATGTTCAATTTTAATATATGACAAAATGCACTCATTAATTTTTTTGCTTCAATACGAGTTTGGAAAGAAATATTTTTTTAATGGAAGCGCAAATCATCTTTTTGCGGATTTTTCCACTTTTATTCATTTATTTTAGCTATATGTTTCAGCGCTAACAACGTGATGAAGTTAGTTGGAGAGTTTCGCGACAACAGGAGAAAGGTGGGGGTGGACAGAGATAAGATGATCCAGTGATGAGGAAATTAGTGGAGCGTTATTTTTACGAGAGCATCGCATTGTGCAAGGAGAGAAGAGAGAGAGAGAGAGAGAGAGAGAGAGAGAGAGAGAGAGAGAGAGAGAGAGAGAGAGAGAGACGAAGAAAGGTGTCCAATAAGAAAAAAGCCAGGCAAGAGAGAAAAACAGCGTTAGAGAAAAAAATAATGGAGGAGAGTTAAGGTGAGCAAGATAGGAGAGAGGTAGTAACGTCGAGCATCATAAAGGAGCAAAGGTGTCCTTACTTTCTGTTTCTTCCGTTGGAATAAAATACCCGCACTCCAAACCAGCACCGGCGAGAAAATAAACGCGCTGTGAAATTCCCGTGGCAGGCAATCCACGAAGGTAATACAGGTTGATTCACAACTATAAGGGATAAAAGCATACACGGTTGCCAATGACAGCAAGACGATTTTTTTTTTTTTTTATAAAAATGTCGTGCGACGAAAATTGCCCGAGATATTCGTGTTCAAAGTCCAAGTAGTGAAGAATGGAACATAAGTTGCTCAACTCCTGCTTGCTTCGAATCCACCTGCAGACAAGTGCTTTTGTTTTTTCAAATTTTGTTTTCCGCTAAAAAATAACGAACGCGGACACTGGCTTGAAAAATCGACAATACGATTTAATAATTTTCGTTTATTATTATATTTTATAGTTGAAGAAAAGAAAATCCCGCGGGAGCAACTATTGGGCCATTGTTTACGCAGCTTCGGACTTTGAAGGCGAATATCTCGGCTCTGTTTTGTGGCACGACGTTTATAGAAAATCGTTTTCCTCGCAATGCTCACCGACGGAACCTTACCAGTTGTGAATCACCCTGTAGTATTTCTGGTCTCGACTATATCTAGACTAAAATGGAAAGAAAAAAATCCTAGAAATACTGAAATGAAATGACGTTGAAGTTTGCATCCTTGCAGTGCAAGAAAACTCTTAAAGAATTCCTGCAGTTTTTTGCTGCCGAACTTCGGCTAAAAAAATAACAGAAATTATTTTTTAGGATCCATGTTAAGGAGTTTTGAGACAATTAACGAAATGTTGCGATTCGAATCGACTTTATATAGTAAATTCATTGTCATATATTGAAGGGACCCTTCAAATGTTTAGTCGATCGTCTACAGCGTTTCTTTCAAATTGACAACTGACAAAAGAACTTTTCAACATAGGGAGATGCCTATGGTGAGAGAACATAGGGAGTACATTACGACACTAATGACGAAATTGTCATAATGTACTGTTGATTTGACACTTTTTGAATAACATTTTAAATATTTATTCACATAATTTCCGGCATCTTCCTATGGTAAAAAGTGTTTTTTTTTCAATTGTAAATTTTATAGAAACGGTGTAGACGATCGATTTGAAATTTGGGTTTGTTTGGGTTTATGATAAAGAATTCACGGTATAAATTTGAATTAAACGGTAACATTTCGGCAATTGTCCCAAAATTCCTTAAGGGGGAGATACCTTTAGGGGAGGAAAAAAATGTTTAATTATCAAAATCAAAAACAAAAAAGATTTCTTCACCATTTTTGAGACTTAGGGTATGTTTTATTACTACCTTTGACTTACATGGTATTTTTTCATTTTTTATTAATCTTTAAAATTAGCGGAGGTACGTCACGGTCTTCTAAACTGCATTTTCAAAACTCGCGTAACGTGTAGCTAAAAAAACTAATAGGCCAATTCTAATGAAATTTAGTATCCATATTTCTAAGCTTACTGTCTAGCATATGAACCTAAATATGTATGAAAATTAAAAAAAAAAGTATTTTATATTGCAAAATAAAACGATTTTTTTCGGACAGTTCCATCTTTTTGTTGCAAAGCGTACCATTTCATCGATTTTCAACATTTCTCACTTTTTCTTGGTTCATATTCTGCGTGTAAGCATTAACGAAAGAGAAATCTTCGTTGATTGTTTTCAGATTAATCCCGCCAATGCTACGTGTCACGCCGTGTGACAACATTCGCCGCACCCCGTTTAGACGACTGTGCCATGCCTTAATCATTTTTGAAGATTTATTTAAAAAATAGCACGTAAGAACCAAAAGTAGTAATAAAACATGCTCTGAGTCTCAAAAACGGTAAAGAAATATTTCCTCTTGAAAAAGTCATGGAAATCAGCTACTTTTTTCATTTAAGGTAGAACGAGGGCGCTCTTGATTTCTCTAGATTTTGTTCAAATTTGAACCAGACATTGTTCACATCATTATGCATGTTTGAGTGAAATTTCAGAACAGTCGACTATTCAGATTGGGAGATAATGGGTTTTAAAATTGCAACTTTTAACACTGCAGGGTCTGCATTGAAATTTAGACAGAATAATTTTCCGTAAAAAATATTTGTCTCCTATAATAAGAAGACATATGGCAACACCGCATCGTTTCACGTATCCAATGACGTTCAGTTTGCGCGGGATATTGAAAATAATACTGCAACACAAAGTTTTATTTGGAAGTAATTTTTCGTGGAACAAAATTTTTAATTAGTTATGAATTAACTAACACTTTTACTTGTTAATGAAGATAACTTGAAGAATATAGAATATTAATATTTATAACGCAAATATTTTTTATGATGAAAGTTCTTAACTTTAGGAATATGATAATAATTTTTTCTCGAAATGTTGAAGAATATTGTTCTGCGGTGTTGCCACATGTCTTCTTATTATAGGGGACATATATTTTTTACGTAGAATTATTCTGTCTTTACTGGACGGTTTTAGCAAAACTAAATAGTAAAAGCAATCCAAACTTTTTTCACTCTTTCCCTAACTAGTTTGCTATCTCAACATAATTTTTTTTTCTTCAAAATTCATAAACGCAATAGAATGGTACGACGAATTATGTGACCTCAATTTCGATCAATGCTGACCCTGCAGTGTTAAGGGGTTACCCCCACTTGCGATTTTGAAAAAATCGATTTTTTTTATTGCATTTTTTTGAAGTATAAGTATCTGAGAATATGTCCTGAAAATTTCAAGTCGATCCGAACTAAATTGACTGAGATATGAGCGTTGAAAGAGAAGAATCCGCGTTGAAAGAGCGTTGAGAGAGAAACTTTAAACGCGTTTTTCTCAAAATGGCATTTCTGAAGTCGGTGACCAAGATTACTCGAACACTAATGAACCGATCTTTTTGAAATTTTGCAGGCTTATTTAATACAT
Source organism: Ophion ellenae (assembly GCA_963210295.1). Taxonomy (NCBI): domain Eukaryota; kingdom Metazoa; phylum Arthropoda; class Insecta; order Hymenoptera; family Ichneumonidae; genus Ophion; species Ophion ellenae. Next base: position 62,885,041 of record OY723386.1, read on the forward strand.
AAAAATGTAGTCTTTAATCGTTCGATTTTTTTTTTCGAAAAAAAAAATGGCCGCTTTATAGCCAAAAACAGCCGTTTTTTTTCGTTGAAATCGAACCATTAACTTTGACTGTCCGCCATTTTGTGAAAAATGAATATTTTTTAAAATCCTTCGATTAAAGACTAGTTTATACTTATATTTGACAAAATCCATCCGCATTTTTTTTTTTCAGATGATCCACTTCGCCGCAATGTTGGTCACCGCAAACCGTGTATATAAAAACATTATTTCATTGACGGCCATTTGCCACTAAACAATGTAATGTTTTTCGAAAAAAAAATTATTTAAAGTCCTTCAAGATGTGTTCTTTAAGATGGTATATTGATCGATTAAAAAAGTTTTGTAATTTTCTTTAAAAAAATTCATGAAAAAGACCTTTTTTTGCGCTACAAGTGGGGGTAACGCCTTGAAGGGCTACAACGTAAAGCTGCGAAAAAATCTTTTGGTTGACGATAAAAATGGAAAAATGCAAGAGCAAAAAAATATTCTCTGCGCTTCAACGATGCGAGTTTCAAGATAGTGAAATAAAAAAGGAGAGAGAAGGAAACAAGAAGACAAAACGAGGTTAAAGAGACCAAGTTGGAGATAAGGGTAGAAGGGTGAAATATTTCGCGACTTCCGATCGTCGGATAATCCGGACACGCAGGCGCCCACTTCCGGCAACATCAGCAAAAGTGTAGGAAAATTTCGAGCCCGGAGAATGCAACTCCCGCGATAGCGCGCGAGCCCGAAGAGAGAAAATGGCGCCGAGGTCGCTACGAGTCTTTTACAAGGGCTTTTCGGTTTTTACCCGGGGGCTATGGGCGAACGACTAATAAGATTACCCGAGCTAGACCCGATCATCCCTCGCTCTCATCCTTAAGCTACTTCCGCACCCTCCCTCCTCAACCCTCACACTCACCCCCTCGGCCCTGATTTACCCCATCGCTTTACTACTGCAAACTCCCTCTAGAAATTACGTTTACCCTCCCCCACGCCCCTCCCCAACCCATTCCGCGCCCCACCCCCACACGACCGAGCGGCAAACCTCTAATTTTGCCGAGACGACACCTAATTATCGGGGAATTTTGCGGTAAGTGCGGAACGTCGAGGAAACTCACCCCCCAACCCTCCCGACGAGCGGCAAAAGCCCTTTTTAATTCGGAACTTTCGTGAAAGTGCCCTCCCTGCGCACAAGCCCCCAAAAGCTCTTTGCGGCTAGTCAGGGCGCGAAAGTTTTTGCCCGGCGATCGCACACGCAAATTGCCCTTCCCAGAGAATCTTCATCTTTGACAGGTTCGGAGAAAAGGGCCCCTTTTCCAGGTGCTTTTGCTCATCATCGTGTGAACTACGATGAGAGCACTTCAGATGACATTGAAGTTTGCACCGTTGGAGGGCAATGACAATTGTGGTTTTTCAATTAGGGGAAGTAGGGGCAAGATGACGAGGTCATGTTCAAATGAAAGAATATATATATGAGTCAGTCAACTTTGATTATTTCTTAAAGGGGTCTTCTCACTTTAGACGCCAAAAAAAGCTATTTTCATTAATTTTTTTTTATGGGTTTATATTATAGATATTGATATAAAAGTTGTTACACTTAAAGCCTTAGGCCTTAAGTGTAACAACGTAGGCCTTAAGGTAGCTGGCATAAAATCATGTGCGAATGTAACAATTTTTTTTCGTATGAAAAAATGATTCACTCGTGAAATTAATTACACATCTATTTAGTATGAATATCAAGCTGTTAGAAAATATTGTTTTTTTTTTCGATGTACAAAATGGCCGACTACTAATATTTTCTTTTGTTATGTTTTTTTAGGCGCTCCGCGGCGTGACATTTAGCATCCACAATTTTTTACCTAGAACCAAAAACAAAAATTTTCGTCAATCTACATTAGAATACCTAGAGAAGTACGTACGGAATTAAAAAAATATTGTTTCATTTAAAAGTTGTAGGTTGTAGGTTTAAAGTCGTAGGTTTAAAAGTTGTAAACTTAAAAAATAGTTAGTTGTAGGTTTATAGTTGTAGGTTTAAAAGTTGTAAACTTAAAAATAGTAAAATAGTAAAATAGTTGTAGGTTTAAAAGTTGTAAACTTAAAAAATGAATTTTCAGTGAAGAATTTCGTTGTTACTGCTCATAAACTGCTCGTAAAATGAAAAGTTTTCGATTAAGGCAGTAGTCTGCTTTACAGGCTTCAAAAAATCGATTTGAAGAAGAGGAAGGATTATTGTATGGCCCGGGGATAGCTGATTAACATCTAATTAGTGTAAGTATCCAAAAACTTATATTTTTTTGGACCGAAAACTTTAAAGCCCGTTTTCTCGAGTTTTCATTTTCACAAGTTTTAGAAAACGGTGCCGGCGATAGCAAAAACAATATATGTCCGAACGAAAAAAATCAAAGTGATCTAGCTTCAGTATCAAATTATCTTCTATTTGAACTAAAAAAGTTGGACAAAAGTACTATTTAACTTACTTGTTTTGCAACTTAAAGTGAATTTTTTTTCTTCAAAAAAGTGAATTTTTTTTTCAAACTTCGAAAAAAATTTGGAATTTCATCATTTCTTCGGTATTTTTTTAGTTCATATAGAAAAGGAACTTATAAAAACTATAAAAAAATTTGGTTCGACTGTTTCAGATGCATCGCACGACCTCCATCACCGGCACCGATTTACAAGCGCAGACTCCAGGCGCCCCAGAAAAATCGTTACAACTTTGAAAAATTTCAATATTTTTTAATAATAAAAATTGTTTTTTAAAGCTTGAATATAATACACTATCGTCTCAAAATTTCGGTTACCGCAATCATTTCCTTCCCTGTAAAAAAAATTGCTGAAAAAACGCTTTTTTCGGCTTCTGAAGCAGACTACTGCTTTAATCAGAAATTCCGTACGTACTTCTCTGCGAAATGCAATTAGGGACATAACTTTTAAATTTGAAGTAAATCGAGTGAAAACTGTTGAAGCTATTCGTCACGTCAATTGGAGAAAAGCTGTTTCGAGAAGTTTCGAGGAGTCGGCCATTTTGTACATCGAAAAAAAAATCTAACAGCTTGATATTCATACAAAATAGATGGGTAATTAATTTTATGAGTGAATCACTTTTTCATACGGGAAAAATGGTTAAATTCGCACATCATTTTATACCCGTTACTGTGGCCTAAGGCCTTCATAAATACACTTTCTAAACATATTTAAAAAAACATTCTTTTTTAAGTCACTATTTATAGACCGAAATGGTAGTTAAAAAAATGTCCTAAAAAACGTATAGGTCTGCGCTGTTGATGAAATCTCGGAGATAGATCATTCGAAACCAAGAAAATCAAACGGTTTCAATTTTTTTTAAATAAAAAATAAACAAAAATTCCAATAGCGCATATCATACGATTTCTGATATATGCAAAAATAACAAAATGGCGGACATTTTTCGAAAAAACAAAAAAAAACGTGTTTTTCACCGTGTTTGGCAACAAGAATAGTAAATATCAGAATTAAAAAAAAAATTCTTGATATGCCCTATAGCTATAGTTGTAAAGAATATGTGGTTAAAATAGCATCAGGTTCGGTCCAGTAGTTTCGAAGATTTTATCAACAAGCCATCGAAAAACGTTGTTTCGGGAAAAACGCCTTTATAGTTTGTTTGGGTTACATAAATATATAAAAAAACATTTTTTTATGTATTTCGAAAGTGTATTCATTAAGCGTAACAACTTTTATATCAATACCCATAATATAAACCTATCAAAAAAGTTGATAAAAATAGCCTTTTTTAGCGTCTAAAATGAGAAGACCCCTTAATACATGTTTTTCTTTATAAAAAAAAATGTGATGCCATAAAGAAGGATCATTGACCACAAAAAACGCCTGTACAAAAAAAATGCACATTTACCGAAATACAACGATCTGAAAAACGTCTGGGGTCCGATCGACCCCGCATGCTCGACCCCGTCAGAGATTCGCGGCGGAAATGTGCAGTCGAAGGGTTAAATAAAACCTTCATTGTTCATAAACATTCTTCTATAAAAAAATCTCAAACATGGCTATAAATTAATTGTCTCTCACTAATGCATTTTATTAATCAATTTTTTCTATCTTCGCAGTCAAAATCCGCATTTCTTTCAAACGAGCGTTTACCCCCAAAATCGTTTCCCAAAAATTCCATCCAGCAGAAATTCTTTATTCTTTCGGCTAGCTCACGTTTGCACACTGGCACATGAGTATGCTCGAGTGTTTTACAATAGACGCAAACTCGAAGGCTTCCCGTACAAAGTGCACCGTGTTTGCCGGATCGGGTGGAGGGGGGGGGGGGGGGGGGGGGTAATCTGAGGAATGAGTGAAGGAGAACGCGATCTCGTGCAAATTCCATCACCCGAGATTAACGTTCTCTCGCCCGAAGCCAGACAAGAGACTTCCGGATGGATGATGAGTAACGCGCTTGCACACATTGGGGCTTTCTGGCGTCGTCGTTGCTCCGATGCGACAGGCGAGTTTCGGCGCGGTTACGCGAAGACACGCCTGATGTGGAATTTAGTCCCGCCGTGTGCTCCACAGCGAACTGCAGGCAACGAGGTGGGCTGAATTCTCGTGCACCGTCGCGTAAACCGCGAGGGAAGCATCTACATTAGGGTTGCACAATTTTGAGCTTAATTTTTTTTCCCCCTTTCTCGCACCATCCAATTATCTCCTTTAAGGGGTCTTCTCACTTTAGACGCTAACAAAGGCTATTTTCATGAATTTCGTTATATGTATTACATATCATAGATATCAACCTCGCTTAAGGGTGGCTTCCGGATCTCGAAAATCATCGAAACTTTTTCCAGGCTACTTTCTAGAGCTCCCTAATGCGATTATCGAAAAATAAAATGTGCGATACCTGTACGTCGGGAGATACGATTTTTTTTCGTTTTTCACCCCCGCTTAAGGGCGACTTCCGGGAGATGTACATGGCGCATACATGTTTTTTCTTCACCAAACACATGAAGCAACCAGTTGATCATTAAAAATGGAGAATCAAAAAAAAAATTTCGTTGCATTTGCAACGATGCAAACTTCAGTATCATTATCTCCAAACTGCATTTTTTAAGTCAGCCGGAAACATAACTCGGACAATTTTCAACCGATTCACTTGACATGTTGAATATATCTTGGAAAATACATTGTCTATGGAAGTACGTAGGATTTTTTTCCGATATTGCATAGTTCATTTGTTATTAACAATTATCTGACGATTTTTTAGGCAAAATGTTCACTTTCCAAAAATTCGTCAGACAATTGTTAATAACAAATGAACTATGCAATATTTTTTTTTTAATCCTGCGTACTTCCATGGACAATGTATTTTTCGAGATATATTCAACATTTTAAGTGAATCGGTTGAACATTTTCCGAGTTATGTTTCCGGTCAACTGAAAAAATGCAGTTTTGCGATAAACGCTGCACAGTCGCCATTTTGAAATCAATCGCTCCAAAAAAATTATTGTATACAGTCATTGATGTGTATGATAAACACCCTTTTTTGTAATCTCGATGTAGATTGTAGTTTTTCTGAAGAAAAAGAATCCCCAAAAAGCCTATTTTTTCGACCTCTAGAGTGGCCTAGCCTCTTAACAAATACACTTTCGAAATAGATTTCACAAAATTGTTATGCATTTATATAACCCAAACAAACTTTAAACGCGTTTTTCTCGAAACAACGTTTTTCGACGGCTTGTTGATAAAATCTTCGAAACTACCGATCCGATCCTTATAAAATTTTAATCACATATTCTTTACAACTATAGCTACAGCGCATTCCAAGGTTTTTTAAATTTTGATATTTACTATTTTTTTGACAAAAATGGTGAAAAAAGCGTTCTTTTTTGTTTTTTTCGAAAAATGTCCGCCATTTTGTTATTTTTGCATATATCAAAAATCGTATGACATGCGCTATAGCCTTTGACATTTCGAATCTCAAACCGTTTGATTTTTTGTTTCGAATGATCCATCTCCGTGATTTCATCAACAGCGCAGACCGACAATTTTTTTAGGACATTTTGTTAACTACCATTTTTGTCTATAAATAGTAACTTAAATAAATATATATTTTTTAAAAATGTATTTCGAAAGTGTATTTTAAAGTGTAACAACTTTTATATCAATATCTATAATATAAACCTATCAAAAAAAATTCATGAAAATAGCCTTTTTGGCGCCTGAAGTCCTTAAAAAAAAATTGTCGGAAAGATGCGAGCCGTAAAAAAATATTTCGAGGTCGCCCAAGTCCCCAAAAATTCATATTTCCATTAAAAAATCGATTTTTTTTCGTCCACTTATCACCCGCGAATTTTACGCTCCATCATTTTTAAATTAACCTCACAAAAGCTCTAGCCGGCCAATGAATATTTAGTGGTCGCTCAAGACCTTCGAAATTTCCAATTTCTGCAATTTTTCAGAAACTCTTCGCACTCATAAACTGGACGCTTTGAACATTTTTTCAAAACTATTGATCCTTTTTTCTTTAGAAACAGATTTTCCAAATTTACCTCACGCTTCTAACCCAAGAATTGTAATCTTCGTTCGCAGAAAATAATTCTTTTAAGGTCTTGTCCGTAAACAAAATTTTAGGTCCTCTTATTCGTAAAACTAAAATGGCAGCTGTCTTCCGCGCATCGTAATGCGTCCCGCAGTTGGCCTCGTTGGTCAAACTGCGGACCAATCGTAGCTGTACTCTGTGACGAGCGGCGCCATAATACAATAATACATAATAATACATAATAACACATATCGTCTAATTGGTGTTTGTTACAAATTATTATAATAAATTATTCAGAAAATGTAACACTTCGTTGTTTATTTTATTATTATGCTACAAGGTTAATTATTATGCAATTATAGTGCATGTGAGATTTATTTTTTGGCGGAAATTGTAAATTTCGAAAACCTTGAGCCCCACTAAATATTCATTGGCTGGCTACAGATATTGCTATTATTTAATATTGCGTATCTTTAATTTGAATATAAATTAAAGATAGGTAATAATCAATTATGATTGTTAAATTATTCAATAACTCCATGGGAATATTTGTATTCAGTTATTATATATATATATATATATATATATATATATATATATATATATATATATAATAACTGAATACAAATATTCCCATGGAGTTATTGAATAATTTAACAATTATAATTGGTTATTACCTATCTTTAATATATAATAATAATATATAATAATAATAATAATTTTTAATATATATAATAACTGTATATAGTCGTTGTATAATTAATTAGGATACATATGTGTATATATATATATATATATATATATATATATATATATATATATATATATATGTGTGTGTGTGTGTATTCTAATTCATTATACAACGACTGTTCAATTATATGATATTCCCATTTATTTTTACATAAGTAAGAGTTTCATTAGAATAGAAAACAAATCACTACGTTCATTATTCTCAAACGTTGTTGATGAGAAACGTTGTTGATGAGATTGGAAAAAATTCATCTGTTATTACGTCGATGTGATGTATTTTATTTTATCCGCGGTTTTTAAACAAAAGTGAGTCATTCTTGAGAATGGTGCGGCAAAGATTCTTTCCTCACCTAACCGGGTGACGTAATGGCTGCGGTTGTTTGATTGCTCTGAACACCCGATACTTTGCCTCTCTCTCTCTCTCTCTCTCCCTCTTTTCTGGCCCTTGTCACTCGCATTGCAAAAAATCAAACCAGAATTATGTCGTTATACACGAGCATACACACAACCACAAGTAAAAGGTACCTATGATGCGAACGATATTGCGTCTCATTATAACACGGCTGAAAGTAACAATGCATTCGTACGTGTGTATATCTCGTAGAAACGACCTCGCCATGAAAAATACATCGAGAAAGGCGCCCGAGTTCCGGGGCACTCAAAGCACAGGAAAATCTCTGGAACACAATTACCCAAGTGGCTACAATAATTTTCGTTGGAATGCCAGCACACCCGATTCTGCAGTTATCGACGATTACAATGAATGACGAAGAATTAAACATTTTAAACGGAATTCTTTCACGCAAAAATAGATTTTTTTTCTTTTTTGTTGTTAATTAAACATTTATAAAAGGTTAAATTAAATTTTGTACTGTTTTAATTTAATGAATAATGACGAGGAGTACAGAATTGTAAACCGAATTCTTTCACGCAAAAAGAGATTTTTTCTTTTTTTTTTAGTAAAGATTTATAAAAGTTTTAATTAAATGTTGTAATGTTTTTATTTAATGAATAATGACGCAAACCGAGTTCGCCTACGCAACAATAGATTTTGCTTATCCTTAAATTAAAGCATTCTTGAAGTATCAATTAAACTTTCGAATGTTTTAATTTGGGGAATGATCACGAGGAATTAAAATATTCTAAGCCAAATGCTTTCACGCAAAAATAGATTTTTCTCTATCGTAAATGAAAGTTGTCTTTATTATTCATACGTTCTGAGTAGCTGTATATTTTTTCGGATACGGCTATACTTGACGAAGGAGACAAATTTTATCGATCGATCGATCGAGAATATTTAAGTCTTTGTAAATTTCGTGGATCGAACGATTAAAAAGTTTACGTCTGCGTAAATTTCTCTCGAGCCATCCAGGATTTCTAAGTCTGCGTAAATTTGATCGATCGTTGCCGAGGTTTCGAGTCTGCAAACATTTATTCGATCGAGATATTTATGTCTGCTTAATTTTAATCGATCGATCGAGAGTCTTTTAGTCCGCAAGTTTTTTAACGATCGAACGATCCAGAATTTTCAAGAAGTCTGCAAAAGTTTCATCGTTTGATCGATAGAGGAATTTCCAAATATGCGCAATTTTCATCGGTCAATCGATAAAGAATATTAAAATCCGCGTTACTTTTATCGATCGATCGTGATTTTCTAAATCTGCGCAAATTTAATCGATCGAGCGATCAAGAATATTCAAACTTGCCCCATTTTCATCGATCAAGTATTGAAAAATCTGCATAAATTTTATCCATCGATCGAGAATTTCTAAATGTCCGCAAATCTTATCGATCGATCGGTCAAGAATTTTTCTCAACTCCGCAAAAACTCCACCGATCGATGAAGATTTTTCTTGAAGTCCGCGCATATCTCATCGGTCAAAAAAATTTTCAAAAACTACGCGAATTCTATCGATCGATCAACGATTTCAAAATCTGTGCAAATTTTATTGATCGATCGCTCAAAAAACTTCACGACCTCCACTCACCCCAAACAAACCCAAACAAAAGTCCCGCTCCGAAACAGCGCCAAACCCAAACCGCGCAAAATTAAAAAAAAACCTTATCACAAATTTATTGCAATAAAACGCGAGAAAAAAAAATAATTCGAATCGTTCAATCACGAGCAATTGCAACCAACCGGTCTCTCCTGTTTTTCCACCCTCAATTTTTGCCTGGCAATTAAAAAAATGGTACGTCAACTAACCTTGTAAATTCCATCGACGAGCTTGGTTAGCTCTTCGGTCTCCATGATTTCCTCTCGTGTTTCCCCAGCTTACCCACTCCGTGGGATCTCGGATTCTCCTCGTTACACTTTGTGTTGAATCGTGTCACAGAGAGAGAGAGAGAGAGAGTAAAAAAACTGACGAGACCCCTATCAATTACGATCGAGCCGACTCGCGGATACTCGTATATACATATATCTACATATATATTTATCTAAATATAGATGTACATGACGAGCCGATTTTAACGATTCAACCGATTTCACGAAGCGGTCATGTTTTTTTTTTTTTTTCTTCACCGAGCTAACGAGCGTTAGAGACCGTATTTCACGTACTCACTTTTCCGATTAACGCGACACTTTCCGATATTTATCTACACATATATATCTCTATCTCTCTTCACCCACGTATATATATATATATATATATATAAATACCAGAAACGTGAAAAAACAAAACGGCACTAAACACTCGCGACACGAGACTCCGTGTAATTGAGACTTTTTTTTCTTTTTTTTTTAAGCACCGAGTGATCGTAAACTGTGATTGTCAGGAGGATGATGATGATGCGCTGTTGGGGAGTCCCGCTCGTCGGCGATTGCAGTCTCAACCCAAATTCACGTCTGCACACGGACTTCGCGCCGCAGAGGAAAACCTGCCGGATAACGGAACAATTCGTTTGTCAATTATTGCTGGCGAAATTATTAATTATGAAGCGCGGGCAATAAGAGATTCTCTTTATTGCACGAAGTAATGCATACATCGGGTTAACATGATATGATTGTTATTTTTTATGGTTTCTTTTATTGGACTGTTGTTATTTTTTATAGAATCTTCTTTTAGATTATTATTTTTGTGTAGCTTATTTTTCTTATTGTTTTTCGATTTTTTTTCTCAGTCACTTCATTATCATTTATGCATACATCGGGTTAACATGATATGAATATTATGTTTTGTAGTTCCTTTTTTGAGACTGTAGTTTTTTATAGAATCTTCTTTGAGATTATTATTTTTTGATAAATAATTTTTTTCGATGTTTTTTCTTTGGTCGTTTAGAGATGATCACTTTTTTAAAATAGATTATTATTATTAGTATTATTATTGATGATTATATTATATAATGATATCATACTATCATTATTCATGATGAATTATGCTCGGCAGATTATTACTGTTATACACGCTATACAAGTCTCGCCATCTTCTTATCATTATCGATCATGGGGTATTACAGTTAATTCATTTCAAATTCAATTCAAAGGTACGTATTATATTATAATTTTGAATTTCAGCACGATATATTTTTTTTTTTGCCACGAGCCTTCGTTTATAGAGCATGGAAAATTAAAAAAAATTCCAGTGAATAGAATAACATTGGCCCATATTAACTAAAAATAACTATACAATTTCTATAATTATTATTCGTATTATTACTACTGGCATTATTATTTCATTTTTACTGTTATTGATAACGTTATTGATAACGTTATTGATAACATGATTTTACTGTTATTGATAACGTTATTACATGATTATGATATTAATAATGACGTCGAAGTTTGCATCGTTGGAGTGCAACGAAAGTGAATTCTTTTTAATTAGTTACATTTTTTGGCCGATATAGGACGTGAAAATCGCTAAATCGTTTCACATATTTTTATCAGAAATTTACGATCTCAATTTGCAAAAAATAAGGCTAAAACAAAATCGTTGCCTTCCAACGATGCAAACTTCAACGTCATTATTAAGATATTCAACAGCATAGAATTATCGTTATTACTATTATTGCCGATGCTGTTCATATCATCGCACTAATTATGATTGTTACTATCGTTGATATTTATATTGTTCTTGATGATAATACTATGAACGTTGAAAATAAAAATAATGATTATTGCGCTGAAAAAAAACAATTATTGAGATATAAATTATCAAAGCATTCATAATTGTTTTATTTTTCACGCGAATCGGGATTACAATTATCACGACCGAAACCAACGAATCCACATCGAAACTGCCGATTGAGTCTAGGCGTTAAAAATGGTCCGGCTAACGTTACCTTTCCAGAGCTAGCCATACGTCAACTGATATTCAGTGCAATAAAACGCCAGAGATCATTGAAATTTTGGGAATTGCATTTCTAGAATTGAGTTGTGGATTTAAAGCGAAATTTAATCGATCGCCAGAGATATGTTTATAAAATAAGTAAAGAATAATAGTGATGAGGGGAAACTGAATATTTTGGATTGGATTTAACGGAGACTTTGTCCTTGGAGTGCCATATTTCAGGTGTTTACATTTTATTTTTTTTAAAGAAAACGAGTAAAGCTTTTTGAGTGCGGTTTTTTTCTTGTTTTTATTCATGATATACAGAACGTTAAAAAAAATTGTTTTTGAAAAAAAAAACCAAAATGGCGGCCGTTGCAGCTCCGCGAAGACAGGTCCTCAAATCGCGGGAGGTAAACGGCTGACATCACTGCCCCCTCTTTGTTGATCTGAAACACAAATTCAAAGCATATTATCAATCTGTGACCCTTTGGTCATGGAATGACGGATGGGTTTTTCGTTTAGTACAAATTACGGAAAATGGCGGCAATTTAAAAAAAAATCGAATTTTCGCGTTTTTTTTCGCATAAAAAGATAAATAATAAATGCAAAAATGTATCTATCGAAAAAACGATCCGTCATTCCGTGAAGACATATTTTCCGAGTATGCTCTCCAATGGTCGATATGTTAATTACAGCGGTCAGGAGAATGTCAGCCATTTTTAAAAACGTGTTTTCGAGAAAAACGCGTTTAAAGTTTTGTAATGTGTTTACACAAATGTGTTTATAATTACCGCTAACCGGCAATGCCTGGTCCATTGAAGCATCCCTCCTCTTCTTCTAGCTGCTCATGTTGAGCCGCTAACATCTCCCGCTGTTCTTTAAGGGACAAAGTCTCCCTTAAAAAAAAATTGGAAAGGAACAAAAGATGGTATCAGCTGAGCAATTTTCTTGCCTGGATTCTTCATCGTGTTTCCTCAGCAAGGATTGCTCGCAGGGAGAGAGGGAGGGAGGGAGAGAGAGAGAGAGAGAGAGTCTCGGTACTCGCGCTGCCGCGCTGAGAACGTGAGGTCACGTTTTCCAGGCTCCGTATACTTTCATTCCGCAAGGACACCCCGTGTACCCTGCGGCGTGTATGCGCTCGCGCGCACCTCGTACGTGGATTGCTGCTTCGAACGATCCAATGAAGAAATGCCGCAATTGCGAGAACAGTCGCGCAAGAGAATTTAACTCGCTCGAATTTGGACCGTCGCGATAAAAGAGCGACCGCGCATATTCTCCCCTAATCATCTCGACTTCTTGCTCGCTAAATCTGGCGCGCAGTAATTAATTGGAGGAATTAAGTGGAACTCAAATCGGGCGAGATCCTTGACCCGGTGAAGAATGAGTTCGACGGGATTTTTTTTTGTCACGTTCCTTCGTATACCTTTTCGGGTTTTTACGATTTCATCCCTTTCACTTTTAACCCACAATTGTCATTTTGCTGTTTCTAGCTCCTTACAGGACGACCCCCCGCCCCCGAATTGCTGATTGTCGATCTGTCGAATTTGCTCGCGAGGGCACGGGGAAACTGACGAAAACCTGACTCCTATATTTAATTATTGATTGATTTTTATTACGAATTTAATGCTGATTTTTTTGAAATAATAATTCACCCTGTGCAGTTGGGAAAAAAGGACTTTTATTTTTGTCATTTCTTTTGAGATAGCCGAGACAACGACGAACTACTGCGACGAAGACCAATCAGCAATGTTCAATCAATATACTAAATACACTAAGATAATCGATACAGTAAACGTGATGTAAATAAATGAAAAATAAAATATAAACGATATAGATAAATATACGTGATAAATATATAGTATTTATTTTATCGTCAATAAATGTATCTTTTTTTACTGTATCGTCGATAATGTGGCATACTCTAATTTGCATCGTTTATTGAATTTATCGTATTGTCGATAAAAACTGTCACGATATTTTACAACTGTTGAAATAATATTGAAGAACGATAACGACAAAGAAACGATAATAATTTGGCGTGTTCTCAATAAAAACGGTGACTACAATTTTTCGTAACAATATTTCATAACTGTCAACATAATATTTGATAACTACGGCACTGAAATAACGATAGGAATTTATCGTATTGTCGTGAAAAAAAATTCATAACGATATTTTATATCTGTCAAAGCAATACTCAATAACAATAAAATAACAGTGAAAATAATATTTAATAACCGTAACAACAAAGCAAAAGATAAGAATTCATCGTATTGTCACTAAAAACTGTCAATGAAATGTATCATAACGATATTTTATGACTGTTAAATTATATTTCATTACAATGACGATGAAATAAAGACAAGAATTTATGGTTCTGTGAATAAAAAATTTCAGAACGATATTTTATGGCTGTCGAAATAATGTTTAATGACAATGATGACAAAATGAAGACAAAACATTTATCGGACTGTCAATAAAATATATAAGCAATAAAATAACAGTGAAAATAATATTTAATAACCGTAACAATAAAGCAAAAGATAAGAATTTGTCGTATTGTCACTAAAACTGTCAATAAAATGTATCATAACGATATTTTATGACTGTTAAATTATATTTCATTACAATGACGATGAAATAAAGACAGGAATTTATGGTTCTGTCAATAAAAATTCCACAACGATATTTTATGACTGTCGAAATAATGTTTAATAACAATGACAAGAAAATGAAGACAAAACATTTATCGGACTGTCAATACAATATTGTATGGCAATAGTTCGTAACTGTCAAAATAATATTTAACAAGGACGATAAGAGTTCACAGTACAGTCTATGAAAACTGCTGTGAAATATTTTATAACAATGTTTCATAAGTGTCAATATATTTAATAACAATGACCATAAATGCCATAAAAACTGTCAATAAAATATTTTATAACGATATTCTCCAGCTGTCAAAATAATATTCAATAACAATGACGACAAAATAACGATAAGAATTTATCGTACTGTCCATGAAACCTGTCACTAAAATATTTTACAAAGATATTTTCTAGCTGTCAAAATTATATTGAATAACAATGACGATAAGAGTTTATCATACTATCACTAAAAATTGTCGATATAATACTTGTCGCATCGAAGCACAAATGAGGCTTTTTGGCAGGCGAGTAACATCGGCCACTGATCAGCAGCTGTGAGCGTTACACGAATCTCCCATTACCCTCGTTTCGCGTCGCAGGAGTCAGCGAAAGAAGCAGCAACCGAAGAAAACGACGACGAAATAACGAGGATGAAACGATCCAATCGCGGACCTCGGGATTTGCACGATCGACAGTCACATACATATAAATACGGCAGAAATATTTTGAACCCACTATATCTATGTAACGTTGACTATCAGCCCATCAGCTGTTTTGAGGCCGGTCCTCGAGTTTTTTCAATCGTTGATTTTCAGGACAGGATGGTCCTTGAAATGTTCTTTACGAAAATGCACTCAAATTTATCCGAAGGTGATTTTGAAGACACCGGGGTTCACATAACGTTGAGTATGGGGACACTTGGCTACTTCGAGGACAGTCCTTGAAGTACAGGGTGTTACCCTTCCCCATATGTACGAATGTATATTTACTCATGTATATATATATGTGTTTAGACGGAACGTTCAAACCCTTAACCGGGGTCCTTATCGAGGAACCCCTCCGAATTGCGATCTATATAGGGAGGGCCAAGGGTCGCAAGATCTCGACGCCACACCCACTCGAGAATAACTAGGACAGAATGTAATAAAGCCTTATCGGTTTGTATCGCCGTGTCATCGTAAAATACATCGAGAGAGAGAGAGAGAGAGAGAGAGAGAGAGAGAGAGAGAGGCAGCAAAAAGGGAGAGATAATTTATTTTAGCCAATTGGATTGCTTCCCTCGTGTTGTATCATACGGTTCGTTAGATCCACAATCAGTTCGATAAGTGGCCGGAATAGCGATACATATCTCTCCATTTGGTCGGTTTCCTTTCCCCCTTTTTCGCTCCATATCATTCATCAAGGATCACCACTTTACCCAATTCGTCCGACAACTGAGCAAACTTTCATGCCAGCGAATCACATTTTTTGACGTTTGTCATGGACAAACGTCAAAACATTCCTTTGCCGTTACTGCTGCAGGACTCGCTGCATTAAAAAAAAGACTGGATAATAATATAGAAATAATAATATAATATAGAAATTTTTGATAATTTGGAAATGATCTTCTTTTATAAATAATTTTTGGATAATAATATAGAAATAATATAAAACTGGAAATATAGAAATGAAAAAAAAAAATCGTTGCTTTCCAACGATGTGAACTTCACCGTCGTTGTTATCCCTATAGGGATAAAAATGACGTTCAAGATCCCTATAGGAATAACAATAACGTTGAATTTCACATCGTAGGAAAGCAACGATATTTTTTATTTTTCATTTCTAAATTTTTACAATTATCCAAAGTCGTCTTTTTTTAATTGAGGTCGTCAATCTCTAATAAGGATATGTGGAAACGTTCGAGTGGTTTTCGGAGTCTAAAGCGGTCGAAGAAAAAATTGAGCAATCGAAGAGAATCAATTTGCGTTGCACTCCGACGATGCAAACTTCAACATCATTGATAACCATACACTTAGTGCAATACGCAGAGTGGTTTGAGATGAAGTTCCCGTCATTGGAGTGCAACGAAGGTTCTTTTTTTTATTTTGATTACCTTATTTTTATTATTATACAGATCTTTTTTTCGTAGATTCATATTATGGATCGATAAGTATCTTAGAAAATGGTTGCGGGATTTTCAACTCCGTTGCCGCATTTTAATACTTATTTAGCGATCAATGATATGAAATAACGAAAAAGATTTTCAATGATAAATCAAATAAGGAAATTGGAATATAAAAAAAACGTTTGTTTAATTTAATTAATTCTTCGTTTAATTTAATGTATCATTCGTTGAATTTATTTAATTCTCTCATTTATATTAAAGAAATTCAGAGATATTTATTTTTAATTGCGCTCCAACGATGTAAAATCCAAGCTCGTGATCCGGGCTTGATAATCCGATTTGCTCGGTCCTTTAACAAAAACGAATTCGTTCGCGTAATCGTGGTTTTATTTTCGCTTGCTATGATCATTCGTCGCGAAACTTTAATCGGCCTGATAGAAGGGCAATGCGTGATTCAGTGGGCAGGAATTATGCACAGGTTGCAGCCCGCGCGAGTGATCACAATTTTATCGATAAACTGCGTCGAGGACGATTTTTTTAATATATTTTTTTACACTACCGGTAGAGTCTACTTGGCATTTGATTCGTATCTAATCCTGGGATGATTTTTCTTTCGGTCTCACCGGGTGCGGAAACTTTCGAACCGGAATACGTTACGTATGTCCAGTGCAATCGTATGGTATTACGATAAGTGGCTCGTATTGATCGTATACGTACGTGCAAGTGAATTAGATGTATACTCGCAGATGCATATATATATATATATATATATATATATATATGTATGTATGTATGTATGTATGTATATGTATATGTATATGGGGAAAGTACACTTTGAACCCGTTATATCTATATGATATTGTCTATCGGCACATTGGGCTGGTTTGAAGCTGGCCCTTAAGGGGTCTACATAAGTTTAAAACTTCGTTTTCTTTTTATTGTATAATTTCATACCCTGAGTTTTAACTTGAACTTGCAACAGAAAATCAAAACCACCCTTCCTGCTATATACGTACATGCAAGTACATGCGGATATTACAGAACGCATATACAGGGTGTCCCAGAACTGAATGCCTTTCCTGAATTGGAGGATTGGGGGTAAAATTTTGAGTCGATTGATATAAGCATGTGTGGGTCTCAGATCAACCCCTGAATTATTATTCATTTTTAAAGGCGGTCGCACCTGATTGGCCCGCTTTTATAATTGAATAATAATTCAGCGGTTGATCTGAGACCCACACATGCTTATATCAATCGACTCAGAATTCCACCGTCAACCTCTCATTTTAGAGAACGCATTCAGATCTGGGACACCCTGTATACGTGTTATAATGGGCAATAGCGGCTAACCGAGCGCTTGCCAATGATCCGTGTCGATGTACCAGCGCAATTTTCCGACTGTTTCTTTTCTCCTCGCACGGTTTGTACGGTTTTACTGTCCGGAGCGAAAGGTGAACGTTGGCACTCGTGTTATAACAGGGAGAGAGAGAGAGAGAGAGAGAGAGAGAGAGAGAGAGGAGAGAGAGAGAGAGAGAGAGAGAGAGAGAGAGAGAGAGAGAGAGAGATTGAATTTATTATGCCCCAATCAAACTTCCGGGCAAATTAAGGGGTCTTCTCACTTTAGACGCTAAAAATGCTATTTTCATGAATTTTTTGATAGGTTTATATTATAGATATTGATATAAAAGTTGTTATACTTAATAAATACGCTTTCGAAAAACATAAAAAAAGTTTTTTATTTATTTATGTAACACAAACAAGTTATGAACGCGTTTTTCTCGAAACAACTTTTTCGACGGCCCGTTGATAAAATCTTCGAAACTATCGAACCGATCCTTATGAAGTTTTAACCACATATTCTCTCCAACTATAGCTATAGCGCATATCGAAGATTTTTTTTAATTTTGATATTTACTATTTTTTTGCCAAAAACTGTCAAAAAACACGTTTTTTTTCTAAAAATGTCCTCCATTTTGTTATATTTGCATATTTCAAAAATCGTATGATATGCACTACAGTCATCAACATACTGAATCTAACACCGTTTGATTTTTTTGTTTCGGATAATCCATCTTCGAGATTTCATCAACACCGCAGACCTAAAATGTTTTTAGGACATTTTTTAACTACCTTTTTCGTCTATAAATAGTGACTTAGGTAAATAATTTTTTTTTTTTATGTAAATATTTGGAAAGTGTATTTATCAAGTGTAACAACTTTTATAACAACATCTGCAACATAAACCTGAAAAAAAAATCATGAAAATAGCCTTTCTCAAGCGTCTAAAGTGAGAAGACTCACTTTAGACAAATAACAATACAATGCGAATGCAAGTTAAATTAAGATGAAATAATAATACCAGAAGAATACAAATCAAAATATAAGGATGTAAGTACGCTGTAGTAACAATCTGGCAAACGCGCAAGTAATGTGTAATGGTATCCAACGACGGAAGCGCCGCGGCGTTGTTGTTTGCAAGTATACACTAAACTGTCTAGAGTGCGGCCTACGTTAGGGTTAGAAATGGCAATGGTGATAAAACAATCCGCATTCACCAAGTAAAGATAGAAAGTTAGCATACCGTAATCGCTATGTATGAAATTTGACCAGCGAGTAAGCACATTTACGACAAGTAAATAAAGATCGAAGTAAATAAAGTGAACGACAAGTAAATAAAATTACGAGAAAAGCAAGGTATAAACTAAGTATAACTATAATCTAAGTAAGTATAAACTAAGTATGGAGTGAAGTTAAATAAAAGAATAAATGTCGATAAGACGTAAAAACGCAAGAAAACGCAAGAGATGTCCTCCACCTAGCGAACTAAACTTTGGCACAATAGAAAATTAGAATTACTTGACAACAATAGTGAAGAACTTAAGGGGGGATTGTCTTTTTTTTCGCAAAATTTACCGCTTTTTGGGAATTTTTTTGTGAAGAAAGTATACAACGGAAAACTTGTGAAACTTGGCATATAGTTTTATTGATCTGTTTACTACATACAAAAAAATGTTTAAACAATTTCATCAAAAAATCCGCCTCCCACCCCCCTCGACGCGCGATGGTCCTTTTTTGATGGTGTGCACGATTTCTCAAAAACTATTCAACCGATTGCCTTCAAATTTGGACAGAATGCTCAGCTGACATCCTTTTATCGTTTGATGAAGCAAAAAAGCAATACGTTTAATAGTTTTTTTATTTATAACAAAAAATCGATCAATTTTTTTCGACAAATCGATACTTCAAGTTCAAAACGTCACCAAATCGTCAATTTTTTTTTCCCCTTCATCGAACGATAGCTATATGTGTCTAAAGTAAAATGCTTTTTGGATTTTTCGTTGCAGAATGAACGTGAAGGCTGTAATCGTGCACACCATCAAAAAAGGACCATCGCGCGTCGAGGGGGGTGGGAGGCGGATTTTTTTATGAAATTGTTTAAAAAATTTTTTGTATGTAGTAAACAGATCAATAAAACTATATGCCAAGTTTCACAAGTTTTCCGTTGTATACTTTCTTCACAAAAAAATTCCCAAAAAGCGGTAAATTTTGCAAAAAAAAAGACAATCCCCCCTTAAATTATGAAACGACTATATATATATATATATATATATATATATATATATATATATATATATATATATATATATATATTAATCACTTAGCGAAGCATTTATTATCATTGATATATAAATCATTTGTAATTGACAAGTATTTGAAGATTATTTAGGCAAATTCTTGGAAAGTGAAAAATTTGCCTAAAAAATCGTCAGATAATTGTTAATAACAAACGAACTATGCAATATAAAAAAAATCCTACGTACTTCCATAGACAATGTATTTTTCAAGATATATCCAACATTTCAAGTGAATCGGTTGAAAATTGTCTGAGTTATGTTTCCGGCCAACTTAAAAAAAGCAATTTTGCGATAAACGCTGCACAGCCGCCATTTTGAAATTAATCGCTTCAAAAAAATTATTGTATACAGTCACGGATATGTATGATAAACACCCTTTTTTGTAATGTCGATTTATTTTGTAGTTTTTCTAAAAAAAAAATCCCCAAAAAGCCTATTTTTTCGGCCTCTAAAGTGGCCTAACCCCTTAAGTTCGTCAGTCAGATCGTGGTATACAAGGCAACTCCATATTAGGGAAAATGTATGTGGAGACTAGCTTGATACGGAGTTGGGTAGACAGAATTTTTATGAAATTTTAACCGAAAAAGAGCGTGAGTAACTTTTTGGGGAATTGCAGATATTTGATGTTGCCATGATAAGTCAGGATGCGGGCCTCGGACACAAAACGGTAGAACGGTGCCGTTAATTGATACTGATGGATAGGTTTGGAGATCTATTTTCCGGATAAAAGCAGAGCTACCAAATAATAGAGCTTTCGATTTAGATGGATGAAGCAAAAGTCCGTTAGTAGCGGCAAACTTAGAGATAGCGTTACCATCCTGTAGTCCAGGCAATAAGCAGAAAGTAAGCACTTTTAAGATATAAATACGCAAAATTCATGTCAGGATAACTTGATGTCGCTGAATCGAATGGCGATATTCATTTAGCAATCAAACCCCGAGAAAATGTTGAAAAATGTTACAAAATGTTTGAAAACCGTTTAATACGGAACCTAATAATTTTATCGAAAAAAATGTCAAACAAAAGTTGTTCGGGACATAAAAGTACGTCAAAAAGTATTGAACGTTCATCTTCGTATTTTCAAAAGTAAGGGAGAGAAGAACGAAAAACCATTCAATTGGGCGACGAATGCCTCGAATTTTCAAAAAAAATTCAAATCCGTAAATATCTCGGGGTTTTTTTTTGTTACACATTGCTATAGTAAGAGTTAATCTAACTTTCTAGAGATTTCTTAAATTTTCATTTACTGTATAAGTATTCAAAAATGACGACTGAACATTGACAAAATAACTGGTTGAGGATCACTGTCAGAAAGAGATGCATTATATGGCAATGGCTATACGCGCATGCGCTCCAACGAGTATCTTGCGCCCATAACACTCCCAGTGGTGCTTCAAATGCAAAGCGATTTTATCCTGCAAACAAATTTTCATTCGTCTTTTTCGCACTCAATTTTGAACATACGAAGACGAACGTTCAATACTTTTTTACGTACTTCTATGTCGTGAACAACTTTTGTTTGACATATTTTTCAATCAGATTATTAGGTTCCAAATTAAACGCTTTTTAAACCATTTTTGAGAGTTTTTAATATTTTCTCCGGGGTTGATTGCAAACTTATTATCGCAATTTGATTCAGCGTCATCCAATTACCCTTAGATCAAATATGCGTATTTATATCTAAGAAGTGCTTACTTTCGAATGCTTTTACTGGACTACTGTGTGATCTTAGCGATGGCGACATCAAAAACGTTCGGGTGACAGTGAGGGTAAATTTGAGAAGAGCGGAGAAAGAGAAAGAGAAAGAGAAAGAGAGAAAGAGAGACAGAGAGACAGAGAGACAGAGAGACAGAGAGAGAGAGAGAGAGAGAGAGAGAGAGAGAGAGAGAGAGAGAGAGATCAGAGAAAGAGGAAAAGCAAACCAGAAAAAGAGAGAGCGACAGTAGAGGAAGAGGGAGACATTCGCAGTGGTATATTATCGGGTGAATAAACGATGCGAAACGTTGAGTGCGGATATATTCGCGAAAACCGGTATATACCCACGGCTTTCTGTCTTTCTGACTGGATGATCGAGCACCGCGGTTTGCTTCGCTATTATCTACCGCACTGTTGTAACCGCCGGCTAGTCTTTGCAATATTATTGTATAGTTCCAGTGGTTTTCTCCCCCGGATCGCGCATCGGACGCATACTGAAATTGCGGACCGTAGGAACCCGCTGTATTTTACGAGCGGACTCCGAAAGAGGGAGACCGCGAGAGAGAGAGAGAGAGAGAGAGAGAGAGAGAGAGAGAGAGAGAGAGGGAGAGAGAGAGAAAAAAGAGACTATGCCGGAGCGTAAGCAGCCCCTTGCTTTATTATCATTTTATTAACAGAGGTAATTGACGATTTTGCAGGGAAAAAAACGTGTGTCAGCTTTGATTTGTGGGGCAGTTTTTATCTGCTTTCGGCACGTGTTCCAGAAGAATGGCTGGAAAAAGTCGATTTGGATAGGACACGTCGAGACGAGAATGAGGGTAGGCGGGTGTAAAATAAAAAAATTTACATTCTACCGCAATTCGGGAGACTTAACGAGCATGTAAGATGAAAGAAAACTGATAATGGTTGGGAGAAAAGCGATGATAAGAAGTTTTGTCATTGAATGGAGGAAATTACAGTCTCTATCTCTATTTCTGTTTCTCTCTCTCTCTCTCTCTCTCTCTCTCTCTCTCTCTCTCTCTCTCTCTCTTTCTCTTTCAGGACCAATATCGCTAATGCCCTCCACATTCCTTGGACTCGACGTTACGTGCACTTTTCGTCACTACACGTACTGACGATTCTGTACCGGAATACTTTGACGATTAGGGCACATACGAAAGGGTACATCTGGACAAAAGCCCTTAAGTATCAAACTATTCGCGTTTCGCTAGAAGTACGTGCAATGAAGAGAGAATCACAGAGAATATGGGAGAAAGAGAAAGAGGAAAGAGAGAAGGACAGAGAGAGAGAGAGAGAGAGAGAGAGAGAGAGAGAGAGAGAGAGAGAGAGAGAGAGAGAGAGACTGAGCCAGAAACAGGAATTAAGGGAGTTTCGCGCTGTGGGCAAAATCCTCTGTTCTTCTTGCTCGCAACCTCGAGAAAATGTACTGCTCTCAGTCGCATCTTTACCTTCTTCGCCCTCCCCTCTGCTGACTGCATTTGTCACATGTCTATCGACGAAGTCGACTGTCATTGACCACCACTCGTAATACTGTTACAGTACTACAATCGAAACACCGAAAAGACAAAATGATATATTCGGTGAAAGGAATGTTGGCAATTGAGCCAAGTCTCAAGATTCCAATCACTTTCTCTCTCTCTCTCGCTCTCTTTCACTCACTCACTCACTCGCTCACTCACTCACTCACTCACTCACTCACTCACTCACTCGCTCACTCACTCACTCGCTCGCTCGCTCGCTCGCTCACTCACTCACTCACTCACTCACTCACTCACTCACTCACTCACTCACTCACTCACTCACTCACTCACTCACTCACTCACTCACTCACTCACTCACTCACTCACTCACTCACTCACTCACTCACTCACTCACTCACTCACTCACTCACTCACTCACTCACTCACTCACTCACTCACTCACTCACTCACTCACTCACTCACTCACTCACTCACTCACTCACTCACTCACTCACTCACTCACTCACTCACTCACTCACTCACTCACTCACTCACTCACTCACTCACTCACTCACTCACTCACTCACTCACTCACTCACTCACTCACTCACTCACTCACTCACTCACTCACTCACTCACTCACTCACTCACTCACTCACTCACTCACTCACTCACTCACTCACTCACTCACTCACTCACTCACTCACTCACTCACTCACTCACTCACTCACTCACTCACTCACTCACTCACTCACTCACTCACTCACTCACTCACTCACTCACTCACTCACTCACTCACTCACTCACTCACTCACTCACTCACTCACTCACTCACTCACTCACTCACTCACTCTTTCTGTTTCTCGATACCAATGAAACGTAAAAAAAATCAATACCGCCAACGAAAAATCCATACGACCTACAAAAAATATACAAAGCTTTATAAACGCAACAAAAAAATCAACATATGTAAAGTATAAAAATGCATAAATCGTCACAATTTTTTTTTTTTAATTATCTACACGGATTTTTCTTCGAGTAATTAAATTAGTGTTTGTGCTGTAGTAAATTGGAAAGCATGAATTTAAAAAATTCAAAAGAACTACAAAAAAACTATAAATTATGAATTTAAGAAACTAAAGTAAAGCAAGTGTGAATTGAAGACAACAATTTTAAGTGCAAACATAAAAAATTGAAATGTATTAAAGTGTGTAAATTTGATGAAAAAGAAACTCAAAAACTGGAAATTCATAGGAATTTCGAATTTTTCAATAAACACAAACCAATCCATCATAGTACCATGCGACCACCTAAATAAGAAAAAAAAGAACGAGCCTCTCGAGATCACCATCCGACTGTCTTAATTAAAAAAACAAAGATGTTGAAAAATGCTAAAAAAAAAAGGTTCGAAACCCCAAACCCATCAACAAATCGAACACGCAGTTCTTCACATCCTCTGCGTTTGTTCATTTTTCTTCATATACGAAAAACGACGACAAAATCGCCTCCAGGCCAAATATCTCCCGCTGTTTTTTATTTACTCCGATCTTTTTCCTTCTCAAATTATCCACCAATGCCCAATCCACCAATTTATCCACCAATTCCCCCATTAAAATTTTTCCCACACGAGTTATCGCCCCGATCTCTTAATTGTCCCCGTCGCGGCTTTTCCCCATCCTAAAGTCTCAAACGCTTCCCGTCGACCACTCGAAGAATCTCCGAATTTATCGCGTTTTCCTTCATCGTCCACGGTGCGTTCCCCCGAGTCAGCGACCTTCCGATGATAATTATTTTGATATTTTCCTCAAAAGCGCCGACGTTTTGACGACGAAAATGAAATGTCGAGAGATCTCACGGGTCCTCGGGCTGGGAATGATTTCGTAATGTGCGTGTGTGTGTGTGTATCTCCGTGCATACGCGTGTATCCGTCCGTACGTAAGTACAGGCATCGTGGCAATCGGTATTTATATGGGTGCGGATAATATACGTGTACACGCAGCAGCATCAGCAGCCGCAGCAACAGCGACGGTATTCAAATCGAGCCGGCACTGCCGGGCGAGAGAGACCAGCGTGGAATGTTGTCCTGCTGGCTTCCACTCGCTCTGTCGTAACGGTTAACGGAACACGCCAAGTGGGCTCCTGATATATCCTGCAGGGGGCGAGGGAACTCCTCGTTGCCTCCTCCCCACGAACTCGGCTACGTATCTCGCCCTCTGCACTCGTGTACATAATGCATCGCGTATATGTACGTACAGAATTTATGTACGCATTTGTGTATATATATGTATGTACACACTCACACACACACAAATTCATATATACATACAGGGTGTCAGTTACAATGTCAGCAAATTTTTAAAGTCTCATTTCGAGAAAAACGCGTTTAAAGATTTAACTATCGATTTTTGCAAGATAAAACGATATTGATGTAAATGATATAAATGATAATGATATTCTTGAAAGTATAAACTGTCGAAAAAGGCAAAAAAAAATCGATTTTTCAAGTGTCACACATAGCCCTTTAACAGGTGACCTTGCATGACCTTGAACGACTTTGACCCCCTAATGTTTCTTATGCGGCTTGGGGGGCTCCGCAAGATGGTTGAAAAAATGTACCATTCCATTTTAAAGAAGTGGAGGTGACCTTCACTGTGCGTCAGCGCCTCCAACGAAATAAAAAAAAATGGTCGCATTTGATGGCCCCTTTCACACCGTACAACTTTTGTCTGGAGCATTTTTTTGTAACGTCGATAATTACCGAGTTATTTTGAGTGACAGAGATAAGAGGGATACCCTGTGTATATATATATATATATATATATATATATATATATATATATATATATATATATATATATATATATATATATATATATATATATATGTATGTATGTCCCGTTATGAATGGATAATCCTGCAACTGTCGATAGGTCAGATTATGCCCTACTATATACTGCAATTTCAGTTTCGTAAAAGTCCCGCGGTTTTAAAGATTTTGGGCTTTATGTTATTTTTTGAAAAAAAATCATCTGCTTTTGGTTTTTCGCATGCCATTTCTACAATTGATGTGAATCGACAATAACTAAGCAACTTTTCGAAGTAATTAACACGATATGCGCAGTACATTGTTTTTAGACCGCAAGCTATCAAAGTCAGATGTTCGAATTGGTTTGTATGAAAATTCTGCATAAGATCTTTCTTTCACAAAGCTCCCTCAACACTTAAGGTTAAAAAGAAGACTTTTCTAGATAAAATAAACAACCAAGAGTATTTTTTTTTAACCGGGTTCAAAAAAGTTATTATTTGTAGAAATAGCTTGCGAAAAACCAAAAGCAGATGAGTTTTATCTCGAAAACTGTGAGACTTTTACTAAACTGAAATTGCAGCGTATAGTAGGACATGATCTGACCTATCGACAGTTGTAGGATTATTCATTCATAACAGGACACCCTGTATGTATGTATGTATATATGTGTATTTATATATATCGGTGAAGGTGATTTTGGAGATACTCGATATCGAAGCCCGTCCTCATAGCAGCCAACCGTCCCCATACTCAACCTTATGCAAACCCCAATGTCCCCAAAGTCACATTTGAATTGATGCACTCATATGTATACAAAGGTAATTTCAAGGATCGTCCTGTCCTCGGAATGCACGACCGTTTTAGAAAAAATGTCCGGACCGTCCTCAAAACAGTCAGCTGATAGGCAACATTACATAGATGTAACGCGTTGAAAATGTCCTTGCTCCACATGAATGTATATACGAGTATATACACATATATGCATTTAGATGGAGAAAGGTCATTTTGAAGACACACACATATATAAATACATATTTATATGTGTATATATGCATATATATATATATATATATGTGTATATATGCATATATATATATAGATATATATATATGTATATATGCATATATATATATATATATATATATATATGCATGTATGTATCTGATAGTACATACTGTTGGTACTATAAACCTTTAGTACGTGTAGCTATCTGCACGGGCACCTGTGCCGGACGAGTGAACACCGACCATTGGGCACGTGGGTGGAACGTGGCGTGAGATTGAAACAGTTAGAAAGATATACGATCGAGAGAAACACAAATGCATATATATATATATATATATATATATATACATGTGTGTGTGTGTGTGTGTGTGTGTGTGTGTGTGTGTGTGTGTGTGTGTGTGTGTGTGTGTGTGTGTGTGTGTGTGTGTGTGTGTGTGTGTGTGTGTGTGTGTGTGTGTGTGTGTGTGCATGTATATGCGTATATACATATATGTATATATGTATGCACACACACACACACACACACACACACACACACACACACACACACACACACACACACACACACACACACACACACACACACAGACACACACACATAGGTCGGTGCGCA
Organism: Ophion ellenae; assembly: GCA_963210295.1. NCBI lineage: Eukaryota > Metazoa > Arthropoda > Insecta > Hymenoptera > Ichneumonidae > Ophion > Ophion ellenae. Next base: position 62,912,563 of record OY723386.1, read on the forward strand.
TCACACGATCTCCCCTAGTTTGACGAAGGGGATAAAAAGAGACTTTGTTCTCTCTTTTCGCACCATTTCACACTGAAACGCAGCGACGAGATTTTGTAAATATGAGTATTCAAATTGATCGAAGGTCCTCGTTGACATTGGTCAGAACTTACGTCGCGCCGAATCGACGCGATGATGATGAATTATTATTATTATTATTTTGGCACTTAATACGAGTCTCGGCATCTAGCCGGCACCTATTACTATTATTATTTCTGTTTTGATTATAGAATCTAATTGCTCCGAGCAACGCACCTCCTCAGTTTGCAGTAGCTTATTGTTATTATTATTATTATTATTACAATATGTTTTGTTAATGTACGTTTGACCAGGATCAGCCTGGTCAAACCTTCCCTACTACGCGGCCTCGACGAATATTGTAGTTTGAACTTTTCACGTACGGCAGCGTCAAGTTCGGACCAAAGTGAATTAACGGATTTCGCGTAGGTTTTTTTTTTGCGGTCGACGCGAGGATAAATTCAACGGAAGAGATAAGCGTAACGCTGAACACTATATATATATATATATATATATATATATATATATATATATATAGTGTTCCTTCGGGATTTTTTTTAAAAGGTAAAAGCAAGTGAGCCCAGGAATTCTTTTCAGGTATACTTATTTGAAATGTATTTAAAAAAATTGTTTCAACATGAAACAATAAATGACTGCAGATTTATCAGCCTAACACGTCCGCCAATTTTCCAAATTAGTAAAAAAAAACCAAACGATGGAATCAAACCGAAGTTTACTTTCTTCACTATGAAAATCTCTTCTACGTGAACTAAAAAAGTCGTTGAAAAGGTCTTTTTAAATAATTTTTATAGCACATTAGAGTGTTTTTTCAACACATTTTTTTCAAACCTGAGTAAAGTTATAATTTCACGGATTTTTTCAGCTTTTTCTTAGTTCAACCAGAAGAACAAAATATGAAAATTGAAAATATTGTTAGTTATTTTGTTTCAATAAAGAATTACGAGCTGCATGTTTCCTGCCGATTGGGGACTGCAGTGGCAAGATGCACATGGAATAGGCTGATAAGTCTGCCATTATTTATTGTTTCATGTTGACATGTTTGTATACATTTCAAATATAAATAAAAAGATACTTCAATGTTTACTGGGCTCACTTGTTTTTCTTCTTTCTAAAAAAAAATCCGAAAAAACGTTTTTGTGGACCTTCTAAAAAAAATTCCGAAAATACGGTTTTGTGGACATTCTAAAAAAATTCCCGAAAAAACGTTTTTTTTTTACATTCCAATTCTGAGAGGCGCTCAGGCATTTTTCCCGCTTTTATTTTCCCGAGAGAAGCAGACCAAGAGAGAGAGAGAGAGAGAGAGAGAGGGGAGAGATCACGAAAATCGCGTGTACATCAACGATGACGGCAGCAGGAAGAAGGGCTTTTCGTGTTTTCAGTTAATGAATCCTGCACGTCTTTTATTTATATTCTGAATACGTGTTACACACACCGACACATTCGTAGATATGTATGTGAAGAAAGGTGATTTTGAAGAGATTCGACTTCGAGGACCGTCCTCGTAGTAGCCAATAGTCTTCATACACAACGTCATGCAAACCTCAGTGTCTTCAAAATCATCTTTCAATTTACGTAAGCATATTCATGTTAAGGTCATTCCAAGGACCGTCCCCGAAATAAATTATTCGTTTTTCAAAATATTTTCCTACCAAACTCAAGACAGCAGGATGTACTGATAGTCAACATTACGTAGATTTGAGCGGTTCAAGGTATCGTTCCCCCTTATATGCTGTAATAGAGGACGGACAAAGGTATCGCTTATATTGACCCATAAATGATAGGGCCTTTGCAGCCCTTCAGGAGCATCGAAACGACGAGTCTCTCTCTCTCTCTCTCTCTCTCTCTCTCTCCATTGTTTCCCTCGCACGCACTCGCCTCATCAGCAATCTCATATTACTTACAGGGCTACGCAATACCACCCGAAATTCCCCCGAGCCACAATGTCCGCGCGGGGCCATTATATTTTATTATTATACTTTGGGATTATTTATCACGAGCAGAGTGCACCGGATATTCATCGGAGCCTCGCGAGGTCCGTTCCTTGAGGGGTTACGTGGGTTTGAAAATTTCAAAAAATCCATTTTTCTCAAATATTATTATCCAATAGTACAATATGTCCAGAATATTCTCCCAAAGTTTTAAAGGGCATTCCCACTTTAGACCCTAAAAAAAGGCTATTTTCAGTATTTTTTTGATAGGTTTATATTATAAATATTGATATCAAAGTTGTTACACTTAATAAATACATTTACATTTTTTTAAATGTATTTATGTAACCCATACACACTTTAAACCTCGTTTTTTCTCGAAACAGTGAATTTCGACGGCTTGTTGATAAAATCTTCGAAACTACTGAACCGATCGTTATGAAATGTTAACCACATATTCTTTACAAGTATAGCTATAGCGCACATCAAGGATTTTTTTTTTTTTTAATTTACAATTTTTTTGCCAAAAACGGTGAACGAAACATCCTTTTTTTTCTTTTTTCGAAAAATGTCCGCCATTTTGTTATTTTTGCATATATCAAAAATCGTATGATATGCGCTACAGCCATTAACGTACTGAATCTAAAACCGTTTGATTTTTTTGTTTCGGATGAACCGTCTCCAAAATTTCATCAACAGCGCAGACCTAACATTTTTTAGGACATTTTTTAACTAACATTTTTGTCTATATATAATGACATAAATAAATAAATTTCTTTAAATGTATTTCGAAAACGTATTTATTACGTTGTTAACTACTTTTATATCAATATCTATAATATAAACCTATCAAAAAAATAACGAAAATAGCCTTTTTCAGGGTTTAAAGTGAGAAAACCCCTTAGCTCAATCGGAGTAAAAGTCTAGGAGAGTGAGACAATCTGTGGAAATTCTTCCCGTTGGGAAAGACCGGCCGGAGCGACGCAGGTATATCGATTTATCCCAAAACACTATTCCCATGTAGAGGTTGCCATGAGTTGCCCAATGTTACGATCAGCCCAATATTGGGACCATCGTGTAAGCCAACAAAAGGGAAATAATATTGGCCCATTACTGTTCCGCTCTAAACTGAATACTGGCACAATATCGGCCCATTACTAGAGATTATCCTGGCCCATCTTTCAAAACCAATAAACAGCAGTGATAGTTAAACTAAATTTGCCAATCCTAAAGCTGGCAATCCTAAAATACTGGCTATTACATTGGCTCATTATTGCCTCGTTCTAAATTGAAAACCGACACAATATCGGCCCATAGTTAAAAGCTATCATGGCTCATCTTCTAAATTCATTAAAAAGTCATGATAGATAAACAATATGTGCCAATTTTTAAACTGGTGATGCTGAAGTACTGCCAATTACATTGGCCCATTATTGTTCCGTTGTAAATTGAGAACTGGCACAATATCAGCCCATTACTAAAACCTATCCGGGCCCATCTGTTAAAACCAATAAACAGCCGTGATAGTTCATCGAAATTTGCCAATTTTAAAACTGGCAATGCTAAAATACTGGAAATTACATTTAATTGATCTCAGCCCTTTATTGGCTAAGTGGGTCAGACCATACCTGCTTTTATTTTATTTAAGCCTTGGGTTATTCATTATCTGTATATTGTGCCAGAATAGGCGAATAACTGGCACGTCATATATTAATCGTCTATATTTTGTAGTTCAGTTTTTGCAATCACGTCTTGGCCTATTATTGGCATTTGTAAATAACCAACATAAGTAAGTAAAATATGCCAATTTTGAAACCTGTCATATACGCAAATCACAATTTATTTCAAGGTTATTCCATGAAATATGTATCCATAAGGACCAATCTCGGGCCAATCTTGGCCCGATATAGGTTGAATATTTATCACGCACTCAAACAAACCCAAACAAACTCACGGCCCAATATTCTAGATAGACTAACTTCTAGATAGACCAACTGTGAAGGCCCATCATAGAGCCAGTGGTCAATTTCTACATAGGCCCTTTAAGAAGGCCCACATAGGGCCAAGTGCAATCACCAACATTGCCGCTACAATGAATTAAATCATTGGCCCAATAATTGTTGGCTCTGTTGGCCGATATCGGCCCGTTCTTATGATTTCTACAAAGGCACCTCATTGGTAAATACTCACGGCCCAATATTCTAGAAAAGCTAACTGTGAAGGCCCTTCCCAGGCCCAACGGTCAATCTCTACATGGGTTATTGAACTCGACAGACACGATTTCTCAAACACTAATGCATCGATCTTATTGAAATTTTGCACACTCCTTCAAAATAGCATTGACTAGTGATTAAACGAAGGGTTTTTTTCGCTTACAACTAATTTTACAAGACTATACGTAGGTAAATTGCACCAAAAATTGAACTATTTCGCATACAACGCTGCCAAAAATTCAAATCACAGTTTTTTTTAAATCCTTTGTTCAATCACGACACTTATCTACTAACAGAAAATATTTGGTTTCTTAATTTCAGATAAAGCTATCATGAATTATCCCGACCACCACGAGAACACTTTTTTAGGGGTCTCCGAAAACCAGGTCCCACCGGTTGTATTTCCCAAATTTTTTTATGAAATTTTTATTAATATTTTTGAAATGCTGCTTTTTTATATGCTTAACATTTTGAATGAAATAATTGATACGTTATATTTATTTTTAAATAGAGAAAATATGCTTCTTTTGGCTTCGAAACCCACGAAACCCCTTAACCGGAAGTAATCGTAAAAAATAGATGTAAACGTAGGGCTGCAAAAATTCGACGTTGACATTCGGATTATTAGAATGCGGTGGAATCCCATCTCCTTTTTTTTGCCAGTCTCCTAATTTTATCATCATTAAGGGAGGTCTGAACTTCGTTCAGCCAAAAAATTTTTTTCCCCAAACTTTAAAAAATGTCATCACGTTTAATAAAGACCGCTTAGTACACATACCAAATTACAACATTTTATGTTTAATATTATTCGCATAAAAAATTGGTGAAAAATCGAACATTTTTTGGCCCAACAAACTAGACACCTCCCTTAAATTCAAAAGCCAACAAAACACATTAATTTTTTTTTCTTCGAATCTTCGTTCATTGTTGCTCTCTAAAAATACAATTTCTCACGACGCCCCCCCCCCCCCCCCACAACCCTTCGTCCGTGTTCATTCGTACGAGAGCACAGTCTCGTGCTCGAGGAAGCGTGCGAAATCGCGGCGCCAAAAAGACCGCAAGGGAACGAAAAAAAAAAAAAATAGAATAAAAATAAAAACGCAACCGAGCACGCCTGCGTCTCGGCAAGAGTGACAGATACGCGAGCTGCGACGATCGGAGCATAAAGTTTAGATACGAGCATCGAAATTCGTGGCGCGATTCAGTCGATCGCGAAAAAGTTGAAAAAAAAGGAATGAAAAACAAAATCCATGTCTGGGCCACGATTCGAGTTCGAAGTTCTGCATTTTTTAAATATACCGCAGTGCCATAAGTAAACAGTGAACAAAAAAAAATCGTCACGATATACCCAGAGCGGAATTCTCGTGGGATTCGTGCGACGACCGGGCACGGGGGCGGGGAGGGGCGAGGAGCAAAGGGATAAAATCTGCAATTTCCCACCGTTTGAAACGTAATAAAAAAAAATGTGAATTTTTTTTCATTCCGCGCGTCGATGTCGGAATTGATTTTTTTAAGGAACAATACCGAAACCAATAAATAAGAGTAATTACTTAAACGTCACATGCACACGTGTATACAGGGTGTCCCAGAACTGATGGTAGTCCCTGAAATGGTGGGTTGGGGGCGAAATTCTGAATCGATTGATATAAGTATGTATGGGTCTTAGATCAACCCCTGAATTATTATTAATTTTTAAAGGCGGTCGCACCTGATTGGCCCGCTTTTAAAAATGAATACTAATTCAGCGGTTGATCTGAGACCCATACATGCTTATATCAATCGACTCGGAATTTCACCCCCGACCCCCCATTTCAGGGACTACCGTCAGTTCTGGGACACCCTGTATACATAAAATTGATTGATTACAATAAAATCATATATATTATAAATAAGTACATAAATATACGATGAAAATAATAATTATAATAATGACTACATGAAATTTGGACAGTAGGTTGCTTTTGTGACGTAAGCACCCACAAAGAACGGATTTTTCGAATTTCAACCCTTGAGCGAAGAAAAGGGGTGGCAATGTTACTGTGGAAATTGAAAAAAATCTGGTCGGATTTACTTGAAATTTGGTATTCGTACTTCTTGACACAATTCATAGCATAAGCAGTACTGTGCATGGCCAATACTCGGAGCGGTGGCCGCTTAGCCGTGCACCGGGTGGCGCATCAACGTTGGAAGGAGGAATTAATTGAGACCTCAATAAATAAATAAAAATATTATAACGAATACTCAAGATAATTCCATTAAAAAAACATGGTGGGAGGGTAATTATTATTTATAATAATATTATATTTCCGTCCATATGTATACACAGAAAATTCATTATAATGAAATAAAATACATTTATATAATAATAATAAATACATTAATGGAATACAGATTGAGACAGACCGGCAAAGAAAATACGATTCGACCAATACTTTTTTTCTTTGTCTCTTCTGCCTTTTCTCCCTCTCTCTCTCTCTCTCTCTCTCCCTCTCTCTCGATGTGTCGGAATCAAATTGAAAAAAATGAAATTACAGAGGTTTATCCCCCCCGGGGATTTCGTACCTCACGTCCGTTTATCGAGTTTGTCACACTTGCGTTGGTAAGAGAAACCGGGTGGCTTGAGAATTCACGCCGCGCACGCTTCTATCTCTCATTTTCGTACGATAACTGTACGTCATGTCGAATCCTCGAGTTTCCGCAGCGCACAAACGTATCTAATCGCAATATACGTGTCACACGCGACAAACTTCGCTACATATATCGTACATATTATATGTATATATATATATTGTGTGTGTGTATATATATATATATACATATATATATATATATTAGGGTGTGCGGAAAAAATCGATTTTTTTTTCGGTTGCATCCACCAAAAAAAGGTGAATTAAGGTAAAAAATGAAGAATCCCCAAGGAGAGCTCAAAAAAAATTATTTTGAATGGCGCATTGCATTTGAATATTTTCCATAACCCAGGAAAATATTGGGATTTCTGAATGTGGTAGTGCAACTCGTCAGAAAAAAATCACACAAAGATGTCATTGACATATTCTCATGGAGAATCGAATTTCCAACAAAAAAGTGTTTACGAAAAATTATCTCAGAACAACCGTTCAAGTGGAATCGCTATCTGAAATTGAATTGATAGAAAAAAAATGATTCAAAAGGCTGTAAAAATCGAATTTTTCGCTTTACGAAAAAACTTTTTGGGGTTTTTTTTTGTAGATAATATTCTGCTCTAACATACAATTTGCATGGAATCGTGCTCAAAATATTTCTCTGATACAAAAAAGAATCAAGTACAAAAAGAAATATAAAAGAAACGACGTCCATCATTGATCGTGTTTCGAAAAGTTTTATTCAATGAATTTGGTTTAATAAGATAAAATGATTTTTTTTCTACATTATAATGCTTGATAATCATCGTTCCTTTTTTTAAAAGTCTGTTTGTTGCAATTAGGGTATTTCTGTCGATGATTTTACACTACGCCCAATAAATATTGTAGCTGCTCTTCGTTTTTTGTTAATGAACCGTTATATGCTTCTATCAAAGTGACACCACGTTCGGCTACGTTATTAACGACTCTTGAATTAAAAAAAAAATCTAAGCAACTCAAATAAGTGGCATTTTCCGACCATAATTCAATATTCACTCTCAAAAAATCATGAGGTAAATTGAATTGCTGGAAAAGAAATAAGGATTCTTGAGTAACGAAATCGCTTATGTCTTTTTTCAGCAACATTTCCCAATCATTTTTTTAAACAATTACTCACTCGGAAGGATTTTTGGATTTTTCTCGAGATTGCAGAGCTTGTACCATTTTTACCTTCACACTTATCGGCACAGCATTGTCGAAAAACGACAAAGCATCACTTTTCTCGTTAAAGTACCACAAGTGTCTAGGTATTTTTTTCGAGGCAGCCTCCCCTACTACAGGATTCACTTCGCAATAACGAGTGAAATTTTGTAGCAGTGACAGGTCTTGATTTGGGGCCAAAATGGGGGAAAAACGTCGCGGTTCCCCGTTCGTGGCGCTAGTGTGAAGCTCGTAATTTTGCACTACGAGCTACCGCATGCTGCCGCCAGGTGGCAGCGTGTGCTATGGCGCGCACGTCGCTTAAATAATAAAATTTAATTTCAGACGGCGATACCACTTGAACGGTTGTTCTAAGCTAATTGTTCGTAGGAACTTTTTTTGTAGGGGTTAAACTCTCTATCGGAATATCTTAATGACATTTTTGTGAGATTTTTTTCTGAAGAGTTTTACTACGACGTTCAGAAGTGCCAATATTTTCCTGTGTTATTCTTATGGAAAGTATTCAAATGCAATACGCCGTTCGAAACGATTTTTTTTGAGCTCTCCTTCGAGGATTCTTCTTTTTTTACCTTAATTCACCTTTTCAGCGATTTTTTTCCGCACACCCTAATATATATATATATATATATATACAGGGTGTCCTGTTATGAATCGATAATCCTGCATATGTCGATAGGTCACATAATGTCCTAATATACGCTGGAATTTCAGTTTAGTAAAAGTCCCACGGTTTTCGAGATAAAAATCATCTGCTTTCAGTTTTTCGCATGCCATTTTTACAAATGATCACTTCTTTACCTAGTTTTTTTTATATATTCTTTACCTAGCTTTACCATATATAAATGGACACTGGCGGATGGGCGTTCGAGGTCCGGCTTCGACGGTACTTCGAGTCAAGGCGAGTCGTGCGTGGCCGATACTCGGAGGGGTGACCGCTTAGCCGTGCAGTAGATGTAGATAGAGGCCGTCCATACATTACGTCATTTTTAAATAGAGGAGGGGGGTCTGATCGTTGGACGATGGTAACGATAGTTGGACGAGATGATTTGGGGGGGGGGGGGTAAAAATTGGTACAAGATCGATTACGTAGTATATGGACGGCCCCATAGTCGATTCAAACGTATGTGCACCAGACAATCAGAAGAATATGGGGGTGCCTATACCGGAATGGGTTTTCCAGTTTCCCCGTGCCCATGGAAAATGCGGTATAGTGTAGCTTGAGACGGCTATGGCCGCAACGGAAGTTAGGTTGGAATAACGAAGTGCGGATAGGGAGTGATAGGAAAGAGTTCAACTCGGAACGGTAGTACGTAAAAACCCGCAAGGCTATACGTTGGAACTCGGGAAAAATAGAAAAAAATAATATCGTCCGCGTATAAAAAATGCTTTATGTGTAAATGAAATACATAAAGATTTTTTCATATCATAGAGATCTATATGCAATACTGAATATATTTAATTGAGAGTTCGTAATCGCAATCGGTATATATATATATCTATATAGTGAACGCATCAATTATTGATTCCAACCCAGTATGAATAGCACTTGAGTGGATGTTGTGTGAAAGAAAATTCATCGACTGCAGGCACCTCAGAACTTCCATCAAAAAAGTTATTCGAGTTTACTCTTATTTCTCTACATTCCAGTACCATCCATTCAAACATCGCATCAATGATGCATAAACACTATTGTCAAACTCACAGCGACAGATATCAGGCTGAGTCCCGTGAAATTATTTCCCAACACACATTGATTTTTTCCCCATTATATTTCTTCCTCCCAAGGGCAAGTGAATTGATCATTTTCTAAATTGGAACTTAGAAAATGTGAAAAAGACTCACGGAGATATCTAAAAATTTCCCTCTCCTTCTGTGCCGATTTTTTAACCAGCAAAACGGTGTTGGGCATTTTTCTATCACGTTGTCTTGCATCTTTTTTTTTTTAATTAGAATTCCAGCAGCTGCGTGCGTCTGGATATATATAAACGAGGAAAGAAAAACTTAGCTGTCGAACGACCGGCCAATTAGTGGATATAGGAACGTGTTTCTACATCGTGTGGAACACCTCGTGATGTACGAGAAAAAATGTGTGGTGCTCTCTCTCTCTCTCTCTCTCTCTCTCTCTCTTCCTCTCTCTGAGTTCTACTAGCATCTCAAGGGCACCACATAGTTTCTCTCGTAGTTGGTTAATTGTTCTTGTCAAGTTTTTAACGTGTAACACACATAATGTGTGTGTGTTTGTGTGTGTGTGTGTGTGTGTGTGTGCGTGCGTGCGTGTGTGTGTGTGTGTGTGTGTGTGTGTGTGTGTGTGTGTGTGTGTGTGTGTGTGTGTGTGTGTGTGTGTGTGTGTGTGTGTGTGTGTATCACTGTATTGTATGGCCATGCGAAATGCCCGAAGCCAAACTTTCCTAGCGAACCTGACGCTTGAATGGGCAAAGCAAAACTCTCCGTCTACTCGTGATTTCTGAATGCGCTGTCCTATTACACCGGGTATGAAAAACGATGATTTTGTCGTTTTGTTCGCCCCGATTTTCCACAGGCTCTCTCTCTCTCTCTCTCTCTCTCTCTCTCTCTCTCTCTCTCTCTCTCTCCCTCTCTTGATACCCTCGTCAATTCAAGGGCTCGCTCGGCACGGGAAAAGTCGTGAGAACTCATACCATCCCTCTAATTAGTTTAATGTAATTGAGCCTCGTGTGTTTTAAAACTCAATTTGCCCTATAAATGGGAAAATATCGCCTTTCAAAACAGAGGGAAATGTCACAAAATGCTATTTATTCGTTATTATTAACGGAATTATTGTATGGCTGTGAAATTGTCTGGCGAATGAAAATTCAATCGAACAAATGACTTTTAATGTACTGAATGGTAAAGTATGGAAAAAAGTAGTAGCGAGAAATTACTATTATCCTCACAATAGTATTTTTTTATAGTATAATAACTTTATAATAACGATTACGATACGTTTTATTATATGTATACTCATATTTGATTAGATTTGTAATTATATTTCATTACAGTTGTTCAAATATCTTTAGAATATAGCAATAATAGTTTATTAAATTAGTAGTAATAATCATTAGTCTGGTGACTTACCAAATTATTATTTTTATTATTAATATTATTATCATTATCCTTATAACAATAGTATTTTAATACATTTTTTGCAATATCTATCGGATATAGTAATAATATTTTAGTAAATTAATAATAATAATAATAATAATAATAATCATAATAATAATGATTATTAGTGATTTATCAAACTATTACTATGATTATTATTATACTCAATGGATATTGCGTATCCACACCATCAAAAGTAATTGTATAATAATAACAATAATAATAAAAGTAACTAAAATGATGGAACCCTTATATAAAAATATTATCAAATACAAAATGAAGTTTTTAATTATAAAAAAAGTGTATGAACGACAAAATCCTCATTAAAATCATTTTTTCAACCTAAAGCCCGACACTCAATATATTATTTATATAACACGTTCTGATATTTTTCGAAATTGTTGCTCGATATGTTGAGTGCGCGGGATATTTTTAATTTTATAACCTACGTGGCGTAAACGGGAAAAAAATAGTTTCGAGCTTCAAAGGGTGAATTGGCGAGATTGCGGAATTATCAAAGGCTTTCGTTAAAACGAGAAACTTGAATGGTGGCAGGGAGGAGGGGGGCCTGGGCCTTTTGAATTAACCGTGGATGTATTTCGTCCGCCTCTCTCTCTGGATTTTCACGTGTAAAATATACTGTCCCGGGACGTATATATTACGGTTGTACAAGGGGATATTCGACGACGCCCGCTGTACCTGGCGACTGAGTGTGCAACTCCGTAATTAGGGAAACAAGCGAGTAGCGTCCAATAGTCGAGGCGTAAACCGCGCGTCGGGAGGCTGCGCGTGAGTGGGTGTATGCGTGTTTATATATAAGTTGGGCCAGGTCGCGGTCGAAACTTTTGAATGATCATAACTAGCCAGTTAACCGCACGCGGGGGGCTTTATACTCGCCCGCTGACGTTGTACACCGGCTAGGGGATGTATCGTAGCTAAATACACACCGTGTATGTGTCGCGTATACTTCCGTTGTTCGCGCGCCCGGTGACACACGCATCGAGGGGTCGGCATAAGCTTTGAATTGCAAAAATACTATTTTTATTTCATAATTTATTTTTATCTCATAATTTAAGCAACATTAATTCTTGTTATTATTATTATTTTAGTGAAAAATGTATTTTTATTTCTTAATTTAAGTAATATTATTTGTTATTATTATTATAATTTTATTGCATAATTTAATCAAATTATGTAATAACAATCGTATTTTTGTAGCTTCGTTTGTAAAAATTGGCAGTTTGAAATTTGATTGGAAAATTACGATTTTTATCGCTCAATTTTATTGCGAAAATAAAACTTTTATTGCATAATTTATTTTTACTCGACAATTTACTATAATTTTAATTTAATATTATTAATATTATATAATTTTAATTTATATTTTATTTTATTTAATATTATTCAATTTAATATTATTTTATAATTTAATTTAATATTATTTTTTATTTTTATTATTATTATTTTATTGCTCAATTTATTTTATTAACTGATGCCAAAGAAATCCTATTTTTGTAATTTCATTTGCAAACATTGGAAGTTTGCAATTGTATTTGAAAAATACGATTTTTGTTGGATAATTTTGGGAAATTATGCAATGAAAATCGTATTTTTGCTATTGCCGATAAAATGTATGAACAAGATTTTGTAAAAGGTCGAAAAATTGACCGAGCCATGAGGATTTTTGTGAACGGTGAGATCACTGCCTCCGCGGTTTTCCCTTTTTTTGTTGCGTTTTTCTCGAAACTGTTTTATGAAACGGTGTAAGTCCTGTGAGTATTTGTCATCATTGACATGATTGTTTCAGACATTCTCATTATTATCTTGTGAATAGTCTATGATATATCAATAATTACAATGCGTTACTTTATTATTGTTATCGTAATTCCTATTGCTGCTATTTTTTTTTTAATTACGACTTGTAAACAGTAGATAATGGCAATAATGATGATGATAAAAATAATAACATTATAAATCATTAATAATCACAATGATAGTAATAAACATCCGGTCTAGATTAAGATCGAGCCTAACCCCCGGGGGTAGGTCAATGTTTTCCAGTGCAAAATGAGGAGTGCGTTGCCCGGAGCAACAAAATCGATTATCACCAAAAAAAATAATAGCTACTGAGACTATAATAATCATGATAAAAATGGCGATTTTTTAAATTGTAGTAACTCTTTTTTTTCCTGACAGTATTTGTAAAATTAAAATTATACACGAAATCTCAATATCATTTCGTTCGATTCACTTCAAATTCGGACAGAGCATAAATCATAAGATTTTCTATCGTATGATCCGAAGATTTTTTCATATATTTATCGATTTGCTTGTTACTAATGATCGAAGTTATTTTTTTACAAATAAAAATCGATTTCTTTTTCTACATTTTGCCATTTGTACTGTTCTTTTTTTATTAAGGTTTAATTTAATTCAAGGTTTAAGGTTTTATTAGTGTACTAAAAGTACATTTTTTAATTTTTTATTGCCGATGAGCTTAGTTGCCGAAGGCACCTACACCGATTGGTCATGCAGCAACGGTGGCGATTTGTTTGAATAATAATAACTTCATTGTTTATCAACATTTTTCAGTTAAAAAAAACTCAATCTCGCCAAGAGTATGTGTTAATTATTTAATTAATAATTTTTATTGGACTCTAAGCTTATGCAGCCCCACTAACCCGAATTGCATCGTATGCTCCTTCTTCCCTTGCAACCTTTGCAGTTTGAGCCTCTCAAAAACGCATTTAATTTCTTTCATAAAAAAATTTGAAAAATCACTTTTCATGACACTTCATTAAAAAAAAAGGAGTTTGCATCGAAAATCTTAAGGAGAAATTTTCAGCCAGAAATATTGCAAAAAAGTACCGAAGAATAGTACCAGACCATTGTAAAAAAACGAAGTAAACTTCACAATTCTTACCCGATTTAAATCGAGAAGTCTCGAACTTCTTCAGCACCGGATATTCGTCCACACTTAATTACGAAAACGTCCCTGATCACTCACGGATCGTTGACATGATAAAGCCTTAATCATTTAGTCCAACGGAGAAAATTATTAATTTTCTCTCAACTGTGTTCAATATTATTATTCTTATTGTTATTGCAGTTACCACTATAAATATTATTAACCTTATGACATTATACAGTAATTTTAATGTTATTCTTATTAAATATTTTATTATTATTGTTATTATTATTATTTTACAACGTACGATAAATTTTTATATAGATTCTTTACCAGCACTACGTACTTATTCTAAAACTTATTTTAAAATCACGTCAAAATTTTCCACGGATTATTATTTTTTAAATATATTTATTCGTCTCTGTACGATGATTTTTTTTTTTTCAAAAAAAAAAATAACAATCGTTATTAATTAGCGATTTGGGCGGTTAATATTTTTTTTTTATACTCCGGACTCGCGCGTACGTAAGCTAGGGAGTACGAGACGATATGGGCAGACCGTCAGTGTCGAAGCGCGCGAAGCGACTGACACTCCCGAGTTTCCGACCAGCTGGCCTAAGCCCCACGGGGTACACGACGAGGCGCCCCGAGCGCGCGGAGGAGAGCGTCGTGTCTCCTCTCCGGGACACGGAGAAACTCGATCGGGGCGCTCTCATTTCGCGTGCACCGAGAGAAGCCATGAGCCATCTACTCCGATTTTCAATTTTTATTTAAAATCTCTTTTCGTCAAACCCTCTGTGCTCATTTACCCAAAATGGGCGGTTTTTGTTTGTTTCTTATTCAAACTTTTTCGAAAAAGGCATAGGCAACAATGATAATAATAATAAATGCCTCAAATCACGACAACAATAATAACAAATAAATTTTGTACATTTATTATGATTATTTCGTAAATTGTCGACAATAATAATAATGATTACAATATCTATATTTTAGTATTATTATTATCGTGATCCTTACTCTGTTATTATGTTTTCTTTTATTGCCTTATAATCGGCAGATAATAATAATAAAATTAACGGGATCGATAAAAATCATAATTATGATAATCATAATAAATATACTCATTTTTCATTAAATCGTCAAACGTTTTTTCCTCAAACTACTTGTAAATTTAAATTGTTGATGGAAAAAAAATATAGATAAATCAAACAACTTAAGATTTTACTTCTTAATAATACCTTAATAATAAGAAAACTTTTTCGTTTTAAGGATAAAGTGTTATGGCGAATTTACCAATTTTTTGGAGCATTACACCGGGAAGTACTTATTTTTTAAACGTCTAACTCGAACAATTGTAACTATAATTCACTCAAATAATTATATCTTCAATTATTTACTCAAATAATTATGAGTATAATTATTTACTTAAATAATTATAACTATAATTATTTACTTAAATAATTATAACTATAATTATTTACTTAAATAATTATAACTATAATTATTTACTTAAATAATTATAACTATAATCATTCACTCGAACAATTATTATAAGTATAAATATATATTCAAATGTTTATTCTAACTATAGCCCAACTGTAAAAATTATGTGTGTACGTACTTGCGTGAGTGTGTGATCTTTGTTTTCTTTCTCTATCGTATCAGTGTCGTGTCTTTTTCTTCTGATTATCCGTTCGAATGAATTAATTTAATTGAAAGAACCCCTCACCGTGCCTTCGCGGATAACGGAATGAATTCTGCTGACTGTGGGCGCATCGTTTCCCTTCGATTCACTTTTTCTCCCAATATACTGAATAAACTCTGTCTCTTATCTCTCTTTATATTCTCTCTCTCTCTCTCTCTCTCTCTCTCGCTCTCTCTCTCTCTCTCTCTCTCTCTCTCTCTCTCTCTCTCTCTCTCTCTCTCTCTCTCTCTCTCTCTCTCTCGCTTTTATCTCTCCTCCATATATCGCGTTGTAAATGAGGGGAGTGAAGTTGCATCCACGGGGGCAAAGAAATAGAATATAAAAGAATCAATATGTGATAGGAAATAATTTCACGGGACTCAGCCTGATATATTTCGCTACGAGCTTGATAATAGTCTTTACGCGTCATTGATACGATTTTTGAATGGATAATTGGTACTACAATCTAAAGAGATGAGAGTAAACCCGAATTACTTTTTTGATGGAAGCTCTGAAATGACTGCAGTCGATGAATTTTCTTTTATTCAATGTCTATTCAAGTGCTATTCATATTGATTGAGAATCGATAATTACTACTTTAATATATATATATATATATATACATATATACATATATATATATATATATATATGTATATGTGTGTGTGTATATATATATATATATAAAGAATCTAAAGAGATGAGAGTAAACGCGACTTACTTTTTTCGAATTACGTTATTACGTTAACGGTAAGGTTAACTTTGTATACCTTACCGATAATTTATGATTGAGCTCAAAAAAAGTATTACTGTTATGGATGTTTATTACCTGAAAAATGTGAGACAAATTTGGGAGAGAATAATTTTTAACAATAATTGTTTTGTCTAAAAAAAATTTCTCATAATAATAAAACAAAGCACAGCTTTGGAACAACGAATCGAGCCACTCTGAAAAAGATAGGTGTTGCTGTACACACTTCCGAGTATTTTCTGGAATTTTTTGAGAAAAATCCTAAGTGATATACCGACCAAAAAAAAATATTTTTGTATAATTTTGGTGAAAATGGGCATTTTGTAACTCGAAAAATTCAAAACAAACTTTTTCACAAAGTTCATGTAAAATTGCAATTTCTTTGTCTTAAACATTTTCTGTTAAATCAAATGTTCACGAGAAATAACGGTATTTTGAAATTTTTGAAATTTTGAAAAACTCTGGAAAATGCGATCCACAAATTTTGAAAAAAATTACACTGTTTTTTTTTCATATAATTAAATAATTTGACAAAATTTCGATTTTTTTTAGAGTGGTCAACTTTTTGACCGTTCGAAATGGTATGGAACGTCTCATATGTATTAGGGTAACACAAATTTGAACTCTATTTTTATTTCCTTTTTCTCGCCATCCAATTATCTACTTCACAGAAGAAAAAAATTTGTCGCTAAAGCTGCGAGTCTTCAACAAATATTTAGAGGTCGCTCAAACCTCCCAAAATTTCTGATTTTCATTAAAAAATTTTTTTTTTTTCGTTCTCATTAACACACTTCTAACACAAAAATTATAATTTTTGTTCTCATAAAATAATTCCTTAAAGCTCTTGTTCGTCAACAAAGTTGTAGGTCGTTTCATTCGTGTGGCTGTTGTTGTTTCATTCGTAAAACAGCTATGGCAGCTGTTTTTCGCGCATCGTAATGCGTCTCATAGTTGGTCTCGTTAGTGAAACTGCCGACCAATCGTAGCTGTACTCTGTGACGAGCGACGTCATAATACAATAATATATAATAATACATAATAACTCATATCGTCTAATTGCTGTTTGTTACATATTATTATATAAAATATTTCAGAAACTGTAACACATCGCTGTTTAATTTGTTTTTATGCTACAAGGAATTATGGTGCATGCGAGATATATTTTTTGGGCGGAAATTGTAAATTTCGAAAACCTTGAGCGACCACTAAATATTCATTGGCCGGATGGAGCTTTCGCAAGGCTAATTTAAAAAATATAAAGCG
Source organism: Ophion ellenae (assembly GCA_963210295.1). Classification (NCBI taxonomy): domain Eukaryota; kingdom Metazoa; phylum Arthropoda; class Insecta; order Hymenoptera; family Ichneumonidae; genus Ophion; species Ophion ellenae. Next base: position 62,930,335 of record OY723386.1, read on the forward strand.
TAAAATTCATAGGTGGACAAAAAGTGGACGAAAAAAATAACTATTTTTAATGAAAGTTTCAATTTTTGGCAGGCTTGGACGACCTCTAAATATTTTCCGACCGGCCGCAGCTTCGGTGACAATTTTGTTTTCTCTTTAAAGAAAATAATTAGATGGCGAGAAAAAGGGGAAGAAATAGACCTCAAATTTGTGCCACCCTAAAATATTCAGGGCGGACTATTTAACGTGACCACCCGAAATATCTTCGTTGTCTTTAGAGCGACGAAAAAAATGTCAGGAGGTAATTTGATTGATTTCGAAAGGCTGATACAGTGGTGAAAAATTCATTTTTGTCAAGGCCATAGTTTTTGGGTTCTCAGGGTCATCAATGGTTTTTCAAATGGAAACATGTTTTTTTTTATTATGACGTTGTAGCTGGTATTCAGACGAATCCAACGACCTATAATATCATGACCTTGAAATGATTTTTCACCAAAATATTTTGGTTTTTACACGTGTTTTTTTTGTGAAAAATTATCAGACCTGTCGACAGTTGAAGGATTATCCATTCATAACCGGACACCCTGTGTGTGTGTGTGTGTGGGTGTGTGTGCAGGGTGCCCCATTTATGAATATATATATAAACGCCGCATAAGAAACATTAAGGGGTCAAGGTCGATCAAGGTCATTCAAGGTCACCTATTTATATTTATATCATCGATATCGACCTTGAATGACCTTGAACGACTTTGACCTCAGAATGTGTTTCATGCGGCTTGGGGTGCTCCACACAATGGTTGAAAAAAATATACCATTCCATTTTAAAAAGTGGTGGTGACCTTCACTGTGCGTCAGCGCTTCAACCGAAATTTAAAAAAATGGTCGCATTTGATAACCCCCTTCACACCGTAGAACTTTTGTCTGGAATATTTTTTTGCGTCGTCGATTATTAACGAGTTATTTCGAATGGCAAAGATAAGAGGAACACCCAGTATATATCGTCGTCGTATTCCATACGTTGTATACCCGTTTTAAGGGTGTTCACATAAATGCCCCTCCTCATTTACAATAATTATTTTACATTCGTTTTTCTTATATCTATCATAGTTAGTTTCTCATCTATATATATATATATCTATATATGAGAAACATGAAAGTAATGCATAAAAAGAAAGAAAAGAAAATGCATAAAAAGTATTAATTTTTATGAATAATAACAGTCTATTTTTTCAATTTATATAAATAATAATATAACATATATATATATATATATATATATATATATATATATATATATGTTATATTATTATTTATATAAATTGAAAAAATAGACTGTTATTATTCATAAAAATTAATACTTTTTATGCATTAAACAAAAATATTATCACTAAAAATACTAAATGGATTTATAAATGTATAGTATAGATTTCTAATATCTATATTGTAGAAAGACGGAAGGTGAACGCGATGTTGTGCCGCGCGGTTTTTCTCGACGCCACACAAACGCACCTGCGAGCGTCGACCGGTATACGTATACACCGAGCGACCTTGATTCCGGCCTTAAACCACATTCCATCCCGAGGCTGGATGAGTTCCAGAACCAAAGTACCTTTAAAACGGTTGCGGGATGGTACTATGAGTGAGAGAGTCTCGTTTCTTCGTAGCATAGGTAGCGATACTCGATTGAAAGTGGAAAAAACGAGCACATATTTTTAAAAAACAACAACAGCGTTGACTCTCTAACGATGAAAACAATGCGATAAATTATGGTCCATAAAGCCGCGCCCGGCCGGTTAAACACAAAGGAACAACAACAGCAAAAAGAACCGCAGCGAGTAACAGCCCGATAGAACCTGGGATTTATCTGATTGTTTTCACCGGGCACGATGCACCATTGAGAAAAATTAGAAAAAGTCGAATGAGGGAAAAAATTGCACGGGTGACTTTTGCTCCTGAAAAAACGAGGTGGAGCGTCTATCGATGTTGGACGTTTGGTGCGGAGAATTGCAGTTCTTTCAGCGACGACGAGCACGTTTTATTGCGCCATTCTCGGGAGGAATAAAAAAAATGACGCTCTTCACCTTTATGTCCCTATTGGCAACCCTTTTTACCTATTTTCCTCTTTCTATCTCTCTCCCTACCTTTCGTTCTTTCTTCCTTTTGTTTTATCTCCAGCCCGGCGTCTACAATACCAAACCATATGTCGATCGTAACTTACTTTTAAAATCGACCGTTTTCTAGATTATTAACTTTTTCTTTGGATTTTTTCCAATGTTATTGGTTTTCTTTTTTTTAATTCACTTTTCTCTGTTTAATTTTTGTTTTTTTTTTGAGTATATCGATTTAATTTCCACTTTTCTTTTTGAATTTATCCTTTGCCTTTAATTTTTCCTGCAATTTTTGTTTCGCATTTATCATTTCACTTTTTTTCTCGATTTGATATTTCTTTATTTAAGTTTGTCCCTTAATTTTCTTGTTATTGAATTATTCTTTTTCAATTCATTTTTAGCCCTTTGGTTAATGCATTTTTCGCCGCGAACTCCTTTTTTTTATTGAGTTGTTATTTTTCAATCCATTTTGTTCCGTTTTTAATGCATTCTCACCTGTGAATATTTAAAAAATGATTTTTAATTCGTAAATTTATTTATTCTCTTTTAATGCGTTTTTACCCTTGAATTTTTTTAACGAGTTTTTATGTTCCCCTTAATTTTTTCGTACATTTTCGCCCTCGGATTATGTTCTAATTTAACATTGATTTCGAAAATGATTTTTTTCTCTTTTTAATGTATTTTTGAATTTCAGGTCCTCGATCGACGAATTGGAAATCAGAAGAGCGAGAGAGACAGAGCGGAAGACGAAGAGAGCGTTTTCTTTATGGCCAAAGTATTGTTAAAAGAAAATCCTGTTTTTATTTAATTGAAAAACAATGAATGGAAAGAGAGAAATGAAATTACGAAGAAATTCGAGATTTTTAAATATTTAATTTGCTTCTACCCAATCTTTTTTTTTCAATAAAATAAAAATACGATTTTGATTTAACAATAATTCAGGAATAAAACACGTCATTTGTTTTTTAGGGGAATAATATACAGGGTGTTTGGCGCATGGACCGACATATTTTTTTTTGGAGATTTGGGGGGTGGGGGTCATTTGCCAATGTTCTCACCCTTAGGCCCTATGTCCTAAGAGTCACGATAATTGAGATATGATTTTTTTCTTTATTTTTTTTATTTCTAGTAATTTTGCCTTCAAATCGTCATAACTTTTTTATTTGTGGTTATAATAGCACGAAATAACTTTTGTTTTATTTTGCAATGTATGTTTATTATAAATAAATTATTATTTCATACAATTGGTTCCAAGAAAATGACTCTTGAGCTTCCAGTCTTAAAAATGTGTAAATGTATGAAAAATTGCGACTCCTAAATACATTATAAAAAAAAATTCTCTTTATTTTAACCACATAATGACCGGTTTCTATTACATGTAGCGTACCGTTGGAAAGGGTATAAACTAGAAAACTTTTCAAAACAAAGCCAAGTTCAAAATAGCTTTTAGTTTTTATTATAATGCATTTAGAAGTTGACATATTTCATACATTAACACATTTTTAAGATCTTGGAAGCTCATGAGTAATTCCATCCAATTTCTTGCAAGCAATTGTATCAAATTTATATAAATAATTGAGGTTATAAATAATTCCAAGGTTATAATTAATGCTTTATTTATAATAAACATACATTGCAGAATACAACAAAAGTTATTTCGTGCTATAACAATCACAAACAAAATAGTTATGACGATTAAAAGACGAAATTTCGGGTAATAAAAAAAAACGGAAAAAATCATATCTTAATTACCGTGACACTTGGGACATAGGGTCTAAGGGTGAAAAAAGTATCAAATGACCCCCGAAATCCCCAAAACAATTGTATCGGTCCATGCGCCAAACACCCTGTAGACGTTTCGATTACAAGAGTAAGAGAGCATTTTTTATTCCTAAAGTATTGTTATATCAAAATACCATTTATTTCACCGAAAAAAAAAATATTGGAAAGAGACCAAGACTCTTCTTCAACTTAGTTCGGCTTCATCCATTGGTTTTTTTTTGCACTGAAATAAAAATGCGACTTTTATTTAACAATACTTTGGCGGAAAAAATCATTTTTTTGTGGTTTTTTAGGGGGGCAACATATCCTTTTTCCGAATGCTACGATATTCAATAGTATAAATGCCATCCTTAATTCTTTAATTTGACTATTAGTAGAAATAGAGCTTGATGCAATTCTCACTATATTCTTCACTTGATCTCTTCCTCTTCCTCTCTCTCTCTCTCTCTCTCTCTCTCTCTCTCTCTCTCTCCCTCTCTTCCTCTCATTTTTCATCCACCAATCAAGCCTCCAATTCAACGCCTTCAAGACAGTAAGCAAGAATGGAGTGCGTCCATGCTGCTTGTATGTACATGACACAAGGAAACTCGAAGATGTCTAGTAGGTAATTCCAATGCTGATCAGACAAATGCGATAAAGATTGGCCGAATCCTAGACCCTGCAGGGGTGCGCCATTAATCTCGATTGTGGTGCTGCGCGCCCCCTATATATTTTTTCCCACAGACACCCACACACAGGGACATCTGTGTATTTGAACTCACGTATTATTACGTGCTCAGGACTCACGCTAAGAATTCTCGACTCGAAGGAGCTTCTTTTCTCCAATCTTCTCTCCATTCCCTACTAGTGAATATTTACTGCGAAATGAATGTCTTCACACCAACATAGATATACTTGAACGCGAAGCTGATTTTATAAAACTATCTCAACCAGCCATTTGCACCCTCGACCCTATGCACGGCGTCTTCCACGAGAAATCAAACTTTTCTTTACTTGTCAGGAAAAAAAGTGTGAATGGTCGACTTTGGGCTTTGGTATTTTTTTTTCAGATGTTTAAAAAGCTTTCCGATTAATCTCTCGGTTCTTTTAAAGACATTTCATTGTTTCGATACATTATTGACATAAATAATAACAAGGCTCAGTTTTCAGAAAAAAATCATCTGTACGGTAATTCTATTAATCAGAATAATAACAATGTTGAAGCTCTGAAAAATTCGATGAAAAAAAAGCATCCAAATGTTTCGAATTCATGAATTTTCGTAAAATACACGATCGTGCGTAGATTTTTCCATGTTTTTTTTAATTCACCCGTTATTTTTCAAATCGAAAAATGCAATTTTATGAAGAAATTTCAAAAACTCGTACAAGTTCCTTCGTATTTGGTTATTTTATATTGAATCATTTTGAGGTTTTCATGTTTCCAAAAACAATCATCTGTACGGTTATTTTATCATCCTGCATAATAAAACTGAGGGTATGCAAAATTCAATAAAAAAAACAAGAGTCAGAAAGTTTCGAATTTGTGAATTTTGACAATATACAAGATCGTATGTACATTTTTTCACATTCTTTTACACAATTTTAATTAATGAGTTTGTTTTCAAAGCGTTAATTTTCATTTTATTGACATATTTCGAAAATTCGAACCAGTCGCACCGTATTTCTTTACATTATGTTTAATCATTTTGAGGCTTTTGGGTTTTTGAAAACAATCATCTCTACGGTGATTTCATTGATCTGAATAATAATATTGAGGGCATGAAAAATTCGGTCGGAAAATTTTATGAACTTTTGCAAAATACACGACCGTGTGTAGATTTCTTCCAATTTTTTCAAACAACTTTGGTGATTTATTTTTATTCTCAATCCGCAAACGCCATCCCATTGTGATCATTAAAAAACTGCCCGGGCCACATCGAAAACCGATTTTTTTTTCAAATTACAAAACTCCTAAGCGAATCCTTCGGGAAAAAAAATTCCTAGGTGGTCAATAAAAAAAATCTTCGCACAATAATCAAATTATTTGCCATATGAGTTTATTGGTAAAAAAAACTTCATTGCTGAAATTCTCAAAAACTCGTCAAGTTTCAAATCCGGTACGACAAGTACCGTAATCAACATTTAGCACCTCGAACAGGATTTTTCTAAATCTAATACCAAGTTTCAAGAGAAATGAATCGATTGATCGAAGAGGAGTTCGATTGTCATTTGAAGTTGCACGAAAGAGCCCGTATGCGCTATCGGCACTCGATGGAAATGACGGCATTCTTCCTGTAACGAGCAATTTCGCATTGAAATCTATCGAAATACTTAGGGCGTACTTTGGAATGATTACACGATAAAAGTGATAACGTCATTTTCACCCTCTGCCAGTTGACAACCCCCTGCGACTACCTATAAATTCCAATGGTACTTTGTATGTATGTATATACATATATATATATATATATATATATATATATATATATATATATATATATATATATATATATATATATATATATATATATATAAACGATTCGAATTCGAGACCAGCCTCACAGTAGCCAATTGTCTCTATACTCAGCATTACATAAACCCCAATGTCTTCAAAGTCACCTTTCGATAAATGTAAGCATATTTATATAGAGGACATTTCAACAAAATCAACCAATGAATTTGAAAAATTAAGGCATGTCCTCGAAACAGCCGGATGTGCTGATAGCCTTACATAAATATAACGGGTTCGAAATATTATTTGTCTGCATGTATACATACAGGGTGGCCCTGAAAGTGACGTCTTAGAGGAAAATCGAGATCGTGTCAATAACTATCCGAATCACCCGCAAGTACGTTCCACGATCTTTTCAGCCTTTCGAGAAAAAGCATTCGAATATTTTTCTTCAAGTTTTGCTCTAGTGTTCGATTTTTCTTTTTTTCGTGTACTTGTACTTTTCTCTTAAAGGGGTACATCTACCTAGAGTCCCGAAAAATGACCAAATTCCTATGCTTATTTCTGGGAAACGGTTGGTGAAAAAGAAAGGCATTTTTTTAACACAAATGTACATATGTACATGTGAGAGTCTTTAAAAAAAAATCACAAAAAAAATGATGAAATGATAATGTTTTCGAAGTCGGTGGACATTATATCTCGAGAACCACTTGATGGAGTGTTTCCGAATTTACAGAAGATAATGTGAGAAACATTTGAAGGTCGTTGACGATCCTACTTTTTCCAAATTGATCTTTATTTTTTAATAGTTACGTAAAAATTACGACTTTTTCATCGATTTTGTATGCTCAAGATTCGATTCGTCGGCACTTTGTTAAAAATAAATGTTTTTAAAAATTGACGGTCGTCAACGACTCGTATTTATTGTTGAGTTGAATAATCCGTTGGGGTTCCAGATTTGAGATAAACCGTTTAAGGTGGAGAGTGTCCACCGCCAAACGGCACGAAAAAATTTTCATCATCTGCCGGCGCCCGTGTTTCTGTATCTTTTGGTGATTTTTTTTCAAGACTCTCAATATGTGTACCAGTGTGTTTAAGAAAATGCATTTCTTTTCCAGCAACCTTTTCCTAATAAAAATTGGAATTTGGCCATTTTTTTGTCCTCTATGTAGATGTAGCCTCTTAAAGGTTTTTAAAATCGATTGGGAGTCATTTGGACTGGTATAAGTATTTTTTTTGTATCATTTGAACTTTCGTGGCTGATTCTCTAAAATCTATTTTTCAAACTCTTGAGCAAAATCTAGGGCATCATCTGTAGTGGTTGCTAATTTATTTATTCATTAATAGTGCACTTCTTAACGATATGGCGCGTAAAACAATCGCGAGAAAAGTAAAGGGTGTTTCAAAATTACTCGACATTTTATTTTATTAATAAAACGTATTATTTATTTCAAAAGTACGAATATTTCAATTTTAATATAAGGTACAAACATGGAGGTTATGTGTGGAACACAATATCCGATAAATGGCATAAACGGCATGGACATGGAAGACATATTCTTTTAGCAAAATGGCGCAACCTGCCACATGCATTGCGGGCGGAAGAATGCAGTTATTGCAGACGAAGTTTCATAACGGCCATTTGATTGCTTTCTTTGGGCTTTTCTGAAACGAAAAGCGTATGCCAATGATCCACATAACATTCCGGAGCTCAAGGAAGCAATTGGACGCACTATTAAGGCCTTAGGCCACAGTAACGGGTATAAAATCATGTGCGAATTAAACAATTTTTTTTTCGTGTGAAAAAGTGATTCACTCATAAAGTTTATTACACATCTATTTAGTATGAATATCAAGCTGTTAGAATTTTTTTTTTTTTTCGATTTACAAAATGGCCGACTACGCGAAACTTCTCGTAACAACTTTTTTCCAATTGGAGTGACAAATAACTTCAACAATTTCACTCGATTCACTTCAAATTTCATAGTTATGTTCCTAATTGCATTTGGCAGAGAAGTACGTACAGAATTACTGATAAATCGAAAACTTTTCATTTTATGAGCAGTTTATGAGCAGTTATAACGAAATTTTTCACTGAAAATTAATTTCTTAAGGTAGTACCTCCACAGAAGAGTTGAATTAAGAAATGGTTGAAATTTGACATATATGTTATTTAATACATTATCCAAACATCTGTGCAATTTGAATAAGTTTGACCACCCGAAACCTGAGATATTTACACTTAAAGTTGGCTTGGTTTACACGTAACAAATGCGTTATGATGGGCAAACAGAGCATCATTAATTCTACCGTCAAAACTACAATTAAGAAATTGATCAAAAACGAGGATAAGCTAGAGTAAGATATCACGAATAATGTGAAAAGAAATGAGAATGATTCACCATCTAGTTTCCAAGATACAACCATGAGAAGCCCTCACAATTTTGGTGCAAAGCCTGGCAAAGCCTGGAAAAAAAAACAATTGGGGCAAAGCCTGGACAGTCCCGGCAAAAAGTTTACTGGCAACGGTAGATCAAAAACACAATATAAAATATATTTTACGGCAATAAATTATATCCATCGTATTATCTACTAGTGCCGAGTCAAGATCGCGTAGTTTTTTATTTTATTTATTACTAATTGAACCAATTATCAATCGTTTAAACATGAACATAGTATGTAAACTTTCAGTTGAGATTTTCGCAGAGGACGTATCTTTAGTTCATATACCTACAACTTTTGAATAAAACAATATTTTTTTATATTCCGTACCTACTTCTCTACGTATTCTAATGTAGATTGACGAGAATTTTTGTTTTTCTTTCTAGGTGAAAAATTGTGGATGCTAAATGTCACGCCGCGGAGCGCCTAAATAAAGATAACCAAAGAAAATATTAGTAGTCGGCCATTTTGTACGTCGAAAAAAGAAAAAAATCTAACGGCTTGATATTCATACTAAATAGATGTGTAATTAATTTTATGAGTGAATCACTTTTTCATACGAAAAAAAATTGTTAAATTGAATTTAGTAATTTCGTTAAAAGAGTGAACGTTTGCAAACAGGGACGAGGCGGCCATTTTACGGATATTGTCCACACATAACCTCCATGTTTGTACCTTATATTAAAACAAAAATATTCGTCCTTCGCAACTAAATAATACGTTTTATTAAGAAAATAAAATACCACGTCTTTTCGAGACACCCTACGAAGTTAAATAAAACAAATTAAATTAATTTTTTAATTTAAAACAATTAATTAAATAAAACAAATAAAACAAATTAAATACCAGGTCTTTTCGAGACACCCTATACATGCACAAAAGAGACAGATAAACATAATTTTTTTCCTCGAAAACAGAAATGATCGTAGAACATGCATGGGGGTGATTTGGATAGGTATCGATGCGAGGCATCTGGATTCTCGTTTTGGACGACACTTTTCGGGCCACTCTGTATATATGGATTACACATGGTTACGAAACAATACCTTTCTGTCCCGCTCTCTCTCTCTCTCTCTCTCTCTCTCTCTCTCTCTCTCTCTCTCTCTCTCTCTCTCTCCCTTTCCACTCTTTTTCATTGATAGCAGACGCCATATGTACACAGTAGTACACTCTCGTTCTATTATTCGCGCGCACACAGGGTTGCACACGATTGTCGTTGTTACGCACGCCTCGTGTATGCGAGCCTCATACGCGAGGCTCGCGCATCGTACACGTCCCCTCGAATTGCAATTTACGTCGTCGTTTTCACGCTCGCTGCACGAACGTTCTATGCGTTTTGTCAACGCATAAAACCTTACGAGAAGATGGGGCATAAACGAGACAACGGAGGGCGCCTAGAAACAGCGCTATTGGAGGGTGAATCAGTCCTCGGTGAATATTCGAACTGTCACACCTTGAGTGGAGAACAACGCGATAATGTCCCCTTATGAAACTTTAACATTGGCGACTTGTTAACGTTGAGGTTTGCAGAGTTTTTTAAACTCTGGTACAGAGTACGATTTGTTTTTTCGTTTGGTAAAAAGATTTGTGACAAATGGTTTTTAGGATTTTGTGATTGAATTTTTTTTTAATAAACCGATATGTATATACAGGGTTTCCCTCTTATCTCTGCCACCCTAAATAACTCGGTAATTATCGACGTCGGAAAAAAATGTTCCAGGCAAAAGTTGTACGGTGTGAAGGGGGCCATCAAATGCGACCAATTTCTTTTATTTCGTTGGACGCGCTGACGCACGGTGAAGGGCACCTCCACTTTTTCAAATGGAATGGTAATTTTTTTTCAACCATTTTGTGGAGCATCTCAAATCGCATAATTAGGGGGTCAAAGTCGTTCAAGGTCATTCAAGGTCACATCGCTTATTGAAATTAAATACGAATCTAAAAATCTCGGATCACTACCAAAAATTTGGTAGTGATCCGACATATTTAGATTTGTATCGTCGATACTGACCTTGAATGACCATGAACGTTTTTTTATCTCGAAAACCGTGGGACTTTTACTGAACTGAAATTTCAGCATGTAGTAGGACGTGATCTGACATAGCAACAGTTTCACGATTATCTATCATAACGGGACATCCTGTATATACAGGTTGATGCACGAGTATTGGGCTTCCCTCCGTGAGCGTATAGGACATGTCCTTGCGAGCAAGACGCCTTTTTTTAATGTCGTGCGATAAAAATTGGTCGAGATATTCGCGATCAAAGTCCCAGTAGTGAAAAAAAGGCACAGTAGTTGCTCATTCGAGCACAGCTTCGAATCGACTTTTAGAAACGTGATTTTTTTTTCTTCGAATTTTTTGCGCTCAAAATAATAACTACGGAAATTCGCTTTGAAAATCGATCATACGTTTCAATAATTTTCGTTTATTATTTAATAATTAAAGAAATGAAAATTCGCGCGTAAACAAGTACTGTGCCATTGTTTACTTCGGGTCGAGCTCAGCACGCAAATACCTCGCCCAATTTTTGTCGCACGACCTTTAAGGCGGGGCACCACTGTCACGGGTAAAAAAAACGATTTTTTTTGTTTTTTCTTAAAGTATACATATTTAAGAATATGTGGAAAAAAATCAAGTTCAAATATTAACAATCGTTTTTTAAATATTTGTTTACGTCCTTTAACGTAATATGTAATACGTATATGTAATGCGTATTTTTAATATTTTTTACGTATTTTTTACGTAATATGATTTACGTATACTGAAATTTTCAATCGCGCTTTCCTCGAAACGACACTATTCGACCTGGCCGGAATTATAACTCTAGCTATAATAGTCCGATTTTCAATTTTTCAAAACCAAAACTTCCGCAATTGCGGTAGCCTTTTTTTTAATTGAATATTTTTCAAGCCCCCGAATATAAGAAAAAAATTGGCAAAAATTACATTTTTTATCACCCGCCATTTTGTGTAATTGTTTTCGAAAAACGGCTACCTAAAACGAGAACCATATTTATACAGATTATAAAACTTTCTTATCTTTATTCCTCAGACCAACTATCGTCAAGTTATCGATCCGGCCGTTGGGCCACATTTTTTATACCGAGGCTCTATTATACCTCACTAACGTTGTTAATGCTTCATTATTTTAAATAAAAATTTACACGCGATAAGTTCAATGTATGCTCAATATATATATTTTTTTCCAACTCCTAAACAAATTATTCAGTAGACAAAAAAATTGGCAAAAAACAACCTTTTTGGCCCATCATAGTGGTGTCCTCGCTTGATAAATATCGTAAAAATGGTTTTAAAAATTGAAGGAATTCAGAATTATTAATTTTTATTTCATTCTAACGTTGCTAACTTCAACCTCACATGAAAATGCGTCTTGCCCGCAATGACACACTCTACATCCTCACCAAGAGTATCCTAATAGTTGTGGATCGCCCTGTATATACAGGGTGTCTCAAAATCACGTGACATTTTAATTTATTAATAAAACTTATTATTTGTTTGAAAAGTACGAATATTTTTGTTTTGATAAAAGGTACAAACATGGAGGTTTTGTGTGGAACACAATATTCGATAAATGGCAGCCTCGTCCTTGTTTGCAAACGTTCACTCTTTTGACGAAATTTTCAATAACATTTGGGCATAATTGCGGACTAATTTCATTAATGGTGCGTCCAATTTCTTCCTTGAGCTCCGGAATGGTCTGTGGATCATTGGCATGCACTTTTCCTTTCAGAAAAGCCCAAAGAAAGAAGACCAATAGCGTCAAATCACACGATTTTGGTGCTGGTTTTATCCGCAGTGTGGCAAGTTGTGGACTTTTCGAATCGTCTCTGTAAAATTTTTACCAAGGTAGCAAGGCATAGAAATGATGAATTTTCACAATTTCTATGCCTTGCTCGATCGTGTAATAGGGTATGGCACTCTTTTTTGAAAGGTGTCTCAATTTGATCCTTTGGTGGTAACAAACTACTAGGATTTTTATTTCTATTTTATAAAATCGATAAGTTCCATAAAAATCCATTTGAATTTTACATTTCAAATTTGCGCGCGAAAACGCTAGCCGCCATGCTGCTTCGGTTCGTGATGTCAATTGCATGGTAAACGTCGACGTTGCGCTAATTGTGAATACGTAATTTTTTTTGGTTAATACAGCGGGTAAGAACACCGGGAAAGTTGTGGATTAAAATGCGAATTGATATAAGTATGAGGAAGACTTGGTTAAACCTTGCGAGAAGAGATCCAAAGTCATAGTCCGAAAAAAAAAACTCTTTTGTTCTTTTTTGAAGTACAGATGACTATTTGGAAATTTGCAATTAACTATGACAAACGAGAATATATAGTTGTTTACGCTTTCTTTCACAGGTTAGAGAGTAATACGTCGACCGCTTTCTTTGTTTACTGTGCCAACGACGTCACGTCGGAATCCATTATGGCGGCTACCGTTTCGCATGTTCGTTGAACAGATAGAAAAAGTATTTAAAAAAAATTAATTATAACATTTATTTTGTGTTTTCATAAATTAAAACCAACATTATTCGATTGCTTATTCTGAAAATTACCTTATTTATACATTCTTAGTATTTTTCTTATATGGCGTGAAATACCCTATTATCGATGTTCAACGTGTGAAAAATGGAACCTTAGAAAGAGAAGAGTTTTTAAGCTTACCGGTCGCTTTATTTAGTCACAGACTTTTTTTTACATCGTGCAGGAATTTCATAAATTATTAAAAATATGTTGGCAATATTTACAACATTTTTGTACGATTAATAACACTTTTTTAACATTTATCAACATTTTTTTCCCCTGTTGAAACATTGACACATTACGAAACGGTCTTTAGATGGCAACGGACATTTTTTGAATGTTCGGAAAATTTGAAACATTAAAAACAAGTTTGAAACACTTTTAATCATTTTCAATAGTCAATTCTTACATAGAGTTGAATACCCTCTTTTGCATGACCAAACCTCAATACTTCCTGATGCCAGTTGTCAAAGATAAGTACTTTATGTTCACCAGAAAAAAAAAATGGCGGGCAATTTAAAATGTCAGGTCATTTTGAGACACCCTTTATTTGAACTGATCGAGCATTTGGTGATTATTAGTATTTTCGCCATTACACGCAAAAGACTTTTGATTGAGGAAATGCAATTACGAGCAAAACGCGACGAGGTCTGCCCACAGCTTTACCGCGACTACTGCGACCGAGTGGAAAAATCGAGTTCAGACGGAGCACCGGGAGAGCCCCGTGACTTTTTGACTCTCAACCCGCTCTCACTTCGCCGACTGCCGGACAGATCTCCTCGTCGTCGTAGTCGGCTCGTTTACAATTTCGTCACGCCGACTTTGCCGGAGAAAACGAGGCGAGTGGTGGAAAAAAAAAGCTCGGTGGAAATAAGTGAGTGAAGCTCGAGCGCTTTTTTGCACTCGAGGAGGGAGAACCAGGAGAAATCAGGGCTGGTTCGCTTGCAACGAGGGCGTCGTAATTACTCCGCGTATATGTCGTACGTTCTTTTTTTTTCACGTTCGCGTTAACCTCTCTTTAAAAGCGGGAGTGTGAATATAAAAGTCATTAGGAGGAAATCGTCAGTTCTGTGGATTTGAGGCAAAGTGGCATTTTTGTTCGCTTAAGGAAAAAAAAAGCTTTTTTTCATGGCGAAGGAGGGAAATGGGGCACAGGTTTTTTTGTTTGGTTTATATTATTTTATTATGTTTGGTTTTTATGCATTTTATTATTTTTGGTTTTAGGAGCGAAGGGTGAACTTTTGTGCAGGTGCGTTCACTTGAGAAATAATATATAGGAGCATTGTTCAATTTTTTTTTTTGAGTTGTGCTCACTATTTCATTTGCATTCTTTTTATTAACGGAACCATAACGGAACTTTTTTCATGGCGAAGGAGGTAAATGGGGGACAGGTTTTTTGGTTTGGTTTATATTATTTTATTATTTTTGGTTTTAGGAGCGAAGGGTGAACTTTTGTGCAGGTGTGTTCACTTGAGAAATAATATATAGGAGCATCGTTCAATTTTTAAATTTAGTTCTGCTCACTATTTTATTTGCATTCTTTTTATTAACTGAACTATAAAATTCAAAGTTTGTATTTTTTATTTTTCAGGACCATTTCTGATGATCGATCTGTAACACCAAACTGTATTTTAAATGAAAGGTAACAAAAAACGAGTTTTAGTATAATCATTAAACTTTCGTATGGGACACCTTTGTAAAATTTTTAAAAATTACGAAAATGGCAAGTTGCGGAAAGAAAATTGATTTTCGACGGAATGAAAAAGTTTAATCATTTGTCGTTGACAAATGAATGTACAAATGTAAAAATCGTCCGGTCACACGATAAGAAATGTTTTTAACTTTTCTCTGTCTGAATTTGAAGTAAATCGGACGGATTAACCTTGAGATACGACTTACATGACGTTGAAGTTTGCATCGCGGAACGCAACGAAAATTAATTCTTTTTAATTACTCAAATTTTTCGCCGATTTAGGCCCTGAACATCTTTCAAACGTTTCTAAGTATTCTCATTATTATTATTATATTATAATAATAATGAATAATTTGTACAAAATCTTTATTACAAATTGAAGATAAGACAATCGGCCACAGTATCTACTGTGCATTTAAAAAAATCGTATTTCTGAAAGTTCAAGCCAACCGCTTAAAAAATGTCTACTCTGCGGTCGTCAATGGAACAGCTTTTCAAAAAGAATTAAATTTTTGTTTCAAGAAGCCGCCATCTACATTATTCCGGAGAAGTTTCGTTCAACATTTCAATGTTTTTTTTAATTTTGACAATGCACACTCCCTCCATTTAATTTTACTACCCTAGTGTTCAATTTTTCATTTTTACGTCGTTACATGGCGTATTTTCGAAGCCACCTTTACGCTCCAATGGGAGCTTATCCATATTTTCAGGTCCGTCGAAAGCGCCGTTTTTTTTTTTCCAGAAGTCCGTAAGCTCGGAAAAATGCGAAAACATTCGAATACGACGTCGACGTCGGGATTTTTTTTTTTGCGCTTCTCTACATTGTACGGGTATGTACTCTTGTCGTGCGAGGTCGTATCGTAAAAACAAGAGTTACGCATACGCAGCGAGTGGAAAATGCGTCTGGGGCGATTTTATGCATGTAGAAATAGAAAATCGCGATGGATATGATTCCCAGGGAATATCCCATGGCTAAACCCTTTCCTCTCTCTCTCTCTCTCTCTCTCTCTCTCTCTCTCTTTCTCTCTCTCTCTCTTTTGGCAATCCTCGTACGTTCCTCCCCTCGTTCGGTAACGGCATCCTTTCGAGAGCTTTGGCTCAATACCGGGCACCCTTTTCCCCGCTCGATCGGATTCGAAAAAGTTTTTTACGTCTACTTTTTATTTCTTTTCTCGTTCGAATAAAAAATCACAAACTCGTGCGGGTGGGAATAAAAATTACAAAAAGAAATGAGCAAAAAAGCGACGCGAAGTTTGACGCAGAACGAGCAAGATTCGAATTCGATAGGCTTGGTTTTTCCAGTAAGGGGGAGCAAAATGCTCGACGAGCTTCGTAAATCCTCGCGTATATCAATGCCATAGCCGCGACTGTACGCGTCGACTGTATGCGCCAGTTTTTCGAGTACGCACTCGTCGCGCGAACTTTTTCAGGGAAAATGGAACGGCATCTCGTCCAAATTTAACGATCTTTCTCTGGGCCCGCAAACATAACCTTCTCGTTTTCTCGGGTTGAAGCTTGCATCGTTCATACACAACGAAAATTCTTTTCAATGCGTTATTTTTATTATTATCGAAAATCATATTTTCAAAGTGGGAAAAAAATATTTCGCTACATTCCAACGATGCGAACTCCAACGTTAGGTCGACGAAAATGCAGCGGAGAAATGTTATAAAAAATGTCTGCTTCTCGAAAATGGGCGGATTTTATGGCACTTTGAAACGCAATGAGGCAAAAAAGCGCCGAACTTACGAAAACAGAGCCATCAGGAAATATGGTTTGTAGCTCGGCAGAGTTCTGGCACTTTGGAATCCGAACTAACCCGAAAGAAGGCAAACCGAGCCATCGGAAAAAAATGGTTTGTATGAATTGACGATTGACAGAGTTCTGGCACTTTGAACCCCAAACTAACCCAAACGAACCCAAACAGAACCATCAGGAAAATCTAATTATATAGCTTAGCAAGCGGCAGAGTTCTGGCATTTTGAAATCCAAACTACCCGCGTAGAAATTTTGATGGAGCCCAAATCAGGGCTCGTTCAGGTTACCTGACGGCCCTGTAGGGCACTAATAAGGCAGCCTGAAAGGGCCCTGCTAGGAAATGTAACGTTGTGTCACGTATGGGCCTGACCTGGTTGACTGATCAGAAAGAAATGCTTATAATATTTCAAAAATCTAAAATGGAATGAACCACTTAGTTTAGAGTTCCACTACAATGATTTTGTATCATAATTCGTCATTCCCTAGCCTGCTGAAATGTTTTTGTTCGAAGAAAATATTTCGCCTATATGGGAATAGAACCTCGTACCTACCTACCCAAAGCTACACACGCTGTCCCTATGCTACCGAGTGCTTGTTACATCTTGGTCCCAGATATGGCATAAGAGACCAAATAAATTCCTATAATTATTCGTTGTATCACATACCGTATATCAATTAGTTAATATCATTGTGACAATTAGAGAGGTTTATCGAATAACATGCTATAGATTTTTGAAACTTAATCTTACACACACACACACACACACACACACACACACACACACACACACACACACACACACACACACACACACACACACACACACACACACACACACACACACACACACACGCACGCACACACACACACACACACACATATATATATTTAGAGGTTGCGAATCAAAATTGAAGGTTTCCCATCTGATTAACATTGAACAAAATTTTTTTCTCATTATTAGTGTTACCATTCCGCGAATTTCGATATCGCGATATTTTCCAAGTGGGTATTTTCTCATAGAGAATATGATACTCCACAATAAAGTTCATTGAGCCATGGCCGTAAATTCCACCGTTTCAGCGGCATCATTATTTCAAGTGAATATTGTGCGAAAATATCTAGTCAAACGGCTGTAACGCCTAAGCTATTGGATATATCGAAAAAAATTCAGATAAGAACTTTGTAGAGAAAGTAATTTTCTACAAAAAAGTCTTATAAGCCGAGCCTGAAAATTCAACTCTTTCTCACCTATAGGTGGATGAAAGAAAATAAATAGATTTTTTTTGTTAAAAAAAATCTATTTATAAATAGATAATATAGTAATAGAAATATAGTAAAATGGATAGTTTTATTTTGTAACAAAAAAAAATCTATTTATTTTACTTCATCCACCTATAGCTGAGAAAGAGTTGAATTTACGGAGATGGCTCAATGAACTTTATTGTAAAATATCATATTTCCTATGAGAATCCACTTGGAAAATATCGTGATATCAAAATTCGCGGAATGGTAACACTAATAATGAGAAAAATATTTTTTTCAATGTTAATCAAGTGGGAAACCTTCAATTTTGATTCGCGACCGCTAAATATTTTTTGACAACATCCCCCTTTCACGAAAGTTCGTTTTTGGGAACCAACTAAAGGTTTTCGGGCACGATGGGTAAAAAAAAAGTTACCCGAAACAAATCACCCTAATATATATATATGTAGGGCCACATTAGAGACAGTCTTAGTAAGGCCCTATCATGGAAAGCCTGTGTAGGGCCTATCAGAGTAAGCCTTGGTAGGGCCCTATCGGGGAAAGCCTTAGTAGGATCTTATCAGGGACGGCCTTAATAGGGCCATTTTAGTATAGCCTGATTTAGGACCTAAATACTTCCGGCCCGATCGGGGCCGGATCAGGATGTCCGTAACAGGTGTTACCCGTATCACACCCCCATCGGGGCCTGATCCTGGTCAGGCTAACGCTAAAAAATCTCTACTCGGGTAACCCAAACAAGCCCAAATGAAGGTAAATCGAGCCATCAGAAAAAAATTGTTTATATAGATTGACGATTGGCAGAGTTCTGGCACTTTGAAACCCAAACTAACCCAAACAGAACCATCAGGAAAACAAAATGATATAGCTTAATGAGTGGCAGAGTTCTGGCACTTTGAAATCCAAACAGAGCATTTAGAAAATAATGGTTTCTAGCTTCATTGGTAGAGTTCTGGCACTTTGAAATCCAAACAGAGCATTTAGAAAATAATGGTTTCTAGCTTCATTGGTAGAGTTCTGGCACTTTGAAATCCAAACTAACCCAAACACGCTCAAACGACGGCAAAACGAGCATTCAGAAAAAAATGATTTCTAGCTGGACTATTGTTAGAGTCCTGGCACTTTTTTGAAACCTAAGCTAACCCAAACAAGGAATCGGGGAAAAATGGTTTGTTTGCCCATTCGCAAAGTTCTGGCACTTTGAAACTCAATCAAATTGTATAAGCTCAAAGAAACGCAAACATGAACCCAAACGAACGCAAATAAGCCCAAGCAAAGAGAGAGAGGGAGAGAGAGAGATATCCGAGTAAATGGGTAGATGATAAAAACTCTCGTAAAGGTGATCGATAAGTTCTCTTTTTCTCTCTCTCCCTCTCTCTCTCTCTCTCTCTCTCTCTCTCTCTCTCTCTCTCTCTCTCTCGCTCTCTCTGTCCTTTTCTCTTCGGTGAAAGTACAACTTTGACCTTTTTGCCCCGATAATTATTCGTAATTATTCCGTCACAGATTCGTGCCGAACGAGCGAATTTTCAAGGGCTCAAGGTCTTCGCCGCGCTTCGAAGCGCGAAAAGCCGAAAAGTTTCACCGAAGCGAGAGAATATAAAAAGGTGGGAACACTTGAGGGCCGGGCCAGAGTCACGAAAGACGTATAGATCAAGTTATTACAAAAGCGGACGAGACAGCGAGTTGAAGAAGACCAGTGAGTGGCGAAGCTCGATGAAGAAAGGTTCACGAGGAAAGCACAACTGAGCGAGACCTCTTTCAGTATTCCGAGCTGTTGCAGAGGGGAAAGGGGAGGCTCAAGAAGAAGATAGAAGCGAAGGAATTGAGAAGAATTATAAGGAATCTCTAGAGCCCAGCGTTAATTATTTATATCGAGATGAATTTTATCCTGTACGTCTCGTGTTTTTCGCACCATCTTTTTCGATCTCTCTCTCTCTCTCTCTCTCTCTCTCTCTCTCTCTCTCTCTCTCTCCCTCTCGCTTTCCCTCTCGTAATTCCACTTATTACAAATATTATATTTATTTTTATTATTTCTGTTCTCACTATTAGCATCTGATTATTCAGCAATTTTATTTATTTTATTAGTATTATTAGTAATATTATAAATATATCATTATTGTTATGATTATTATTATTGTTGGCTTTCAAATCGCTTGTTATTTTTATAATAATGATTAAATTCCGTTATTTCTATAATCATAGTTGGATTAACGAGTCAATAATTTTGTACATCTTTAATTGGAGCTCTGCATAATAAACGTCCTCGCATTGCTCTTTGTTTAGTAGAGAAAGCATTGGATATAAAATAGGAAGAAGTATCAGAATAAGAAATGAAGTTATTTAAATTTAATAATATTGTAGGTACTGTTGGTTAAGTGATCACCTATGATTATTTATTATTCGATCTTCTGCTTTACTTTTGTTATTGTTATTTACTGATTCATCCCATAGTTGAACTGATGCATAATCATAAATAAAATCGAATCTTTTTTTCTCCCTGTTCTCTTTGTTTCTCTTCCAATTAGATAAACCGTTTATTTGTACTCAAACGTTCCCGCCCTTTTTCACCCACCTTCGCTTTTTCCTTTAACATAATTTGTTTATTTTTATCGTCATAACGATTTGAAAAAATACTTTTCTCGTTTAGCCCTGTCAGTCTTAACGTCCGTCGTATGTACATATATGTATAGGGTGGCCCTAAAAGTGACGCCCGAAAAGAAAAACTAGATGCCACGAATCAATGCCTATCCGAATCATTCACATGTGCGTTCTACGATCTATTTTACATTTCGAAAAAAGGCATTTTTTTTATTTTGCCCCTTTGGGTATGTACTTTTCTCGCGATGTTTTTAACTTTTTCCATCGTTATGAAGTGCACGGCTGAGCAATAAATAAATAATCGACTCAACACTAACGTAAATGTCTTAGATTGTGATCAAAACTTTGAAAAATAGGTTCGAAAGGATCAGTCACTAAAGTTCATATGATGAAAAAAATACTTAGACTATTTAAGTCGAAGTATTTTTAAAGTCTAAGTATACGTCTAAGTAAGTCTAAGTATAAGTCTAAGTAAGTCTAAGTATAAGTCTAAGTATAAGTCTAAGTAAGTCTAAGTATAAGTCTAAGTATAAGTCTAAGTACATACTTTTACTTATACTATACTATACTGCTGTACTATTTACTTATACTAATTAATGCCAATTGTTTTTAAAAACTTCCAAAGGTTCCATACACAAAAGAGAAAAAAATAAAAACCTATGCGTTAGGAAAACTCGAAAAAAATGCTGTTTATCGAAAGGTGAAGAAGATCGTAGAACATGCATGTGGGTGATTGGAATATGTATTGATACGAGGCATCTGGATTTTTATTTTAGACGTTACTTTTCGGGCCACCCGGTATATGCATAAATAAACATCTATTTAATTTTTGCGAACGTTATACGCACAGCGACGAGTCTTTGCTCTCCCGATGGGCAAAGCGAAGAATCGCGACCCGCCACGCCGGATAAATATCAAATCCATTCTGTCTCTCGTGCCACCGCTCGTTCGCGGATCAACCTGTCAGCGTAGGTACGAAAAACGGAAAGAGTACCCGCGCGTCATTCCGACATAAAGAATCGTCGACGGGAATGAAATTCAACTCGGGAACACGAGAAATGATGTATAACGAAGTTGACAGAAAAATAAAAATAAAAAGGCACACTCTATGCGTTTATCAACCACGATTCTTCCTGACGTTCGAAGACTTACGAATCGAATTGATGCAAATGCACTTTCCATCTTGTGGCAAGTTATTCTTTGCTGATCGTTGAAAGAGATGGCTAACACGGCTGAAAACTTCGAGTGCTCGGCGTTTTTATGGATATTTTATGAATGAATTATTTTTTTAAGGCGTCTGTCTCCGTCGTCATTATTTTTGCAGCGAAAAAGAAGGGAAAAAAAGGGAAATATTTACAAGTGGGGCTCTAGCTAGAAAAAAGGTTTAGAAATTTTTTACCGAGTCGATGTGTTTCAGGGCTCTTTGTTTGTAATATTTAAGTCGGGGGAAGACAATTTCAACCCTTATTTCAACCCCCAGACGCTTTTTTTTACTTTTCGAAAGGTATGGAGGAAACGGGTGTGGTGACATCAAGTGGGTCAAATGACAAATCCATGTCATTTGAAAATACAATATGAAAATATGTTTTTTTTTTTAATGATGGGAGAGGGATATTTTATTAAGAAAAGAGAAATATTTCCGGAAAATATTCGATTTTTGAAATACGTTTGTTTGGGTTTGTTTAGTGACATCGAGTGGGTCAAATGACAAAGCCATGTCATTTGACCCACTTGATGTCACTAAAGAAACCCAAACAAACGTCGCAAAAATCGAATATTTTCCAGAAATATTTCTTTTTTCTTAATAAAATATCCCTCTCCCATCATTAAAAAAAAAACATATTTTCATACTGCAGAATAGGCCCGAGAACGTGAACATTTTTTTGGAGCCGATCAGGGCTGAAGCCCCACTTGTAAATATTCGCCAAAAAAATTTCTTTCCAAAATTTCACTTTTCGAAGATGGCGACCTACACGTTCCGCACGTGAACAACTACTGTGCCATTGTTCACTTCTCAGACTTTGAACGCGAACATCCCGGCCAATTTTTGTCGTACATTTAAAAAAAGCGTTTTGCTCGCGATGACACGTCCTATGTGTTCGCAAAGGGAATCCTTATAGCGTGAATCACCGTGTGTGTAGATACCACATACATACCCATATGTGAATAGTACATGTACGTGTATGTGACACGTTTACGTGAGAGATACGCTCATATTACTGGTACCCGTTGCCAACTTCATTGTACACATGGCAGTGACAGGTTGCGTGATGGATACCACATCCGGAAAACCTGGCCAAACGTACCAATGTTCACAGTGCCTGCTCTTTCTCTTTCACGTTCTATCGCATCTCTCTCTCTCTCTCTCTCTCTCTCTCTCTCTCTCTCTCCCTCGCCCCCTTTCCCTCTTACCGACAACTTGAGAGCCCTATACCTCCTGCCCTCGCTCACTGCTGGAAACCCTCTGCCATACACCACCTGCTGTATCATCCCCACCATGTATCAACGCGTTTTGTGCAATATTTCACGGCGCGTTTACTACTTGACGTTCCGTGCGACACATTTTACCTATAGCTTCGACCCTGTGTATTTTCTACACTTTCTCTCTTCTCTCCCTCTCTCTCTCTCTCTCTCTCTCTTTGTCTCTCGCATTCCATCCTCTTCTCTCCCTCAGGGCTCATAAAACACGCGAAGAATATCTCAAAATTACGCGATCACATCACTAGCGCGCCGAAAAAGATCGACGAGAGAATTTCTCGTCTTTGATTTCTGCTCTTCAACCCTTTCGGAGCGAAGGGTTGAAGAGGTGAAAAAGGGCAAAAAATCGAGGAGGAAGAAAAATGGCGCGAGGAGACTGAGCGCTAGTCGAGCGTCGAGCTCCCCGAGGACGAGGAAGATACCTACACAAGAGAGAGAGAGAGAGAGAGAGAGAGAGAGAGAGAGAGAGAGAGATCGCTGGGGAATCAGCTGAATGGAGGTGTATGTACCACGGAGCTTGGCAGGTTCATCGATTTCGTCTCTCGCGCGCGGCTTATTTATACTTTTCTCCTCTCAACTGCATTTGCACCCCAACGAATAAAACGACACCAGCAGCGAAACATTTCAAACCCGTTACATCAATGTAACGTTGAGGGGCTATACCAGTGTGAACGCTGAAAATTTGGGTGATTTTCGGGAATTCTTTGGAGGAAAAATACTCAATTAAATGTTTCGGAAAATTAAGAATATATTTGGCTATATTTGACCTATATTACATAAATTTCTCATAGAAAAATATTGAGATCCAAGCGACTTATGCTCTGCCTTCGGAGGCGCTAAAAAAAAAGTTCCTCCACTGCTGACATGATTCCGGCCGATTGAGTAGCTGAAACCGAAAGAGGAAAAAATGTCGTTAAGGGGGCATTGTCTTTTTTTTCGCAAAATTTACCGCTTTTTGGGAATTTTTTTGTGAAGAAAGTATACAACGGAAAACTTGTGAAACTTGGCATATAGTTTTATTGATCTGTTTACTACATACAAAAAAATTTTTAAACAATTTCATCAAAAAATCCGCCTCCCACCCACCTCGACGCGCGATGGTCCTTTTTTGATGGTGTGCACGATTACAGCCTTCACGTTCATCCTGCAACAAAAACCCAAAAAGCATTTTACTTTAGACACATATAGCTATCGTTCGATGAAGGGAAAAAAAAATTGACGATTTGGTGACGTTTTAAACTTGAAGTATCGATTTTTCGAAAAAAATTGATCGATTTTTTGTTATAAATAAAAAACTATTAAACGTATTGCTTTTTTTGCTTCATCAAACGATAAAAGGATGTCAGCTGAGCATTCTGTCCAAATTTGAAGGCAATCGGTTGAATAGTTTTTGAGAAATCGTGCACACCAGTTGTGAAAAAGCTGTTTCGAGAAAAACGCGTTTAAGGGGGGATTTTTTGATGAAATTGTTTAAATTTTTTTTTGTATGTAGTAAACAGATCAATAAACTATATGCCAAGTTTCACAAGTTTTCCGTTGTATACTTTCTTCACAAAAAAATTCCCAAAAAGCGGTAAATTTTGCGAAAAAAAAGACAATCCCCCCTTAAACTGGAAGGTATTTCCTATACAATGACGGAGGATTTTCGAAAAATATCAAAATCTAACAAAATGGCGTAGCTATGAAAAAAAATCTGTTTTCTTGCCTATAAAATGGTCGTTTTTTTCAATGCGAAATCGTCAATTTTCATCCAATCAAAAATATCCTACGTCATTGTAGAGTAAATATATTCAAGAGTACTCAGTTCAAATTTCAAGTCAATCGGATAATTGCTCTTTGAGTTACAATGTCAGCAAATTTGAAAAATTTCATTTCGAGAAAAACGCGTTTAAAGATTTAACTATCGATTTTTGCAAGATAAAATGATTAGAGATACGGGCTTGAAATTTTTGCAGGATTTTCTTGAAAGTATAAACTGTCGAAACGGCAAAAAAATCGATTTTTTGAAAGTGTCACACTGGTATACCCCTTAACTATCAGCAGATATGGCTGTTTTAAAAATGGCCCTCAATTATTTTTCTACAAAGATTATTGGTGTTGGGTGCAGGACAGTCCTCGAAATGACCTTTATATGAATATACTTGCTTCTATCCTAAGGTGGTTGGACGACATTGGTGTTTGGATAACAGTCGAGTATGAGCACAATTGGCTACTCTGAGAACGGACCTCGAATTCAAGTGTCTTCAAAATCACCTTTCTCCATATATATTGCGCACATGCTACAGAATAAGGCGACAGATAGCCAACAGCGTGAGTCTCAATTTTATTCGATGTTGCTTTCGGGATTGCACATCGGCGGTGTAAGAACTGTCAGAGAGGGAGCGAGAGCTTTTACGATTCGCTACCCTTGCCCGTACACCGTTGGATGCCTCCTCTTTTTCACCTCATCCCCTCGAAGCCCATTCGAGCGCACCCTGTGCGATTCTAGTTTCATCCCCTGTATACGTGCCACGAAAACTCTTTCTCTCTCGCCCTCTCTCTATCTATATTTCCCTCCGAGTGCAGACGTCTTTCTTCTCTCTGTATACGTATATACAGCAGACGCAACCCTACCTCATAACAGGTAAGAGCATCAAGGAGCTTTGGCTTTCACCACAGATTCCCAGACTCTTTCTTCTCGATTCGCCCAGCCGCCTTCTACTCGCCTCCTTACCCCGCGCCCTTTACCTTTTCGTATACTCGTATCGCTTCACTTCTCTCGATCCCTTGATGATCCTGCGCCTCCATTATATTCATATCTTCGTCGTCACGAGGAAACTTATTTATTCATTTATATTATATTTATGGGGAACGATTCGACTTCGGGGTTCCTAATAGCCAATTGTCTCCATACTCAACATTATGTGAGCCTCAGTCTGTATAAAATGACCGCTGGATAAATGTAGGCATATTCGTACAAAGGTCATTTCAATTGTACCAAAATCAACGAGCCGTTTTAAAAAAATTGAGGACCGTCCGCGAGATAGGCAGATTGCTGATAGTCAAGGTTATATGTTTATAACGGGTTCGAAATATGAATTACTTTTTTTAAATATCGTGCACTGAGAAAAAAACCAATTGAATCCGAAAAATATATTGGTTGATCCAAATGAATGTGCTGCTGTGCAGTGCTACCGATATATGAGATTGTTACAATACTGTAAAATATTGGAAAATGTGATTGATTTTAAAAAGATTGAACAAGCTCTTCTGTTCTCTGAATATCTATTATCCTTCAAATGAAATAATATTCTATTGAAATCATTCTATGTACAATGCGTAGATGTATGGATGAAATAATTAAGCGGTTGCTACAACATTTTTTATTTCGTACAAAAATATAATCGATAGGATTAATTATTTCTTTACTGCATCGAGACGAATATGCCATGGGACGTAAGTTTTTCAAGATGTTTAAAATCTTCAATAAAAAGTGAGCATTAGAATGATCATCCATGATAATAGTGGAGAGAATATCAGATATCCAATGGAATATCCATGGCGAGAATATCAGATATTCAACTGATAAGAACAAATACTACACTTTGATCTTAGCCACAGGCCAAGAAGCGATACTCTTTAGAGTTTCTCCGGCGTTTAAGGGGGGATTGTCTTTTTTTTTCGCAAAATTTACCGCTTTTTGGGAATTTTTTTGTGAAGAAAGTATACAACGGAAAACTTGTGAAACTTGGCATATAGTTTTATTGATCTGTTTACTACATACAAACAAATTTTTAAACAATTTCATCAAAAAAATCCGCCTCCCACCCCCCTCGACGCGCGACGGTCTTTTTTTGATGGTGTGCACGATTTCTCAAAAACTATTCAACCGATTGCCTTCAAATTTGGACAGAATGCTCAGCTGACATCCTTTGATCGTTTGATGAAGCAAAAAAGCAATACGTTTAATAGTTTTTTATTTATAACAAAAAATCGATCAATTTTTTTCGAAAAATCGATACTTCAAGTTCAAAACGTCACCAAATCGTCAATTTTTTTTTCCCTTCATCGAACGATAGCTATATGTGTCTAAAGTAAAATGCTTTTTGGGTTTTTGTTGCAAGATGAACGTGAAGGCTGTAATCGTGCACACCATCAAAAAAGGACCATCGCGCGTCGAGGGGGGTGGGAGGCGGATTTTTTGATGAAATTGTTTAAAAAAATTTTTGTATGTAGTAAACAGATCAATAAAACTATATGCCAAGTTTCACAAGTTTTCCGTTGTATACTTTCTTCACAAAAAACTTCCCAAAAAGCGGTAAATTTTGCGAAAAAAAAAGACAATCCCCCCTTAAGTAGATTTTCGGTTCGCGCTACGCTTACGAGAAACGAGCGCGCGTGCGGCTTCTAGCGGTTACTCTGAGAACTACGGGTTTCCTCACCCCTATAATTTCGGCGGCGCTCGGCCATGATTTGGTTGAATTTTTTCAACCAAATGCGTAAGAAAAAAATGTTATTTTCGCATAATTTTTTAACCAATTCAGACATTTGCTTAATATTTTTCAATGAAAATAAAATATTAATATTTTAACGAATAACGTACTGGGAAATCAATATCGGATATGGTGAAAAAAATAAAATAACATATTTACTCAATAGAAATTCTATCTAAATCAAACGAGCGAAACTCAATTTTTCTTGTGTATTCGAATCAACAATATTTATGTTATGAATTGAAACGCTTTTTTTGTTCGTTGCAGAAGATGCATTCAAAACTATATTATTTGTTTGCGATAATTTTTTAGATAGTTTCAATAATATATTGTTCTCGGCTAACAATATATCTTTTGAATGAAAAAAAAAAACTTTTAATTTGATCATGTTATTAAAGTCAATAGCGTTTTGTTTGGACTAATAAATCCGATTATTTACACCAACAATTTTACAATTGAATCAACGAAATTTTATTCAATAACACCAATGATATTGGATGAATAATTTTTTTTTCTCAATGTGTAAACAATGGCAGTTACTCCTCATACAAGAATTATTTTCTCTTCAAGTATTAAATAATAAACGATAAGTATTGTATCGTATTATCCATTTGTTAAACGAGTCTCCGTGTTCATTATTTTTAACGCAAAATAACATTTTAAGAAAATAAAATCACTTGCCTGATGGTGAGTTTGAAGCCACGATCGATCCGGCTTGCACGTTCCACATGTGAGCAACTGCTCGTGCAGAAATTGTCGTGGGGATCCAATTGCATTATCATATTTGTCCCTACTTCCTGATAGGGATCCAATGGGTCATCGCATTGGATCCATATACTAAAACGTCACGCGCGTACATGGGATTCTCATCAGGATTTCCCATTGGAATCAAATGTACGAATTCAATTTGAATCCTCACGGATTCCCTCGTCATCAAACCGAATCCGATACGATTCTTGATAATCCCCATCGCATTCTCTACCCTGAATTAACTGAACAAAATATATTGGAAGTGTAAAAAAGTCTCCACCGTTTGACAAAAGATGGCCCCATCGGGAGGTTATGGTTGGAATTGTCAGATGTAAAACGTCATATCGCAAGGTTGGACATCTGGCAAGATCATAACCTTGAAATATTAGCGATTTTGTATCAGCATCACATCATTTTTTCCGTGCGAAAATGTCGTCGAGTTTTGAGCTGAATAAGCGTCATTTGCGGGAACTTTTGATCGACTTCTTTAATTTGAAGAAATCTGCAGCTGGGGCGCATCGATTGCTTGTAGAAGCATATGGTGAGGCTGCTTTAAGTAAGAGAAGTTGTCCTGAGTGGTTTGAAAAGTTTAAGAACACGGTGAGTTTGACGTCGAAGACAAAGAACGTAGCGGAAGGCCGAAAGTGTACGAAGACGCGGCATTGGAAGCATTATTGGAGGGAGATTCGTGCCAAACGCAAGAAGAACTTGCACTTACATTAGGAGTGACTCGACAAGCAATTTCACATCGTTTAAAATCGTTGGGAATGATTCAAAAGTAAGGAAATTGGGTTCCATATGACCCGAAGCCGAGAAACGTTGAACGCCTATTTTGCACATGTGAAATGCTGCTTGCCAGGCATAGGTGCAAAACCTACTTGGAAACACTCAATTGGGAAGTTTTACCCCAGCCGCCGTATTCACCAAAAAATGCTTCCTCTGACTATGATTTATTTCGATCAATGACGCACGGCCTGTCTGAGCAGCACTTCCCATCATATGAAGACACCAAAAATTGGGTCGATTTGTGGATAGCCTCAAAAGATGAAGCGTTCTTCTGGCGCGGTATCTATATGCTATCAGAAAGATGGGAAAAAGTAGTGGCTAGCGATGGACAATACTTTGAATAAAACATAAAGCACCGTTCTTTCACAATAAATGCAATAAATGCTCAATTTCTTCTAAGTGTTGCAAATCACTCTGTAAGTACGTAATCTACCGCACATTGGACGGTACCCCTGCATGTAGCATTTATTTTTTCAGGTACATATGAACACTCAAGGATTTCCTCTGGGAGACCTGAACCTACTCAATTTTCTAGCAGCCCGAGGAATGAGAATGGATCGATCAGTAGATGAAAATATGAGAGCAAGTATTTCGCGATCGATCGCAATCGTATAAGTATTAAAATCATGCTGGTTTCAGGTCGAAAAAAAAACGAATAAATTAACAACCGTAAAAATGGGGATGAAAAGAGAAGGAGGACAAAGCATTACAGAGCTTTGAGCTCCACGTCTAAACGATTCGTCGCGAAAAATATGATAAGTGATCCCGGAGCTCTACATGCAGCGATAAAAACAAAAGAGGTCAAGGAAATCGCATCCGATGCTGTCGTAAAAAAAAACTTTTTCATACGTACGGCACTCGGAGGTTGTTGCCCGTATGAGAGGAAAAGTAGTAAAATTCTTACAGACACGAGATGCTCCTCTCTCTCTCTCTCTCTGGCTATCGCGTTCGATGACCCCGTAAAAAATACAGCTTCGAAAAAAATACTCGTTCGCAAAAGCCTGGAAGTCCCAACAGGAAAGAGAAAGAGAGGGAGAGAAACCGGAATCGAGAGCCTCAATTGGTCATAAAAAAATGAATAAAAAGAAAAAAAGAAGAAAGTCGATTCAAAGCTGTGCGAAAGAGAAAAATAATCTAGTACATTTCTTACGATCTCTTCGAGATGATAGACGTTAAAAGTAGAAGATCGTCTAAAAATAGAGGACATAAATGCCACGACACATTTTTATACATACAACGTGCATTATATATATATAATACATACACCGTGTATTATATATATATATATATATATATATATATATATATATATATATATATATATATATATATATATATATATATATATATATATATATATCTTTTAAAATGTAAAAACAACGCCAGACAATACAAATCCCCCCCCCCCCCCCGAAAACATTATCGATTGTTTTACCATACATAAAATTTTGATTGTACTTAAAATGGTTTTTATTTTAGTTGAAACAATGGTTTTATTACATATCTTGAATTCAGTGAAGTACACAAAAAGTGAAGTAACTTTTTCCCAAATAGCCGAGCAAGCATACTAGAAATGTTGTACACGAAATTAATGAACCTTAAGAATAATATTGTTCCAAATATGTTGTTTTTATTTGAAAAAATAATATTAATATTATAACATAAAGTCGATGTGACCATTATATAGCAGTACTGTAAAATTCCACACAAGTTGGAAATGTATTGGAATGTGTTGGAAAGTTGGAAACATTGGAAATCCTGTGCAACGACGTGGCGTGCATGCTTAAGGGGTTAGGCCACTCTAGAATTTTCGAAAAATCGATTTTTTTTTCGATCGTCCCTTAGGACCTCAAAAATGATCTCCCAAAAGAATAAAAAAAATCATATTACTATTATAACATAAAATCGATGTGACCATTATATAGCAGTACAATGTATGTTCCACACAAGTTGGAAATGTATTGGAATGTGTTGGAAAGTTGGAAACATTGGAAATGCTGTGCAACGACGTGGCGTGCATGCTTTAGGCCACTCTGGAATTTTCGAAAAATCGATTTTGTTTTTGATGGTCCCTTAGGACTTCAACAATGATGTCCCAAAAGATTATGGCCGGGACAATCTCTAAGTACTAGGCTTTCGAATTTTAGTACAAGGCCGCCTGGTCTGCAGCGAGCTCCTTCTGAACCTCAAACGCGTTTATTTCAAACTGCATTTTTTAAGTTGGCCGGGAACATAACTCAGACAATTTTCAACCGATTCACTTGAAATGTTGAATATGTCTTGAAAAATACATTGTCTATAGGAGTACGCAGGATTTTTTTTATATTGCATAGTTCATTTGTTATAAACAATTATCTGAAGATCTTTTAGGCAAACTTTTCACTTTCCACTTTAGAAGTGTGCCATTTGGCCAAGAATCAATATATCGAAAAATCCTACGAACTTCTATAGCAGTTATTATATATAATCGAAAAAAATTCATTGGCTCATTATAATTCAAAAATTGCAGGAGCTGTTTGCCGGCTGTGGACCCTGGAAAAACGAAGACGTCATCGCAAAAACGCTGCACAGCCGCCATTTTAAAATCAATCGCTTCAAAAAAATTATTGCATACAGTCACTGATATATATGATAAACACCCTTTTATGTAATCTCAATTTATTTTGTAGTTTTTCTGAAAAAAAAATCCCGAAAAAGCCTATTTTTTCGGCCTCTAGGGTGGCCTAATCCCTTAAGAAAACAAGCCCGGCGAAGAATATCATCTTCTCAAGTACTCAAGTCTAACGTTAAAAAAAGATAAATTGCCGCAATTTTTCATGCAAGTGGAAATCAAATTTATGATCCCGTGAAGTACGGATCAAATCAGTGATGTACCATTACACCACACGAAACTTGAAATCTTATTTTATCTGCATAATTTAATATGTTATTTATATAAAAGTTTTAATTTTCTACTCTATTACTACTTAAAGTATGTGTCTCTTAAGACGGCCACACACGTAACTGCAAGCTTGACAAGCATGCATGCACAGTCTTTTTGCACAACCATGCACACATTTTCTATGGCCTCCACACGGCACAAGCATGGTTGAACAGACGCAGCCTGTGCTTGGAAAATATTGGGTTCGGACGATGACAACGCGTTCGCTCTAGCTGCTTTTGCTCTTATTTTACAATGAAAATAGCGAAATGGAGTGTGTTGTAAAGATCGGTTATCAAAAAGGAAAAATTATTCCCGAATAACCCCGTTGAACGAATTGAAAATGTATCCTACGAATTGGCATAGCTGTCTAGAAATATAATTGCATCTATGGAATAATTATCTACGAAATTGATAAGACCCGAAAATGCGTTCATAAGCACTGACTAAGAGATACCTTACGACTGAAGTTCGCTTGTCCAAACCTAGTAGGCACGTTAAGGCATGCTTGCACAAGCCTAGCCTGTTCAACATGCAGATGAAAATTCGATCAATCATCATGCTCGCGCAAAAAAAATCATCCCACGCTCAAGCTTGCTAAAACAAAAAGGTGTGCATGCATGCTTGTCAAGCATCGAGGTTTAAGAAACGAGTTACGTTGCCGTTGTCTTGGTGGTGGAAAAATAAATATCTGGGTATTACTTCTGACACTTATCGTGCTATATTTAATATTTTCACGAGTACAGTCGAATATTTATCAGTGGAGGATAAAGCGTAGCTCCGACACGGCCACGTGAATGGATTGGAGCATTGTTTGAATTAGAATAAAAAATATTTCTAATCAAATCAGAATTATTTATACAGCAAAAGTAGGGATAATGTTTTCGAGGAGATTTTTAGTGCTTGGCGTTTTTTTTCGCATTTAAATTTCTGTTCAAAGAGATTGAAATTACAACTGGTTTCGTTTGCGGGCAGAAGAAATTCAAGTCGAATGGATTGACGTAATGATATCATTGATACATTTACATATATATATAGACGTATATCAGAAAGCCTTCAATATTGGGTGAGTGATACAGACTGTGTAACGAAGAAATCGGCTAGCGATTGCATGCCGCTTGGACATCATCAACGTATCGTCATCAGCTTATCCCCGAATCACAACAATCACAAAAGTTACGGCAGCCATCATCAGGCCAATCGCAAGAACGACAAAGGTAAATTTCAAATCGATGACTTTCAAAACTTTAAAGCACCTGTCTCTGTCTTCATTGTCATTGGCATCGATGATTTTCCAGTGTTCCTCCGTACCATTATCGAACGCTTTACGGAAAACGTCAGCTTCTAAGTATGCCTGAAACTTCTGATTAAATTTACGTTCGAGCGGTCAATCCACACGTATCGGAAGTGCTAAACGCTGCTCTATAACGACAACTTTGGACAAATGAAGGTTGAACCATGCAGCATCTGAACGAGATTAGTCGTGAATCCTCAAGCAGGCATTCATTGCATTACGTAGCACATACTTCGTGCAATTGGGATGGCGAAGTCCAACGAATCGTCCTAAAACTCCGGATCGGAGAATGAAACGCTATACTCTTCATGAGCATATATCGTATGATTGGACTTTCGAAGATCCTCTATGTTCTCGATGTTGCGAAGAGGTACACGCTTGGCCAACAGGGGAGAGCGCCCCTTGATAGATACCCTGCAACGTCACCACGAAAAAGAAGAGAGTGCCGAGATGGATTCTTGATGACGTCCCGGATGCCAGTTTGTTGAGGCACGAGTTGCAGATCATGCGAAGAACGTTCGAGCTCGCGATGCTCGAAGTCTAGCGAAGAAAGTACTTAAGGAAGATGAAGATCAGCAGGCAAACGAGCACCAGACCTACGCGCGATTTGATGTCTTCACCTGAGTATTTGACTGCAGTGAAATATCACTTAAGCCGTAGTAACCCGAGTCGAAATGTTCAGCCTATTTTGAAAGCCTTTGATCCTATGTCAGCCTCACTTGGGCCTGTTTACTGCTAGAAGTCCTACTATGGGCCGCCACATGCTCTTCCTTTGCTGCTTACCTCCTGCGTAGGCCCTTATACTCCGACCTAACCTAGCTGAAGTCGTTGCAGCTCCTCTTTTGACTGCGTTTGGACCTATCGTGCATTTGGCTGTTTCGACGAAACGAGGGTAGGTATGGTCGCATTCGAAAGAGCGGGTCTTATAGTTTTCAGTAACCGTCATGCGTTGGACTAGGTAGGACCGCGCGCTCGCCGTAGAGGCCTACTTTTCCAATGGCCTTTCCATTATCTCCACCCAGCGAACCTTTCGCATTCGCTTCAAACTTGCCCCTGCAGCTCCAGCAACTCTCCAAAGTGAAAGAAATGGATCTTGGGCAAACAGTTACAACATGTTATATAGGAATTGCCCTCATGTATGCATGTACACGCGGATCCCTATAGCAGGCACGCATGCATACGTATGGGTACTAGTATACGTGCGTTGGTGTATGCTTAGGCATGTATGTGTGCGGGTATACACGTGTGCCTACGCATGCGCGTATTCAGGCATATGGATCTCTATATGCGTAATAGAGTGTATGCGTGTATACGTGTGCCATTCGACGTCCTCCTTAGCGCCTGCAAGTGGAGGAAAGGGTTCTGTTCCCGTTCTAGGCGTCAAGTAGAAGGTCATTTTATATTGAATGCGCAGCTACTTTACTGCCTTTATCTCCTACCACTGTGAGGATCTGGAGGGGAAAAATAGGCTGAAAATGTCGACTCGGGAAGTTTCGGCAAGTATGCCGTCAACGGTGCCCGTCGCGTCAAAGGGCCGGTTCTTCAGCTCCGCGCAATAGCAGTTTGACCGTTGCGTTCAATGAGCGAAGAATCGTCCTGAAAGCGGAACAAAGAGGGCACTTCAGGGCGTCTAGCCAGGCTTGTTGGACGACAATCGTCCAATCTTCGACTCCCTCAAGGTGATGCGAATCTGATGACCACCAAGATTCTCCGTCTCGTCGAAAGTCATGTTCTGACAGGGTTCACCATCACTGGACAACTTGCGGGCAACAGTGACCTTTCTCGTCATTGTAGACGTTTTCCAATCTCCAAGGATCAGGAGCGTACCTCGTGTAAGGATTGAAGCCGTATATCAACTTTCCCCTTCTTCCGTGGATGCATATGAATTTTGCTTCCAGTGTATTCATCCTCGAGGCAGTATACAAAAATGTGGAGGCATTCGTGCAGTCGTTCGCCCATGCAGGCCACTTACGAGCTAAAAATCAACCATGTGATTCCACCAACGCGACTTCTTCACGTCCGCTAGATGTTCTCGGAGTTTTGAGCTTGATGATGCCATTATGAGGAAAAACTGTAACTTGTGGCGATTTAATGATGTTACTGGCGCGCTAGTGAGCGCATGCTGCCGCCGACAGAGACGGCGGGATTTGATGGTTCGAACATCAGCGAAGACTGGAAAATATACAGTGGACCCCCAACTACGCCTATTGCATTTCCCGGTCCCTCGTGACGAGACTTCAACATTTTTGCCTGAGGACAAATTATTTTCAAGATCAATGAATGTTGTATGGACAATACGATGACCTTGATCTTGGCATATGTGACGGAGGTCACACGAACTCAGAAATTGCGTATGTCCTTTCATGATCATCTTTTCGCAGAACAGCTTCCTGTACTATACGCATGTACGAAAACTATCAGCACGATGACCTTTACAACGTCCCTCTCCGATGTCGATGAAATTTGACATGTTTTTCGAATGGATAAAAATAGGTGACACGTAATTTTTTACATCTGCGGAGCCCGATTTTTAAGGGGTGAAACGCACGCCCGAAAATAGGGGTGTTTTTCGTTTTTTGTCGATAACGTTTTAATGGTACGAGATATGAATAAATGTCAAGTTGCAAGAATGTTAATTTTTCTGTATAGTCCCATTGGAGATGGAAACGATGCAGATAACAACAAATGTTATATTGTTTATTGCAAAAATGCCATTTTTCATACGTATCTCCGAGAATGTTTGACCGATTGGGATGTAAATTTGCATACATGCAAAGGATTGAAAAGTAGCGGATACGTGTTTCTTGGTTTTCCGATATCTCATAATTAAGGGGTTGAAAGTGCTTTTCGATTTTTTAGCTAAGAGCATCGTATAATCAGCTGGTCTTTTGCTATTCTGGGTTAAATTCACGTCAATATAAGTTCGTTTTACTTTACGTAAACTCTACTAATGAAAATGTAATTTCCACCGGATGAAAATGTATGTACAGAAGATGTAGAAGAATTGAGTAATGTATACAAGACAAAAGCTGTACATTACTGGGGATCCTGGACAGACGGGAATAGAATATGATCATCGGTTCAAACGAAATTCAGAAAGGCGAAATCAGTGCGGCAGTTATGCCGGTGGGCCCATAGTATAAATTTGAATAAATGTAATATTGTAAAATTTTCACAACAAACTTTTATTTCATGTCCTGAAAAGTAAAAAATGATTTTTTTTTACCAAGTCACCTATATCTGACTATAAATAAAAGCTTGTGGCGCTCGACTTTTTAAATGTTTAATCAATTTGATCAATTCAGTTTGATTAACCGTATTTAATTTGTCATAATAGTAATAAGAGAAATTATCACACGTTTATCCTTAGTCTTGGATTTTTATTTAAGAAATCTAAGGTTGTTTTACGGTAAATTAAATACAGTTGATATGTTAAAGGATTTATGTAAATTAAAGATTACATGTCTAAATTTTGGGCGCCCAAGGTTTTATTTATAGTCGCATTTAGGTGACTTGGTAAAAAAAATATTTTTTACTTTTTTGTATATTAAATAAAAGCTTGTTGAAAAAAGAATTTCCATATAAATTATTTTCTACTTTTTATTTTTTAATTGGTTTTACTAGAGCTCTGAAATTTGTGCAAAGAAGGATTAATCCTTCCAAACGAACCGGTGTTATTATTGGTTAATTGCCAGGAGAAATTCTGAAGAACTGTGATAGGTAGCATATATCATAGATGTTGGCTCACCACCTATTGGACCTTACCTTTTAGCCTATTTTACCTATTGGACCCTTTTAACGATTGTGCGATTCGAGACTACTTAGAGCCATTTCATATGTTTTCATGCACTTCCCATGTATACCTCTTAGATGCTTGTTTGCAAAATTTCAGAGCTCTAAGTAGTCGGGAAGTGGGTGAAATATTGATTTTCCGTTTTGCATCTCACAGAAAGTCGTTTTTTTTATTTATTTTAAGTGCAAGCATGCATTGTCACCTCTTAATGCATGTTGGCAAAATTTCAGAGCTCTAAGTAGTCAGGAAGTGGGTGAAATGTCGATTTTCCGTTTTGCATCTCACAGAAAGGCGAGTTTTGTATTTATTTTTTAAATTGAATCATGCATTATCACCTCTCAGATGCATGTTTGCAAAATTTCAGAGATCTAAGTAGTTGGGAAATGCCTGCCTTAGATTTCAAATAACTTTCAAATACCAACATCGAATTGTGTCAAGAAAGATTACTAAATGTGTATCAAAACAACAATTTTCAAACGCTGATATACTTCAAAACATTCTGATCAACGTGGATTCAATTTAGAGCTACGTTCGGGCCGCACATTGGCGAAAGATGGACAGAAATCCGTTGAGACAGTAGTGCCATCGAAAACATCGCCAACACACAGTTATACTATGCAGCTTCTGATTTCCGCGAGTGGAGAGCTTTTGGCACCTATGTTGGTCGTTTCAAACTAACCTACTGGCAAATTTGGACCCTGACAGGAACAAACTATGTTCAGAGCCAAAAATATATTTCCATTGGCTTCGAAATCTGGAAAATTGACGACTAATCATGCTTCCAAGAAGTAAGTAGGGGAACTCGGGGCAAGACGAATACGTGGGGTAAGATGAATAAGCCTAGTTACTAACAGTGTGTGCGAGGACAGTGCTCCCGTTTGAGTTTGATGAGGAGGCGGGGAGGTGAATGAGTGTGAAAGTATCAACTGAGATTTTTTGAGAAAACGGTCAAATTTTTGGTAAAGCTTACCATCGTTTCAGTTCATTTGAGTTACTGATATTGAGTAGAGACACGTAAGTAAACACAATGAAAGTACTAATTATTAATATAATAAGAACGGTTTGTCACAAATTATCAAGGTTATTGCGTGATTTTTTGTTAATTCGGTAACCGTCTAATGGGACAAGATGGTCCCATAAACAAGCTATTGCAAAGCCGTAATATTTTACAACGCACCACCATTTACGTTAGAAAGGGTGAAATGAAACTAGTGAAGCCTTTGGTTGCTCTTCGACCGATGTTTCGACCAGGGGAAGAAAAAGAACTTACAAATGATTAAAATGATATGGAAGCAAGATTATTCGAACTAGGTGCTACAGAACTTAAACGATTGGCTTATGATATTGCTGGTATTGAGAATGAAACCACTTTTATATGCGAAAGATACCAATAATTCGTGTCCCAGCGCTGTTTCATTTTGCCCCGCCTACAGAGTAAGATGGGAAAAATAAAAGTTCAATTAAAAATATTTAATCCACGGTAACAATTAGAAAGGCTGATTTTTTTGCTTCCAAAATTAAAGGATTGATAAATGTTGATTAGTTTACAAGAATCATTAAAGTTCATTGACTCATATATGTATTGTTTTATCCGAACATGACCTTAGCGTTATCATCTTGCCCCTACTTCCCCTATGTATTCCCGATACGAGTCTAAAATCGATAATACTTCTGTATTCTTGGAGCGGTCAAATATGCTATTTGAATTTACAAATATGCAATCGCGTCATAAAACGAACGTGAATTTGACGTGAATTTAACCAGGAATGGCAAAAGGATAGCTGATTATACGATGCTCTTGGCTAAAAAATCGAAGGGCAGTTTCAACCTTTTAATTATGAGATACCGAAAAAAGCAAAAACACGTATCCGCTACTTTTCCATCCTCTACATGTGTGCAAATGTACATTTCAATCGGTTGAAAATTCTCGGAGATACGTACGAAAAAATTGCATTCTTGCAATAAACAAAATGAAATTTGTTGTTATCTGCATCGTTCTCATCACCAATGTATAGTACACGGAAAAACAAACATTTTTGCAATTCGAATTTTTTTCATATCTCGTACCGTTAGCACGTTATCGACGAAAAACGAAAAACCCCTTTTTACGAGGGTGCGTTTCACCCCTTAAAAATCGGGTTCCGCGGATATTAAAAAAATACGTGTCGCCTATTTTTACCCATTCTACAAACATGGCAAATTTCATAGAAATCGGAGGGGGTCACCTAGCGACCTTTCCTTGTCAGTCTGGTTTGTGTTTGAGAAGAAATCTTACCATTGCATCGATGAGACCGTAGGCGTCTTCGAACTTCGGTAGATTGATCACAATTCCAGCCAAGCATGTCGATGCCTTTACGGTACTAGTACGGTTATTGTTTCTTCAATGTCACTTGAAGAAACAATAACCGTACTAGACTTATCGCCACACTTATTGCTCTTCTCTCTATTGCAATGAAGTCACAACGTTTTCTGCTACAATGCACCTTGCGATTCACAAACCAAGTGAATCGTCCGCAAGGGAAGAACGAATTGAAGCTTTTTTCCACGCGATACTTCACCACGAATTGTAAGATCTACGTAGTTGTTATAATAGCCACGTGTAGATTTGACGGTATCCCCCACTCCTGATTGCGGCGCAGCGACCAGACTGGCTGCCGAGAGACGGTGGTGGGATGACTCGCCACGTGGTTGGCTCCCCGGCGGCAGTACCGCCTCCTGACCGGCATGGGGGCAGCACTGCGCGCCCTTGACGACGGTTTGACTCGCCGCGCCGGAAAACCATAAAACTCCGCCAAATTACGGGTTATCCATATTTTTCAAGCGCACTTTTTTCACACTAGTTTTCGATAACGATCTAGCGTTTCCTTTCACGCGAGATACGTTTTGCAGGGTTGCAAACATTTCGATCCGAAGCGACGCGCTGACCTCGATCTTTCATTCCGTGAGTGGATGCGTCAATTTCGCGACGATAAAGAATATGGAAAAATTCTGAAACGTTACGAGACGTAGTTCGGCTTTGCAAATAAGTAATTTTGTTCGTGTTTGTGAAGCTTTACTGACGAAAATTGAAGCTCCGTCGATGCGCTGGCGTTGTTTGCATTGGCTCAAATAGACAAAGTGCATTAGCGAAGCTCCATTCTGCACGGAGGAAATCGATAAGCATTGGAACACCTTAGAAAAGTATGACTATGGGCTACACTGTGGCGAGTTTTTTATGGACTAGGTATAGTGAAGTGACAATCGTTAAGCGAAACTCAAAGGGACGAAGGCCATTAATAAAATGTAAAACGCAATATTTCAAAAATTCACAAATAAATTTAATCGAACAATCTTTGACTTTCGAACGCGAATCGTGCAAATTTAGCGAATAATATAAAGCCCTAAAAATCCGCGAGTTAAGGCTTATAATTTCACAGGGCGAACGTAAAGAAGAAAAAACACAAATTGCTATAAGTGAAAATTGCTTTCAGATCAGCAATCACGGCTTTAACGGATGAGGAGGAAACGTCGATGGAGTTATTACACGAAGAGCAAAAAATCAAAGAAATCCGGGGCCTTTTGATTTTCGACAAGTTTCGAGCATTGAACGCAAATTACGCACGCATATGAATAAATCTGCCGTGCTATGAAATTGCCATCAACAAATGTATGATTCCTACGCAATCTCGTATTTTTTTTTCCATTTTGTTCGTTTCCGAAGGAAAGATATAGGTATGGAAATTTGAAACGGAGTGATGAGATATTTAATTTTTGGTGAACCAGCGAATTACTTCCAAGACTTCCGATTTAACAGCTCTGCAATACTTGACGTACTTTAATTTTGTTATTAGTTTTTATATAACCTTTCGAACATATTGTCGTTTGTATTGCTTTATCAAAAATTATGGTTTAGCTTAAAGATAATAAATATTTGTCGGAATTCAAACAATGTTTATCATTATTCAAACTTATATTTTTCCATTAATCAGTTGTACAAAAAATTGTAACGATTTATCGAATAGCATAATACGTACATTTATCAATGAATGTATTATGTAAGTGTACAAGAAAAGTTTTACACAAAATTGTAGAACCTTGGTCATAATCTTATAATCAAAATGTTTTTTTTTCTATTAAGGAAATCATATTATTATGACAAAAAATTGGTATCACCACTATAGACAAATACGACGTATGAACCACACAAATTCACTGTAAATGCTGTGCAACGTATCACCGTCCATGGTTACGAAGAAAAGGCTCGGGAAGATATTGAATTTTCCGTCCCTACCATCCGAATAAATTACTTTTGCTACATAATATGTACAGTTTGATATCACACGACTTGCCAGTCAGCGGTCAAAATATATTTAATGCAATTTGTAATCAATGTGTGATAAAGTGAGACTTTCGTATTTTTATCTGACTTTTTGAATTATTCAATTCACATAAGATGTCAAGTTTACAGTCAAGTTTAAAGAGTACATTGCAGATCTGATATGTATTTCACGGGATTACGTAAATTACTGATCTGATATATATTTAACCTTGGATTGTGGCTAACGCTCCAACCTCCTTAAGGCGGGATATACATTAAGAACGATAAAAAATCGATTTCTTTTTTTTTCTCTGAACGATAGAACTATATATGTAGAATATTCTCCTAAAGTTTCGATGCGAAATTTGAAAAACTTCAAACGTTACAGCCCGTCAACGCTGTGCCTCACCGCTTGGATTCGGAGCGGGCGTGAAC
Source organism: Ophion ellenae (assembly GCA_963210295.1). Taxonomy (NCBI): domain Eukaryota; kingdom Metazoa; phylum Arthropoda; class Insecta; order Hymenoptera; family Ichneumonidae; genus Ophion; species Ophion ellenae. The sequence continues at coordinate 62,972,158 of OY723386.1, forward strand.
TTCAAACGCGTTTTCCTCAAAACTGCATTATCGAAATTGGTGTGCAGTATTACTCAAAAACTATTAAGCCGATTGAGTTGAAACTTGGTAGAAATATTGATAATATCGGTACCGTCTACTTGACGAGAATTTTTTTTTTAATTGGAATAAAAAATACTTTTTTAATCCACATTTTACAGAAATGTTGCGTGAAATGTTGATTTGTTTCTGTAAATGCGTGTAATTTTCTTAAATTTGCATTTTCTTCATTTTAATTACCGTCACATAGGAACTATACATGTTCTAACTGGAAAAATGTTTGAACTTTTTTGCAAATCAAAGTCTACGGGAAGGTTGACTGCACGCCGATTCGCAACTCCCGCGGCGACCTTGCTGTAACACTCTGCCACAGCTCCGTTATTTTGATGATGAATTCATTGAAAAAAATTGTTTTGTACACTCAAATATACTATTAAAGTATACGTAAAATTTCATAATTGTGGAATAATTATTTCTTAATTTTAAAAAGCTCTCAATATTGCTTATTATTTTCCTGTCTAAATGTATATTCCGCCTTGAAAGATATAGTAAAATACATTTTAAGACTCTTCGACCACCCTTATTAGGCGGTGGAAGCTGAAAAAAATCCTATTTCTTTTAAATGACCCTTTTTTACCCCGGAACGCACCCCGATCGAGGGATGGGAGGTAGAATAACAGATTCTGCATCGATAAGGGTGTCTAGATCAAAATTGGTCCTCATTGGGACACACAAGTCCTGAAAACGAAGCATTTTTCATTTAACACTAAAATGGATTAGGCAGGCACTTGTACGATGCAGAATCGTTTGTTGGTCACAAATTCCCTAGTACCATCTTTGTCCAGGCATTTTCCAGCCGAGCAGATGGATTTTTTTAGTACAAACGTTTGCCGGAGCGAGAGATTTGTCCGATCGAGTTCTACCTGGAGAATTCGTAATGAGCGGAAAATTTTACATGGAGGTGGGTGTCGGGAACTCGATTGGACCGTCAAATTAAAATTGATCCTACTCGACTTTCACCCCCTGATGCGTTTCGTCGAATGAAAATCGTTCAAATTTTTGTTAAAGGGTGTTTCCGAATTAGACTATCCACAACGCCGATAAAAAAAATTAGTCATCTCCATACCGTGGGAGATAAGATTTTTTGAGACTTTCACCCCCTGATAAGGGTTCCGGCAAATCAAAGCCGTTTAAACTTCTTTTGCAGGCTTGTTTAGGGTCGGAATGCCCATAACACCAATAAAAAACATTGGCCATCTCCTCACCGTGGGAGATGCAATTTTTTTCAATTTCATCCCCCGATAAAGGTGGATTACGGCGAATGCAAACAGTTCAAATTTTCGTTGCCGTCTTGTTTAGGGTCGGACCCATACCATCAACAACAAAAAGTTAGCAATCTCCATACCACGTCAGATACAATTTTTTCGCAACTTTTAACCCCCTGCTAAGGGTAGACACTATTTGTCGAAATCCCTCAAAATGATTTGTACCATCTTTCATAGGCATCCAGAAGCGAAATGTGCGATAGATTCATTAAAATTCAAAAGTTTAAGAAAAAAGGATCTCGTTGTGACGCAACGTTGCAAACTTCAGGCTCATACTTCCAAAATATATAAAATATATAAAATATAAAATACAAAAATTGATTTCGCCTGCTAGAGAGACATTTCAGATATGTTAAATTCAAGATATACATTCATATCTTAAATCATCCCTCCGAATTTTCTATATCCAAAATTGTCCAACCTTACCGTCTTTGGCATTGGGCAAAAACAGCTGAAAATAATCAAGAATTAAAACAAACATACAAGATAAATATTGCCTAGAGAGAAGGCATCTAAAGATAGCAAAACAACGTCGAAAATACAATTAATCCAAAACAAACAAAAATTGAAACTGTACATCATTAAAAATAATAATAAACTGAGATCAAAATTTCGACACATCAAGATTGTATTTAAAAAAATGATCCGAAATTAACAATTATTCAAAATAAAATTCTCCATCCTATCGCCCTTAGGACTGGCTGACGAAAATAATCATCCAAACTAAAAACTACCAGTACTAAAATCCTGCTCCGCTCTGCTGATCCTCCACGCAATCCAATTTTCAACCAACTGTCCCGCGAGTGTCCACTCGCACAGGCATAAACTCAAACGCCCGTCGTGGCATGAGAAAATAAATTTCAGCTGAAGGATACGAGGTGATTCTGCGAGGCAATGTAAATTAGCATACGATTTAAAAACCGTCCGCGACTCTTTTGCTAACGTTAGTCTCTCCCTTCTCGACTAGATTATTTCTTTATATATATATATATATATATATATATATATATATATATGTGTGTGTGTGTGTGTATATATATATATATATATATATATATATATATATATATATATATATATATATATATATATATATATATATATATATATATATATATATATATATGTGTGTGTGTGTGTGTGTGTATATATATATATATATATATATATATATATATATATATGCGTGAGTGTATTTGTTATTTATACACGTTACTCTGCATAATGCATGACGTGGCAGAGATGGAAAACTCCTCTTTGTCGTCCTACACGTGCTCCAGGAATTTATCCTAGACATTTTCCTCCACTTTTTTCTGTCCCTTTAGCATTATATTTGCCTGAATGGAACATGTTCGTGTACGGCGATTCTGTTCCCTCGGAGTAGTTTTTTTTAACATGCCCTTTGACGTAGTTCCATCGAGACTTATTCGTCCTTTCGCATGAACACATGGACTTTTAATAAAAGTAAAAATTTTAATTGGGTGTGTGATTTGTAAGTTGTGTAATTAACACAATGAACATATAATGAAAACAGAAATCTAAATTAGGCGTGTAATTTGAAGCGTAATAAATACAAATCGTTACGTAGCCTCTTTGATTAAGAACGATTATGTCATTACACATTAATGGAAAAACAGTCGAAAAAATTCAGTACACATCAGCGTAAATAAATGTGTGAACTTTGTGCTCTTAATTGAAATTCAATTGAAATAGGCTAGGCTACAGGATTTGATGAAATTGTAAATTTAACGTTCAATTATAAAAAACAAAGATTACTAAATAAATGTTTTAATGATTATATTTGAGTCTGACTTCATCACACAATATTAATATTGGAGATTTGTCCTGAAGATACGATTTAAGGCAGTAGTCTGCTTTACAGGCTTCAAAAAATCGATTTGAAGAAGAGGAAGGATTATGGTATGGCCCGGGGATAGCTGATTAACATCTAATTAGTGTAAGTATCCAAAAACTTATATTTTTTTGGACTGAAAACTTTAAAGCCCGTTTTCTCGAGTTTTTATTTTCACAAGTTTTAGAAAACGGTGCCGGCGATAGCAAAAACAATATATGTCCGATCGAAAAAAATCAAAGTGATCTAGCTTCAGTATTAAATTATCTTCCATTTGAACTAAAAAAGTTGGACAAAAGTACTATTTAAATTACTTGTTTTGCAACTTAAAGTTAATTTTTTTTTTTTTTTTCAAAAAAGTGATTTTTTTTCAAACTTCGAAAAAATTTGGAATTTCATCATTTCTTCGGTATTTTTTTAGTTCATATAGAAAAGGAACTTATAAAAACTAAAAAAAAAATTGGTTCGACTGTTTCAGAATCGCACGACCTCCATCACCGGCACCGATTTACAAGTGCAGACTCCAGGCGCCCCAGAAAAATCGTTACAACTTTGAAAAATTTCAATATTTTTTAACAATAAAATTTGTTTTTTAAAGCTTGAATATAATACACTATCGTCTCAAAATTTCGTTTACCGCAATCATTTCCTTCCCTTTCAAAAAAATTGCTGAAAAAACGCTTTTTTCGGCTTCTAAAGCAGACTACTGCCTTAATTGAATTGTACATTTAATCGAAAAATATTTCACCCTTAAATAATTAAAAAAAAAATTATTAAATAATGATATCTGTCGCTGACGTTATCACGCGATATTAATATTTGAGATTTGTTGTAAAAATAGAATTTAATTTAATTTTAAATGTAATTCTCAAGTATTAGAAATCGTAATAACAAAATAAATTCAAATATCATTGTATTTGTCTCTGACTTTATCTCGAAATATTAATATTGGATATTTGTCCTGAATACTGCAACGTTTATAAATAAAATAGGAAAATATAAAATTCTTGTACGCTCCGAGGTCTCCCGCGCCGTGGATCGCCGGATCCCTCTCAGGTATATGTATGTGTAGCACATTTTATTGGCAACGTCAGCCTGCTAGAGATCCTAAGAATGCCATCGGACGAGAACATAATATCTTCATAAGATCCCAAGGCATACCGGATCCCCCTCTCCCGCTTTTCCATCGTGCTCTCAATCCTATATATCAAGAGACGTGGCAGCGTCTCGACGCTAAGTAATAAAAAAAAAAATTCCGACGCCACCGACTTCGACGTCACTGACGAATACGCCATGTACACTGTATACAATAAAATTACCTTGCCACTGGTCGTTTTTGAACTTTGAATCGACGTCACACAAAAAGGCAGTGACGATTCGAAAATCTAACAACGTTTTACCAGTGTAATGTGGTTTTTCCAATGGTTTTTTTTTCGGGTTATTTTTCGATTCGTCCATTGAGTCCGGAGATCTCCTAATTTTTGGTCCAATTTCCGAACGATTTTATGACCACAAAATGATTCTACATTCTTTGGTTTGTTCAATCGAAGAAGGTTATTCAGTCGTATTATAAACATACTACATATGAACCATTCCACACCAAGTGAAACACTAAAAAATTATGTGATTTTTAAAGGGCTCATAATTCGTTTTTAAGTTCATTCGAATGTCAAAAGCAACTACGATTTTTTTTAGATTTTTAAATTGGCTTTTACACTCGAACTTCGATACCGGGAAAATCTTCTCGTTCTTTTTTTCGATTTATTAGACTCAAAAAGTGATGCATTGTACAAAAAAAACGTCGAAGAAGAAAACTTAGGTTTTCGAATGTACTTTTCAATCATATATGTTTCATAACTGTTAAGAATTCTACTAATGTATTTTTCAACGAAATAAGGTAAAAATAATTGTTTTCGTCGAGTTCGCCCACTTTTATTTTTCTATAAATTTGAGAGAACTTTCGTTGATGTCATAACCACAGAAAAATTGTCATGATGGAGAATTCATATCTTCCAATTATTTTTAAGGTTAATTGATGAAGAATTTTATCGAACCATGGATATTGAATATCGATCATTGTTTTAGGCACAACAGTGGATTGCGATGAATATTTAGTGTTATCTAGAACCATTTTGTCCTCCTCCTTTCAATTCAATTATGGTTTTGTTCGTCTGCCTCGAAATTTTTCATTTTTGAATATTTTTATCGTTAAACAATGAGTGAATCATAATATGGTTATCCTACTAATACTACTACTAATACTAATACTAATATGTATATATATATATATATATATATATATATATATATATATATATATATATATATATATATATATATATTACCGATGAGAAAACCATATGAAAAAGAAATCTTGCTTCTCGTTTGTTGAATGATCTGGTTCGCTCACTCTCAATGCTAATACAATTGATTTTGCCGAAGAACTCGGTCAAAACGATTCGATACTTTTTTATTCGATATGGTTTTCTGATCGGTTATATATATATATATATATATATATATATATATATATATATATATATATATATATAAGAGATATATATATAAGTCCTCTCTCTCCGCCCCTCTCTACCCTCATCCCCTTCGATGTGTGTATTGCAATCAAGCCGAACCATTAATTTAATTGAACAGAAAAATGTTTGTCTCTACGAAAATTCTACTCACTTTAAATTTAAAAAATTAGATAGATAAATTTAGTGGATTTAACTAAATTTTTTTTAAACAGAGGAAACCGAATCACAGATTAAGTAGGAGTAAATAAAATATTAGGAATAACTAAAAATGCACACACAGCGTGGGCAATATGTCTCGACGTTTTGAAGACGCGCTAATATTATATAGTTCGTCTGGTGTTTGATAAAAGGTTAGGCGTGTAAAAGGCGCCAAACTGTATATAGGTCGACTTACTTAACCATCGCCTGAAGCTAGCTGGATCAGGCAACTGAAGAAAACAGTACATCCAGTTGCCTGACTATCACCTGAGACCAACCGGATCAGGCAAATTGAGGCATACCTTAAGTAAGGCCTCCGTACTACAACGTGATCAGACCCGGATCAAATATCAGGCCAGCCTGACAATATTTCTACTCGGGTTTCTCTTCGTTTGTTCGAAATGTGATTCGTCTACAAGAAAACTTGGCCGTAGAATTTTTGCCGACCAGACGTATGATCCACGTCCTTGAATCAATGAGATAAGAAAATGTGTGTCTTCGGTTACTATAAACCGGAAATTCGCATTCAATCCAAAACATGATGCTTTGCGCTAAACAGAAAAAAAAACCTAAAATGTGGAACTCTGTTGCATCGAACACGGGTAACGAAAAATACATACCTACAGGTACTGGATATCCAGAAATACGAGAAAAGTATAGCTGTAAAATTATAAATTTGTTTTACATTGAGATAGTCTACATAATACTTTGCATTAAAAAGAACAAAACAACGAAAATATGGAATTCTCTTGCATCAAACAATGGAAAATGTATATTTTCAGATACTGAATAGTCGGAAATATGAACTTTTCATTTCTCGAAGACAACAAAAAATGCATGCATACAGGTGTTGTGGGGCTGAAGGTATTGCGAAGACATACATATGGATTTGTTAGCACGATCGCAAACAACAAAAGAACCATACCTTTACGTATCGAAAGGCAACAAATGTGAATTTCTCTCGTATCAAACATAGGCAATGAAAATTTCTTAACGCTTTAGGTGTCAAAAGGGTAGAAATAATATAAAACTTCAATCAATAAGGCAAAGATTAATAGGACAATTGAAAATGCATACCTTTTTCAGCGGCCTCAAGCAGAGTCAACAGGATCCACCATCCAAATGAATTCAACGTGTGAATATTTAAAAAATATACCCCACTAACTGGAGTTAGCGAATCACCCTGCAAAAACGTCGGTTAAAAACTATAGGGTGTGAAGTCTTCTTCAACCCTAGACGAGGCTTCCCATTTCTGGTGCCTTCTACGGAGCATGTGTGGCCCCCACGAGCCTTCTTGGCTTAGATCACTTTCTATGAACGGAAATTCGGTTTATATAGGATGAATCTCTTCGTTTTTTAATAAGGAAGAGAATGGTGTGTATTAAAGTCAATAAAAAAAAAGTCGTAAAACAGTGCTTTAAACGAGAAAAAAATGTAAAAAATGAATAAAACAGCCTTTTTGCTCTACACAACCGATTGAGAAAAATCAAACCCAGTTTCGAAGTACACACAATATACTATCGAAAAAAAAAATATTTCCCGTTGCGATCTCTCAAAAAAGTATAGTTTTCCGAGCATATGAATGTGGCCAATTTCTGGAGATTCGGAAATGGGAAAAGTTGAGGATAATTAAGTACAAATATTTTGTTTGCAAGTAATATCGATAGAGATTTATTCGTATTTATTGAAACGTTGAACAAACATGGGAAACAAAATGCGCCGCTGGGCTGTCCCCACGGCGCCCCAGGGGGCCGTGGCACACAGTTCAGGAACCCCTGGGTTAGAGTATCTGTATCTTAGCTACAGCATCGGCGGTTTTAAGGGTCGAATTACCGTGCCTTTTTCTTGCTGGTGGAAAAAGAAATATATAGGTATTACTTGTCAGAGTACTTGTCAGAGTACAGTCGAATATTTACCAGTAGTAATAAGTGTATAACGTATAACGTAGCTCCGACACGGTGACGTGAATCGAGTGGACCGATGTGTACACCGATGACTCTAAATATGAATTTTACCCTGTCCGAATCACACTAGCACAAGGGGCGGTGGATGCCATTGCCAATAATCCTGGCAGTTGATGCGATGTTACAATTTAAAATAATATATGTATATTATCGTGACAGATATTTATGCAGACAGTAGGAATGGAAAATTGTGTATCCTTCCGAGCTTTTTTTCTTTACCATGCACGCCAACTCGTTGCACAGCATTTCCAGTGTACTTGTGTGGTTCATATGTTGCACTGCTGTATAATGGTGGTGTGGATTTTATGTTATAATAGTCATATGTTTTAAATGAAAATAAATTATTTAGAAAAATACTTTTTCTAAGGTTTAATCATTTTGTGCACATCATTTCTGGTAAGCTGGAGATGCTATTTCAGAAAAAGTTATTTTACTTGTCTGCACATCTAAATTGAAAAATATAGTAAAATCATTGCTTGAATAGAAATAAACAATATTTTGAGTTGAATCAGAATTTTTTGTTTGGTAAATCAAGCGATAATGTTTTCGGGGGATTTTTAGTGGTTGGCGTATTTTTCACTTTTTCAAAGTCTTTAGAAGAAATTGGAACTACAGCTGGATTCGTTTTCAGGCAAAAGGAATTTAAGTCGAATGCGTCGACCCATTAATATCATAAAACCATTTATAATATATGGATTGTTTGAATAGAAATAAAAAATGTTTAAGTTGAATCAGAATTTTTTTTGGTAAATCAAGCGATAATGTTTTCGGGGGATTTTTAGTGGTTGGCGTATTTTTTACTTGTAAAAAGTCTTTAAAAGAAATTGGAACTACAGCTGGATTCGTTTTCAGGCAAAAGGAATTCAAGTCGACTGCATCGACACAATAATATATTTATTGATATATTTATTTGTGTATTTATATGTTTGTATGCGTGTATATATATATATATATATATATATATATATATATATATATATATATATTAGAACGCCTTCAATATTGGGTGCGTGATACAAACTCTTCAACAAAGAAATCGGCCAGCAATTAACCATCGCTCGGACAACACTACCGTATCGTCACCAGCTCATCCCCGAATCACTTCAACCACAAAAGTTATGGCAGCTATCGTCAGGCCAATCGCAAGAATGACAAAGGCGAATTTCAAATCTACGACATCCAAAGTTTTAAAACGCCTGTCTCTGTTCTCATTTTTCGTGGCTTCGATGATTTCCAAGTTTTCTTTCATACCAAAATCGGACGTGAAACGAAGGAGGCCAGCTCCTGAGAGTGCCTGAAACTTGTGATTGAATTTCCGTTCCAGCGGCCAATCCTCACGTATCGGAAATGCCAAACTCTGCGGGACGATGAAATCCTTGGATATATGAAGCTTGAACCATGCGGCATCCGGAACGGCGTATTCGTGAAGCTCCAAGGAAGCATGCATTGGACTCTGTAACACGTGCCGCGTGCAATTGTAATACTCAAGTCCGACGAATCGTCCTTGAAACTCCGGGTCGGAGAATAATGTGCCATACTCTTCATGAGCATATATAGTGTGATGAGATTTCCGAAGATCCTCTATGTTTTCGATGTTGCCAAGAGATACAGACTTGGCCAACAGGGAAGCGAGTCCCCCTTGATAGATACCCTGGAACGTCACCACGAAGACGAAGAGGCTGCCAAGATAGATTCTCGATGACGTCGCGGATGGCAGTGTGGTGAGGCACGAGTTGCAGATCAAGCGAAGAACGTTAAGGCCCGCGGTGCCCCAAGTCTGGCGAAGATTGTACTTAAGGAAGATGAAGGTTAGCAAGCAAACGAGCAGCAGACCTACGCGCGAGTTGACGTCGACCAGCGAAGCGATTTTCTCCACTTGGGAAGCGCTACCACTGTATTGAGTCATTATTGAAACTCCGGTGTAGTGATACGGAAGGAGGCGACGTAATTCGGGTGTCTCCACATGAGTATTTGCGTGCAGTGAAAGATCACTTATGCCATAGTAAGTTTCGGCAAGTATACCGTTAACATTGCCTGTCGCGTCGAAGGATCCCAGCGGTTCATTGGCCTCATGCACCAGCAGTTTGGCCGTTGCGTTCAATGAGCGAAGAACCATCCTCAAACGGGAACAAGCAGGGCACTTGATCGCGTCTATGCCAGTCTCGTTGGGAAAAAATCGTTTGAACGCTCCCTTTATCACAGTGATGCGAATCTCGTAACCGCCAAGATTCTCTGACTTGTCGAAAGTCATGTTCCGACAGGATTCGGGAGCACTGGACAACTCTCGGGACAACAGTGACCAAGGGTGCTTGTTCTCACCATCGTAGACGTTTTCCAGTCTCCAACGATCAGGAGCGTACTTCGTGTAAGGATTAAAGCCGTATATCAACTTCCCCCTTGTCCCGTGGATGCATATGAATTTAGCTTCCAGTATATTCATCCTCCAGGCAGTCCACAAAAACGCGTAGGCTTTCGTGCAATCGTTTTCCCGCGCAGGCCACTTGACGAGCCAAAAATCAGCCATGTGATTCCACCAACGTGACTTCTTCGCGCTCGCCAGATGGTCATGGAGTTTCGAGCTTGAGGACGCCATTATGAGGAAAAGTTGTAACTTGTGGGGCTCTGATGATGTTACTGGCGGGTTATAGTCCGGCCGCCTGGTGTCGAGCAAAACGACGGGAATAGACGGTTTGGATATAAGCGAAGACACTAAGTCATCCAAGGGACCGCCAACTACGCCTATTCCATTTTCCTGGCACTCGCGACAAGACTTCAACATTCTTACCTGAAGAGAAATCATTTTCAAGGCCACTGAATGTTGGATGGACAATACGACGACCTTGATCTTGACATATGTCGGAGAGGTCACACAAACTCAGCAATGGTGTATGCCCTTCCATGAATATCTCTTCGCAGAGCAGCTGTCCGTAATATACGCGGGTACGGAAACTATCAGCATGATAACCTCTACAACGTCGGTCAAGGTCAAGGTCATCGGAGACGGCCACAAACACTCCCCTTCGCTCCGATCACTCAGTCTAGTTTGCGCTCGACAAAAAACCTTACCGTTGCATCGATGAGGCCGTGGGCGTCTTCGGACGTCGTCGGCTTGATAACAATTCCAGCCAGACATGTCATAAATGTCACTTGAAGAAAAAATAACCTCACTAGACATATCGCCACACTCATTGCTCTTCTCTCTATTGCAATGAAGTCCGAGCGCTTTCTGCTACAATGCACCTTGCGATTCACAAATCAAGGGAATCGTCCGCAAGGGAAGAACAAACTGAAGGTTTTTTTCCACGCGATACTTTACCACGAATTGTAAGATCTACGTAGTTGCAGTAATAGCCACGTGTGGATTTAATGGTATTCCCCACTCCTGATTGCGGCGCACCGACCAGACTGGCTACCGAGAGACGGTGGGGAGATGACTCGCCACGCGGTTGGTTCCCAGCCGCTCGGCAGTACCGCCTTCTGACCGGCGAGGGCGCAGCACTGCGCGCCCTTGACGATCGGTCGCCGCGCCGGAAGACCATAAAACTCCGCTAAATTGCAGGTTATCCATTTTTATCAAGCGCACTTTTTTCACACTACTTTTCGATAATGATCTAGCGTTTGCTTTCGCACGAGATGCTTTTTGCACGGGTGCAAACATTTCGATCGGAAGCGACGCGCTGACCTAGATCTTCCATTCCGTGAGTGGATGCGTCAATAGCGCGACGACAAAGAATATGGAAAAATTCTCAAATGTTAGGAGACGCAGTTCGGCTTCGCAAATAAATAATTTTGTTCGTGTTCGTGAAGCTTCACGGACGAAAATTGAAGAACGCAATATTTAAAAAATTCCCGAATAAATGTAATCGAAAAATCTTTGACTTTCGAACGCAAATCGTGCAAATTTTACGAAGAATATGAGCCCTAAAAATCCACGAATTGAGCCTTATAATTTCACAGGGCGAACGTAAAGAAGATAAAACACAAATTGCTATAAGTGAAACTTGCTTTCAGTTCATCAATTAAGGCTTTAACGTACAAGGAGGAAACGGCGATGGAGTTATTACACGAAGAGCTAAAAATCAAAGAAATCCCGGGGCCTTTTGATTTTCGACAAGTTTCGAGCACTGAACGAAAATTACTCACGCGTATGAATGAATCGGCCTTGCTATAAAATTGCCCTCAACAAATGCATGATTCCTACTCAATCTCGTATTTTATTTTGTTTGTGTTTTTTTTTTTTTTTTTTTCATTTTCTTCGTTTCTACTTTATGCACGTGTTTTTTTTTCCGCGAGCCACAAATTTTATTCTCTGAAATCTTCGGAGAGGCACATCTCGATTAGGAATTCTTCGAATGGTGGGCGATGAGATTTTTCATTTTTGGTGAACCAGCCAATTAGATCGAAGACTTCCCAATTCAACAGCTCTGCAATACTCCTCTTTGTCGTCCTACACGTGCTCGAGGAATTTATCCTAGACATTTCCCTCCGCTGTTTTCTGTCCCTTCAGCATTATATTTGCCTGAATGGAACATGTTCGTGTACGGCGATTATGATCCCTCGGAGTAGTTTTTTTAACATGCCCCCGTACTTCCATCGAGACTTATTCGTCCTTTCGCATGAACACAATGAACATTTAATAAAAATAGAAAATTAAATTGGGTGTGTGATTTATAAGTTGTGTAATTAACACAATGAACATATAATAAAAATAGAAATTTATATTGGGTGTGTGATTTGTACTAGGTGCCCAACTAAGTTCCCGGGTTTCACACATGGATGGCGCTAGCGACACATGTAGTCGGCATACAGGTCTGAAATTGGGTGTCTTCATAGCTTGGACATCTGTTAAGAATTCTCAGTCGTAATATAAACAAATATCGCAACGCAACGACTTTTTTTCTAACCTCGAAAATGTCAAAGTTTGTGCCAAATAAACAGCCTTTGCGGGAAGCATTGCTTTTCTGCTTTAACCTAAAATAAACAGCAGCTGAAGCTAGTCGGTTACTTCAGGAGGCCTACGGGGTACATATGCCATCAAAAACAACGTGTGAAGATTGGTTCAAGCGGTTCAGAAGTGGCGATTTTGAGACCGGGGACGCTCGGGAAGACCGCAAACATTTGCGGACGCCGATCTTCAAGCGTTATTGGATGAAGATGACACTCAAACAGAAGATCAACTTGCCGAGGCATTAAATGTGACTCGCCAATGTATTTCGAAACGTTTGCACGCCATGGGAAAAATTCATAAGGAAGGAAAGTGGGTGCCGCATGAGTTGACTGAGAGCTAAATGGAAATTCGAAGAGCCACTTCCGAAATGTTGCTTTTGCGGCAGAACAGAAAGAGATTCCTGCATCGAATTGTTACTGGCGATGAAAAATGGATATATTTCGAGAATCCCAAACGCAGAAAATCGTGGCTTTCACTTGGCGAAGCGTCAACATCGACGGCATGGTCAAATCGCTTCGGAAAAAAGACAATGCTTTGCGTTTGGTGGGACCAGAAAGGAATCCTGTACTATGAGCTGCTGAAACCGGGCGAAACTGTCAATGGGCATCGCTACCGACAACAACAAATCAATTTGAACCACGCATTGCTCGAAAAACGGCCAGAATGGTACACGAGACACGAACGTGTGACATTGCAGCACGACAACGCTCCGTGCCATCGCAGTTCCATCATCCAGGACACCATAAAAACACTGAAATGGGATCTGCTACCGCACCCGTCGTATCCGCCAGACCTGGCCCCTTCAGACTATCACTTGTTCCAGTCGATGGCGCATCGCTTGGGTGGGCTACACTTGGCCAATTACGATGCAGTGCAAAATTGGTTAAACGAATGGTTTCCGTCCAAAGACGCGTCCTTTTATCGTCGCGGTATTTATGTACTGCCAGAGAGATGGCAAAAATGTGTAAACAGCGAGGGACAATACCCCGAATGAACTATTTTTTATATTTGTCTTAAAATTTTCAATTTTTCATTGGTAAAAAAACCCGGAAACTTCGTTGCGCATCTAGTAAGTTGTGTAATTAACACAATGAACATATAATAAAAATAGAAGTCTAAATTAGGCGTGTAATTTGAAGAGAAATAAATACAAATCGTTACGTAGCCTCCTTGATTAAGAACGACTGTCATTAATGTAAAAACAGTCGACAAAATTCAGTACACATCAGCGTAAATAAATGTTTGAACTTTGTGCTTTTAATTAAAATTCAATTGAAATAGGCTAGGCTACAGGATTTGATGAAATTGTAAATTTAACGTTCAATTATAAAAAACAGAAATTACTAAATAAATGTTTCAATATTTATATTTGAGTCTGACTTCATCACACAATATTAATATTGGAGATATGTCCCACAGATACGATTTTAGTGAATTGTACATTTAATTGAAAAAGATTTAACCCTTAAATAATTAAAAAAAAAATTATAATTATGATATCTGTTTGTGACGTTATCACACCATATTCATATTTGAGATTTGTTATAAAATTAGAGTTTAATTTAATTTTCAAGTATTCGAAATCGTAATCAGAAAATAAATTTAAACATCATTGTATTTGTCTCTGACTTTATCTCGCAATATTAATATTGGATATTTGTCCTGAATACTGCAACGTTTATAAATAAAACAGGAAAATATAAAATTCTTGTACGCTCCGAGGATCTCTAGATTCCTCTCAGTTATATGCATGTGTAGCACATTTTGTTGTCAACGTGAGCCTGCTGGAGATCCTAAGAATGCCATGGGACGAGAACATAATATCTTCACAAGATCCCAAGGCATACCAGATCCCCCTCTTTCGCTTTTCCAACGTGCTCTCCATCCTACATGTCAAGAGCAGCGTCTCGACGCCAAATAATTTTTAAAAAAACTTCCGCCGCCACTGACGATTTCAAAGCCACCGAATTCGATGCCACTGACGAATACGCCACGTACACTGTATACAATAAAATGACCTTGCCACCGGTCGTTTTTGAACTTTGAATTGACGTCACACAAAAACGCAGTGACGATTCGAAAATCTAATAAAATTTTACGAGTGTAATGCGGTCTTTCCTATGGATTTTGTTTGGGTTATTTACCGATTCGTCCATTCAGTCCGGAGATCTCATAATTTTCGGTCCAATTTCCGAACGATTTTATGACCACAAAATGATTCCACATTCGTAGGTTTGTTGAATCGAATAAGATCATTCAGTCGTATCATAAACATCCTACATATCTCCTTTTGGCCATTACTTAATATTTTTGTCAACAGTCGCAGTAAGCGATTCGTTTGAAAGTTGCGCTGCTCAGCCTCTCCATGCAGCCCGTGCATGTGCAGCGCCGTCGCTGTCTCCCGCTTCTTGACAGCTCACTGCACCTAGCTTGCTATATATACATATACAGGGTGTCCCTCTTATCTCTGCCACCCGAAAAAACTCGGTAATTATCGACGTCACGAAACATGTTCCAGACAAAAGTTGCACGGTATGAAGGGGACTATTTTTTTATTTCGGTGGAGGCGCTGTCGCACAGTGAAGGTCACCTCCACTTTTCTAAATGGAATGGTACATTTTTTTCATCCATCTTGTGGAGCACCTCAAGCCGCATAAAAAACATTAGGGGGTCAAAATCGTTCAAGGTCATCCAAGGTCAGTATCGATGATACAAATCTAAATATCTCGGATCACTACCAAATATTTGGTAGTGATCCGAGATATTTAGATTTGTCGTCCATTTTAATAGGTGACCTTGAATGACCTTGAACGACTTTGACCCCCTAATTTTTTTATGCGGCTTGAGGTGCTCCACGAGATGGTTGAAAAAAATGTACCATTCCATTCAAAAGAGGGGAGGTGACCTTCACTGTGCGTCAGCGCCTGCACCGAAATAAAAAAAATTGATCGCATTTGATGGCCCCCTTTACACCGTACAACTTTGGTATGCAACATTTTTTTGTGACGTCGATAATTACCGAGTTATTTCGGGTGGCAGAGATAAGATGGACACCCTGTATAAGGGGCGGTACATAAATTACGTAACGCAATTGGGGAGGGGGGGTCGGCCAGGCGTTACGGTCTACGTACGTAGGAGGGGGGGTCAAGGTTTGCGTTACGTCACTATTTTAAAACTGCCAGCAATAGCAAAATTTCTGCATGTTTAAGTTTTCAATTTAAACCTCAAGTGCAATTTTACCGTGGATAGCTTTCTATACGCAATGTCAGTTAAGGGGGAAAATCACTGTGCAAGAACTTGCACAGTAGCTTTCCCACATCCCCCAAGCAAAATTTGAAGGACATTTAAAAAAAATTATTCTTGAAAGTACATGTATTGAATAATATGTTGGCAACATCTTTATTCACCAGTCCGAAAATTGACGGAGTTATAGTCACTTTAGTGAGAGCAGTTAGCGCGACCGATTAGTGGCCTCAGTCCCTACAGGTGTGGCATAATTTACAATAGATAAAGTACAGGCTCTTATTATTTTGTGAACTATCATGAAGATGAAGAACCGTCATATCGCCCGCGACTAGATACTTCAATGTAAGTATGAATGTTTTAGAAAAAAATCGTAACTTTATATCAAGAAACACCGAACGAAAACTTTGAACGCGTTTTTCTCGAAACTAGTTTTTTCGACCTTGTCCGAGCAAATACCCGTATTCAGGTACGAAGCCGCAATATTAGACACACATGCACTTGACCGTATCCCCCACTCCCGATCGCGACGCACCAACCAGACTGGCCGCCGAGAGACGGTCGTGGGATGAGCTGCCACGCGGTTGGCTTCGAGCCGCCCGGCACTACCGCCTTCTGATCGACGAAAGGGCAGCGCTGCGCGCACTTAACGAGCGGTCGACTCACCTCGCCGGAAAACCATGAAAGTCCACCAAATTATGGGTTATCCGTACTTTTTAAGCGCACTTTTTTCACACTACTTTTCGATAACGATCTAGCGTTTCCGTTCGCCCGACATTATTATTCACCATCTGCTCAGCTTGTCAAACGATAGTGACATCATTATCAGAGTCAAGTGCACGGCTGCAAACATTTCGATCGGAAAAGTGACGCGTTGACCTAGATCATCCATTCCCTAAGTGGATACGTCAATTTCGCGACTATGGAAATATAAAAAAACATTCCGAAACGTTACGAGACGTAGTTTAGCTTCGCAAATAAGTAATTCTCTTCGTGTTCGTGAAGCTTTGTATCCGAAAATGATAGCTCAGTCAATGCAGTGGAGTGGTTGAAAATGGGTCAAAAGTCAAGGTACACTAGCATGGCGGGGTATTTTCGCGCTAAGCTTTTTCCGCATATTGGAAATTGATTACCATTGGAAATCGATTACCAGTGGAACAAGTTTCGACTATACAGGCAAACAGTAGTGCCTCAGAAAAGTGTGGGTGTGGTTAACACTCTGGCGAGTTTTCTGTGGAACTAGATATATTGGACTGACAAGATGTTAAGGGGCTATAACAGTGTGACACTTTCAAAAAATCGATTTTTTTGCCTTTTTCGATAGTTTATACTTTCAAGAATATCATTATAATTTATATAATTTATATCAATATCATTTTATCTTGCAAAAATCGATAGTTAAATATTTAAACGCATTTTTCTCGAAATGAGATTTTTCAAATTTGCTGACATTGTAACTCAAGAGCAATTATCCGATTGACTTGAATTTGAACTGAGTACTCTTGAATATATTTACTCTACAATGACGTAGGATATTTTTGATTGGATAAAAATGGACGATTTGGCATTGAAAAAAAACGACCATTTTATAGGCAAAAAAAACAGACTTTTTTCATAACTACGCCATTTTGTTAGATTTTGATATTTTTTGAAAATCCTACGTCATTGTACAGGAAATACCTTCCAATTTAACATTTTTTCCTTTTTTGGTTTCAGCTACTCAATCGGCCGGAATCATGTCAGCAGTGGAGGAACCTTTTTTTTGGCGCCTCCGAAGGCAGCGCATAAGTCGCTTGAACCTCAATATTCTTCTATGAAAAAATTATGTAATATAGATCAAATATAACCAAATATATTCTTAATTTTCCGAAACATTTAATTGAGTATTTTTCTTCCATAAAATTCCCGAAAATCACCCAAATTTTCAGCGCTCACGCTGGTATAGCCCCTTAAGCGAAACTCAAAGGGATGAAGACCACCAAACATCGACTTTCGAACGCGAACTGCGCAAATTTTTTTCCTCGAGTCACAAGTTTTCGTTCTCGAAATCTTCGGAGAGACAAATCTCGATTACGAATTCTTCGTGTGCTGGGCCGAAGGAAAAGTATAGGTCCGGAAATGTGAAACGGAGCGATGAGATATTTCATTTTTGGTGAACTAGCCAATTGCTTCCGAGACTTTCCAATTCAACAGCTCTGCATTACTTGGCGAGCTAAACATTAAAAAAAAATGGATATTTGACATATAGCCAAACTGCACTACATCACCGCAGTCTTGTCTCCACTCGTTGTTTCGGCGTTACTTACTCCCATTTCTATCGTCCCCATCGATCTTTTTCGACCCTCAATTTACCCCGAATAACCTTATTATCAATATCATCATTATCGTCGAAAATTAGTTCGCGTGAATTGGCTGGGCTCCAAAATTAAATACGCAACAGCGCGGGCTACATCGCAAAACTGTTGTGGTACACGGAAAAAGTCGAGCCCTTGATCGATAAATCCTACAGTGTGACGTGCACAAAACGAGCGCCGCGATCGCGATAACACAGTAGTGCCATTCCGTTAAAAAATTCGGTGTATGGAAAAAATGTCCGATCGATGCCGTGTCGCTCGCCATTATTGATTATTATTTTCGTTTTTTTTAACGATCGAAGCTCTCGACCAGTCTCCACGATAATCTATTTGTTTTGTTTTTTTCATATAAATACACACACACACACACGCATATATACACATTTTTTTCCAGCCAGTTCACGAAAGCAAGAAACTCCGGTTTTTCTTTAATTATATCCAGTCCGGGAGAGAAGAGTGGTCATCGTATCTGGCAGAAAACGAGCCGGGAACAAGATCGAGATCAAGAGACTGAGAGCAAGACCAGGAGAGAGCGAGAGAGAGAGAGAAAGTGGGAGAGGAGATGCCAGGACAAAATTATCTCCTTCCTCGTCGCGGTATAGCGTTTGGGCAGAAGAGAAGAGTGCTGTCTCCCGCTGCCCCACCCCTCTCTCTCTTTCTCGCCGTGTACCATAACCGTGCGATGGTCATTACCGTTAGTTCGGGATCGTTGGTTACAGGGGAGATCGTGTGCGCGCGGTATGAGGCTTGTGGCCAACTTGAGGCCATAATAATATCCGTAAACGTTCATCGTCGTTTTATATTGTACGTACTCAAGTACCGTCGACGCGATTCCGATACCAGCTCGGATTGCTCATATTTGGTTATATATACATAAACATGTGTGCGTGTGTGTGAGGGTATATATATATACTCCCACACACCTATATACATATATATATATATATATATATATATATATATATATATATATATATATATATATATACACCCTCACACACACGCACACATGTTTATGTATATATAACCAAATATGAGCGATCCGAGCCTCATATATATATATATATATATATATATATATATATATATATATATATATATATATATATAGATATATGAGGTATTCCACGTGAATCCGGTGAACTTTTCCCCTGACCCCGGCCAATTCGATTTATTTTTCTTATCTGATTCCACTGACCCTAAGAGACACCCTGAATTTCTTTACATTTCTCGAAACAACCCTAAGTAAAAAAAAAATGTTCTCCGAAAAAACCGCCCCGATTTCAAAATCTGAATAAAATGTCAAAAAATGCGTGATTATATGTAACATTTTTCAAGCTATCACCATCAGTGAAAGTATGATTTTTTCTGTGCTTTCTGAGCGATTAACGTTAAAAAAATCCGAAAAATTCAAGAACCGCTTACTTCGGGCGGATACTTAAATATTTTGATACCCACAATGAATTTTTTGACCATTTTTGAATAACCAAATCACAATCATGGCCTTGAACAGTTAGCAGTCAATTTTTCGGATTTTTTTTTAACGTTGCTCGGTCAGAAATCGCAGAAAAAATCATACTTCCACTGTGGGTGATAGCTTGAAATTTTTTACATATAATCACGCATTTTTGGGATTTTTTTTTCAGATTTTTTAATCGGGGCGTTATGTTCGGAGAATTTTTTTTTCTTTGACTAAGGGTTGTTTCGAAAAATGTAAAAAGAAAATCAGGGTGCCTTTTAGGGTCAATGGAATCAGATGGGAAAAAATTAACCGAATCGGCGGGGGTCAGGGAAAAAGTCCACCGGATTCACGTGGAATACCTCATATATATTTCAGGAAATTGCAGAACCAAGTCGAAGTCATCACGATGATTCATCTCGACGATTTCGACTGGATACCGCAATCTTCGAGAATGATTTAGCAAAATATAGGGCGACTTGATTGATATTTTCAAAGGCACAAAATTGATTTTCTATATCAATATATTTTGTGTTTTTATGAATTTTGATGAAAAATTCACTGCCGTTTAAAGCAATTCTTTTTTTTCGCATTGGTTTTAATTCTCTCGACTGTTGTGACCTGCTACTAATTAATGTTGGTAAATCACCATTCAATTAAAATTACGATGTCTATACATGGGGTACTCCATCGCTACTAAGACAACTATTTCCCTCACCATCATTGATTATAGATTTCCATAATATAAAACCTTACTCCTCGTGTGGAAAAAAACACTTGACGTTTTTTCTAATTTTTCCCTCTACCCCTTGCTCTTCTGCGGCTGCAGAAAAGTGAAAAATCCATTCGAGCCGTTTTTTTAATTCTGAAAAAGTTTCGGCACGTTGTAGACCTGTTTTGGACATTTTTCTCCAAAGCTCAACTCGTGCTTTCGACATTTGTTAAATTTTTTTGGGAAAATTTCGATTTCGGTTATGACTATTCGACAGTTTGGAAGTTGGAAAACTACTTTTTCGATCCACATATGCATCCCATCCGAATTTCATATGAAAACATATTTTTGAAGTTTTTTAGTTACTTGCAAGTTACGTAGGCTTCAAGTTCCATTTAAAAACAAAAGTCTTCCAAACACGTCACTGGATATATGATAATTTCCGTAACAGAAAAAAAAATTCCTCATTTCCGCAAGTACAAATAGGAGGATATTTGTCGATTCACATCCCCATGCTCCTAAGGTCTTAAGAGCATGTACATGGTCAACATAACCTCACAAATTTTGTCAAGCCACTTTTCTCATGGATGGTTAAGTTTTTCGGGAAAATCAAAGCATCAGGCTCTGGAGACGTTCCTGGCGCAGAGCTTGACAATTTTCCTTTGCCCAAAATGTTATTGATCTTTGAAAAATCTGTGTTCGAAAATTTTAGCTATGCCTCTCGCCCTCATATGCCATGTGCTCGCCCTTCTACTTTGTCTCAAAGGGCCTAAATGTCACAGGTACCATCTCGTTTAAGCATCACCTAATTTACTCTCGAAATCTTGGGTGCTTTTACATAGGCACACACACTCTCTCATGTACGAATATGTACACAGAGCCTTATTCGCCCAACATCCACAAGCAAATGTATACCGTGGCTAATTGGCTCTGCAGCCATACGCATTCGCCCCGTGGAAAACAGCCGCCTCCCCGTTCGTTATATGCGCGTTTCTCGCAAATATATACGAAGCATACTTTTGCCACTTGTGTATACAGAAGGCCGTGCACGTTGCATGAAGGATCACGTATGTACGCGCTTGCACCGACGAAACTGCGTAAACCAAAATATATATCTGCATGCGCATACAACTAAACGACTAATTCAGCGCAATCAACGCGATTTAACAACAAATAAAACGCACTCTGTCAACATCGCTGGTACGTTCGTTCGTGTATTTTTTGTCTTTTTTTTCGAATAATATTCATATGCATGCCATTCAAAATACGTTGAAATTAGTTATTCGTGGTAAATGACTTGTTAGCGTCCTTAAGTGATAATAGTTATAATAATGCAGTAAAGCAATTGTACCTGGATAATTGTAATAACAGTTATAATAATCAGCATTGATTGTACCTGCATTATATCAATAATTATTATAATAATGTAATAATAATGATAATAATGTAATAATAGTGATAATAATGTTGTAATAATCCAATAATTGTACCTGCATTATTATAAAAAATAACTCAAAGTTATGACGTTGAAGCTTACATCGTTGGAATGCGACGGAAATGAATTTTCGTCTATTTCCCAATTTCCCTTTAGCAGATTCAAACTACGAAAGTCATGCAAACATATCAAGGATTCTTATTTAGCGTTTTACAACCTAAATCGGCAAAATATGATTTTGGATTATAACGGTAGTAATAAATTAAAAAGAATTTCGGTTGCATTTCAATTATGCTACCTTCAACCCCTTTGCAAAGGTACAATTGCGATTTGTAGGTTGTGGTTTTTTTTATGAGTAGTAACAACGAGTCTTGATAAATAGTAATCCAAAGGAACTTAAAAATAGTTACATTACCATATTATCATTATTATTATTATTATCGGTGTTGGTGATGTTCTCGTATGAGTTATATAAATCTCGGCATTTAGCCGGCATTATTACTGTTATCATTATGTACAGTAGATCCTCGATTATCCGAACCAATTAGGACGGAGACTAGTTCGGATAATCGAAACGTGGGTTTTTTGGGACGAGATCATAAACAACACATTTTTACATAAAAACAGTACATAAATATATATTAAAATTTGACATGAATATTAACGTTGAAATATATATATATATATATTTTGTGTGCAACTATAGCCATAGCACATATCAAGATTTTTTTTAAGTTTTGATATTTACTTTTTTTGCCAAAAACGGTGAAAAACTCGTTTTTTTTGTTTTTTCGAAAAACGTCCGCCATTTTGTTATTTTTGCATGCATTGCATCTCCGAGATTTCATCAACAGCGCAGACCTACGATTGTTATAGGAAATTTTTTAACTACCATTCTCGTCTATAAATAGTGACTTGGATAATTGTTTTTTTTTTTCAAAATGTATTTCGAAAGTGTATTCATTAAGTGTAACAACTTTTATAACAATATCTATAATATAAACCTATCAAAAAAATTCATGAAAATAGCCTTTTTTAGCGTCTAAAGTGAGAAAACCCCTGAGTGAGTATTATTACTATTATTCTTATTGTCAACACTGTTATTGTTCATGAAGTGATTATAATTAACAGATGTCAATATGATTAAATTGATAATTGCAGCAACTAACAACAAACCTTTATTGGGCCAAACAGCCATCTGGTGTAATTTGAGTTCAATTAGTCAACTTTTCATATCAATGGTTTAGTCGATTGGATAACATAATTAAAATGATTATTATCACCATTATTATCATAACGAACAAATAATCCCATGATTGCCATTATGCTTATTATTATTGATGTAATCATCATCGTGACTGAAGAAATAATTATCGCCAAGTGTTCATTACCAATAATAATTCAAACGTACCAATAGTACGCGAGTAAATGCATCGATTTTTTTGCCTCACGACACATACTCATCCTTCGTACCTTCTTACACACGTATTTACACGTATTTACGAATTCCGCGCGCACGTCGTCGCAAGTACAAGAAACAAGCGTGGATACCACCGGCTGCACCTCCGTGCATACACCTACAATATATCCAAATGCAGGTTCGCCGGTTCAGCTAAGAAAACACGGCGTGGAGAGGCACGTACAAAATACACTACGCGTGTGCAATATTCGAAAACCCTGAGGGCGACGAAGAGAAAAAGGTAGAGAGAGAGAAATGCGATTACCGGTGGGACTAGCGTTGAGTCAATGCGGGAAGACTGAACGTGTGTATGAGATGACGTTGAAGTTTGCATCGTTGGAATGCAACGAGATAAATTTTATTAATTCCTAAAGTATTTTCGCCTGCCGATTCAGATCATGAAAATCACTTCAATGTTTTTATGTGTCCTTATCAGAGATTTACGATTCTGAGCTCCAAAAAAAAATGTTTGCATAAAAATCAAAATAACGACATGAAAAATAAAATCGTTGCACTCCGACGATTTAATATTCAATGTGATGGGAGTAGAGCACTGCATTCGATAATGTTGAAGCTTGCATCGTTGCGATGCAACGAAAAATAATGATTCCAAATTGTTTAATTTTTTGGGCCGTTTAAGGCTGTGAAAATCACCCAAACGTTTTTACGTATTCTTATTAGCGTTTCACGATCTCAATTTGCAAACGAAAAGTATAATGATAAAAATAATTAAATAAAAAATTAACAAAAAAATCGACAATTTTTGTGACACCTACTTATAAAAATACGCATTTTTGAACATTCGATGATTATAGAAATATTTCGGTTGCTTTGTTTAATTGTTTTCTATAATTTTTCCCGTTTAAATAAGACGGAATATACATTTAGACAGGAAAAAATAAGCAATATCAAGAGATTTTTTAAACTAAGAAATAATTATTCTACCATTATCAAACTTTAGGTATACTTTAATAGTATATTTAAGTATACAAAACAATTTTTTTAAATTAACTCTTCATCAAAATGACGGAGCTGTGGCAGAGTGTTACAGCAAGGTCGCTGCGGGAGTTGCGTAGACTTTGATATGCAAAAAGTTCAAACATTTTTTCAGTAAGAACATGTATAGTTTCTATCTGACGTTAATTAAAATGAAGAGAATGCAAATTTAAAGAAATGGTACGCATTTCCAAAAAAAAATCAACATTTCACGCAACATTTCTGTAAAATGTGAATTAAACAAGTAATTTTCTTCAATTTTTCAAAAACATTTCTCGTCAAGTAGAAGGTACCAATATTATCAATATTTGAACCAAGTTTCAACTCAATCGGCTTAATAATTTTTGAGTACCCGTGCGGAAAACTGATAGGGCATCCCTAATAAAAATAAGGGCCTTTGGGCCGTTCCTAGTGCTTTCCCTAGTAGGGATTTCCACAATAGGCCCCGACTTGGCCATTATGGGGATAAACCTGTAGGGATTTCCACCAAAGAACCCGACTTGACCATTATAGGGATAAACCTGTAGGGATTTTCACAATAGGCCCAGACTTGGCCAGTATAGGGATAAACAAGTAGGAATCTCCACAATAGGCCCAGATCTGACTATTATAGCGATAAACCAGTATAGATAGCTTCGGCTACATGGTTGATGGTATTTCAATTATTCAAATCGATTATATACATCGATCGAATAATATTATCGAACGCAAATTGGGAAAATGCGTAAGGGCATTAGCAAATAAAAAATCAACGATGAACACAAATATGCAGACAAACATCAGACAGTATTTATTTATCAAATTAAAGAAACCTTTTACATAGATACAAACAATTACTCATGGTTTCACTCATACATCGAGTAATGCTAGCGCATAAGTGTGCACAGTCCCAACCGGTATTCTCGACATTTTTATAGCAACGAATTTCCGCTCAATACTCATCATAGGGAAAATTATTTCTTCTGAAGACTTCGCTGATATTTCCCATTCATAAACTTTGTCTGACTGTGTAGGATAAGTAAATAAATTTGTCTTTGTTTTCCAGATCTTTCCCTCAATGGAAATAGATTCTAGTGATTCAGTAGACCCATATATTTATTTATTTCTACTACACATCCATTCTTTAGAATGTATTTTTTTTGTATTAATTTTTTCATGGCAGTTTGTCATAAAGGCTCACATGCAAATACGCAATCACATTTCTACGCGCGCACACATACATACACATGTACTCACGCCCACACCTATGCACATGAACAATTACATAAAAACAAATACAGATATACCCTGACGCATTTAACATACACGTATATCCACTGATACGGATATTTTATGGCGCTGAAATGGTTATGATGAGGCGCCGTTGAGGCATTTACAGGGCGCTAAAATGGTTTTGATGAGGCGCCATTGAGGCAACTTATAAGGCCCCGGTCGTTGCGCCTTTAATGGCCCTTGTTGACAAAGTGTGACCGGCCGCTAACGGCCCTCATGTGGCTTCCAGATTAGGGCCCGAATAAAGTTAGGGGAATATTATTGGGGCCCGATCACAGTCCCAACTCAATTTCCGCACGGGTAATCCTGCACGCCAATTTCGATAATGCAGTTTTTAGAAAAACGCGTTTGAAGTTCACGCCCGCTCCGAATCCGAGCGGCGAGGCACTACTAAGACACTGACTAAGTAGTATGAGGTCCCCGGGCATAATTACCGATTGCGGATAAGCTAGATAGCATTTGTGCCACCTACGACGTTGCCATGTTTATATAGCCTAATATTTTGCGTGCTTAATTTTTGCACAAATTTGCGCTTAAAAACCTTAATAAATTTACAACAGTAGTGTGAATCATCATTCCTACAGTGTCAAGGCTTAGTGCGATAATTAGTCGATCCGCGCCTATTTCTTCAGCTCCGTGGTAGCATTTTTTTAGCAAACATAGATAATGAATTCAATAATGCCCACGAGATACGTCGAGATATCGATTTTTTTCTAAAAAAATGGTACTGTGGATCGTGTCCAAACTGCACAGGGTGATCAGCAAAGGGGTTGCATACTTCCAGAAAGAAAATGCAGCTCGGTGGTAGCATTTGTGAAGTGCGGGTAGGGAGTGATAGTTGCGTTGAAAACAGAAAAATACAATTTTGTCCGCTCTTGACATTTTACCACAAACCCCTTAGTTCTCGAGTTAGGATAATTAAATCATCTGATTTTTTACAAAAAAATTAATGAAAACAAAAATTATGACGAAAAAAAACTGAACAAATTCTCGCGAACTCAACGAAAACCGATTTAACTTTTCACTATCCTAACGTTTTTCTTGAACCTTGTCGTTTTCGCGTTATCCGTTATTTTTCAATATGTCCCTTTTTTTCAAGAAATTCAAAATATCTTAAGAAAAAAAAATCGTGCGAAGCTTTAAGAAAAAACAAAATTGAAGCTTGAGCTTCCCCCTTTATGATTCCGGTCAAAGAAATGCATTAAAAAAATAGTGTCTGTAAACGGGGTCGACCAGAAAAGGAACAAAAAAAGCGAAAAATGGTCGTTTTCAAAAAAGGGTACTGGTCGTAAAAAAATAGTAAAATTTAAAAGAAAACGGATTTAAGGAGGTACGGTGATTGAAGCGAGTTCAAGATAAAAACCCGATTTTTTTTTTATAGCATTGTCGACACCTTCGTCCATGCGTATGCGGAGTTTCCACGAGATTTACCGTACACTTACCGAGTTATTAATTGTCAAACTTGGTGAATTAGTCACACGTAGCCAAGAAATACGTAAAAAAACTGATGGTTGCGTTCGTTGAATCTTTGTTATGAATGTTTTCGGAAAGCGAGACTTCTCGTGACGTAACAGCAGCCATCTTGGTCGACGTGTGGCAACGCCGGAAACCCGCGCGAATTTGATTCGTCTATCGGATACTTTCAACGCGAATTAAAAATATGATTGTGCGAAGCCGTTCATTTTTTAATGGATTATAAAGGGCCTTTCGTCGATATTTACTTGAAGTTCTTTAACGTACAGCAAAGGCATCTCAATTTTTCTGACGACATGTACCTATACAACGCATCTATATATAAATTCAGCATGGGAGAACCGTCATATGAAATAAACGTTCCTTTTTATACCTGCAAAGATTGTGAAAATTGGAAAAGGGAAAAATAACATAACAATCGATGAAATATGTTTTGACTTTGGACAGATTGGACATTGGATATTGAGGTTAACTTCAACGCGACGTTTTTTTTTATTTGCAATCGCAATATTATCTTTTCATTTTCTAATTCTTGTCCGTCAGAATCTACATTTGTCTCTAAACTGGACTTCAAGTACAATCCCGTTACTCTTTTGATAAACTTCCACAGTATTTTCATTCTCCATGTTAACCGGCTACAAAAAATAATAAGCCGGGCGCGTGGAACCGATGACAGCCACCGAAAATGCGACGATGCTAAACGTCAACGATATGGCGTACTACTGAAGTCGAGTAGTAGATTAGTAAGGTTGTTTCTATATTATAAAAATAATAGGAAACTCGAAATGCAATTCTTAAAAAATATTTCTCGAAAAATAGGCCATATACCTATATCTAAAACGTGGCTATATTGCGGCGTGAAATAGACTCTAAGTTTACTAGCATGGTCATCACCGTACCTCCTTAAGGTGAATTTCTCCCCTTCAAAATGCCGTCCATTAAATTCATTTATGTCAACTGCCAGCGAAATGGCATAAAAAATCGATCCGGAATTTTTTTCAATTTTTGTTCGGAAACTTTTCGCTGGTAGTGTATATATATTAGGGAAAAATCAAAATAATGCTCTAAAGTACATCGGTCGAATTGAAATAATTGTTATTAATATCAAGCCCATAAGTCTCCAACTCAGGCGGTGCTTCACGATAGTACATTGAACGTTCACCCACACATCTACTTGTCCATACGTATCAGTGCGTGTTTGTACGTATTATAACGTGTTGATTCATTGCAAGACTTTCTAAATAATCCAAACTCCGTGTGGCCTCGCAGCCTCACTCGCGAAGCGTGTTTCCACCGTTCGGTTTTCAACGTGCCAAACGAACCATATATCTGGCATTAAACGAAGTACAGGAAAGAGAGGGAGTGATGGAGAGAGTGAGTACCGGTACTCCGTGGAACGTATCGATTATATCGCCGCGAGAAGAAACGGAGGAACAGTAAGAATAAAGTACAAAAGATTCCGGATTCATTCGAGGTCGTCACGTACAAACACTTTTTTTACGCCCCGTTTTCCCTCAACCTCATCTTTTACTTCTTTCTTTCTCTCTCTCTCTCTCTCTCTCTCTCTCTCTCTCTCTCTCTCTCCTCTCTTTCTAGTCTCACAACGTATCGTTCGATCGTGCTTTTTTCAGTATTGGAAGAACTTTGCCATTCGGCAAAACTTTCCGCCACGCTTCACATATACATCCCCGTATCTTTTATTTCCGACGATATTTCCGCATAAAAAGAAAAAGGCGAGAAAGTTTTCATATAGTCTTTCCTTTTTCACGTATTTTTCGTGTTTTTCTCACGATTTTTGCATTAAAAGAACATTGAATTGTATTCCTTTGTCATATTATTATCATTATTATTATTGTTATATTTATCATGATTGTTATTGCTATGGTCGATTGTAATATCGGTCCTGTTGTTTGGGTTCATTTTTCTCTACATTCTTATTATAATTATCGTGATTATTATTATGATCGATTTTACTATTATTGTTGCTGTTATTTCCAATAAATGATACACAATCTTATTATTAATATTATATTACTAGCACTACTATAACTTTTTCATTGGAGTTTCGATTAATTTCTGTGTTTCAATGCATCCCCTTGCGGGTGTTTATGTTTACTATTATTACTTCGAACTATTATAATTATTGCTGTTATTCCTTTCAAGGATTATTCATTTACTTATTATTATTATTTTCGTAATCGAAGTCTGCATTCCCACATTGTAAAATAATATTTCTGCGATTTAATAATAATAGTGAATATTTTCTTATTTTTTTCATAAAAATAACCGATTCTAAATCTTATTTCTCATCACAGTGCTTTCAAATGAAATTACATCATCATCCGCATGCTTACCGGTCAAATGATTAGGCACACCCGAATATGCATATATAAAGGGTTTTTCGAAATGAACTGACATTTAAATTGATTGATAAACGTATTGTTTATATGAAAAGTGCGTATATTTTTATTTTAATATAAAGTACAAACATGGAGGTTATGTGTAGAGCACAATATCCGATAAATAGCATAAACGACATGGACTTGGAAGAGATATTCTTTCAACAAGATGGCGCAACCTGCTACACTGCGAGCGAAACAATGCAGTTATTACAGACGAAGTTTCATGGTCGTGCTATCTCGCGCCGCGGCGATGTGAATTAGCCACCAAGATCGTGCGATTTGACGCCATTGGACTTCTTTCTTTGGAGTTTTCTGAAAGGAAACGTGTATGCCAATGAGACTTTTCCGGAACTCAAGGAAGGAATTAGACCCACCATTAATGCAATTAGTCCGCAATTATGCCAAAATGATATTGAAAATTTCGTCAAAAGAGTGAACGTTTGCAAACAGGGACGAGGCGGCCATTTATCGGATATTGTGTCCCACATATAACCTCCAGGTTTGTACCTTATATTAAAATAAACATATTCGTACTTTTCAAATGAATAATACGTTGTATTAATAAATTAAAATGTCAGGGCATTTTGAGACACCCTATATATATATATGTATGTATGTATATGGGCGATTCTCTACTAAATGGAAAATCGATGTACCAGGCAAATTTTATGCATGTAAAATTATTGTTACTGAGTTGTATCTGTCTAAAACGATAATTGGTTATCTATTCTTGGTACGCCATAACGCACATAACGACGCAATATGTTAATATTCATTTAAGTGCCTTTCAAACACCCTAAATACAGTCCCCTGTCGTGTCCCATTTTCAGAATGACGAGGTTCACGGCTAATATTTACTTTTAGTATTAATATTGCCTAATTCTTAAATTCATAGGTTTAACTAGAATAGAGGACATGTCTTCATAAAATACGACCATAATTTTAAATACTTTTTCAATATGAAAAACGATCACTCAAATGTTGTCCTAAAAATTTCAAAACAGTCCCCTGGTACAACTTCAAAAATGCGCCCAATTCGTATTTCGTTTAGTAGATATCATTTATTACGATAAACGAACCGTAAACGGTGTAAAGTTCGTCCAAATGCCGAGCTAAGCTAAATAACGCCACATTATTGCGTGTTAGCGCTGCGTTTGTGGCTGAACGACATGACAGAGTCGCTTGATTGAACAGTCCCCTGGTGAGTAGTTTGTCTATTATTTTATGTGATTAAATTAAAATCATTTCATACATCAATTATTCATTTAATAAGGTAGCACGTATGACTCTTAATTCTAGAAAGACTTCAAATGATTTAGCTCTAGATAGCTTTTTTTGCAAAAATAACAGTTCCCTGTCATTTTATGTCACAGGAGGCTGTTTTATGCTCCAGGGGACTGTTTTATTTTCGAGCATGGTCAGGTATTAGCTATCTTCTAACTTCCGGGATTGACAGTATGCTATTTCTTTCAGGTAATGATGACTTTTGAGATGACGAATGCCAGCATTTCAATTTCAATACTGTGGAGTACGAAGGAAAGGCACAACTTAACGTTGCTGATATTTACACGAACTCTTCAAGCTATCCGTCTCAAATTTTGACACAACATTCTTCATGCATTCGTTATCTTGCTATGGAAGCTTTTTTTAAATCTCAATATTTTTTTAACTAAAAACTGTCGAAAAAAGGCTCAATGCGATACTTTTTTTTTGAACGGCCGCCATTTTGTCAATGTTGATTTTTAAAAAACCTTCATAGCGAGATGGCGCCTCCCATACTGATTAATAATTTTTTTACAAATTTTGTTTTAGATAATATGTACGGCCACAGCCATGTACAGGACGACGAGTCCTTTTTTTCGAAGATATTTTCAACCGTTATAAACAAGGGAAAAGAATAAAAATAAACAGTTACGAATTTATTTTCTGTTCTTTATGTATGCTTCAATTTGTTTTAATTTGACATTAAAAAATCTTTTGATATTAAATTTTAATGATCCCCTAAGTTTCCTGTTCAAAAATAAGCAATGTAGGTATATCGGTGTAATTAATCAGATGGACAATGACGATAGCGAATCAACCGTAATTTTTCTGAAAATTAGTGACAATCAGGTCCACACGTTCAAAGTTGATCATACTGATATTTCTAATACAGCTTTTAACCAAATATTGCAAAAATTACAAAATTCAGTTGAGACCTTAAAAAGAAAAAGAATATCTTAATTACTTTAAGTTACCTGCACCGATCTATGAGAAATAAATTAGGGCTGATAGTTAATTAAAAAAAAAAACAACGATACGACTGACTTCGTTGTAAACTATAATGACAATTATTTATTTAAATACTACTAAAAGTATTAGTAACAAGATGTTGATTGCGATTTGATTGTGATTATATTTAATAGAGTAAGATGTTTGTTTTGTACGAAGCAGTTAGCATTCCTTTGTGAAGATTATGACAAGACTGACCTTGTAATTTTTTTAAGTGAGAGATTCAATAATGCACACGTTTTGAAGGTAAAATATAATTTTCATAAGTTTAATTACAGTTATGCTGGAATGCTCAATAATCAATCAAGGAAATCAAGAGATAAAGGAAAACATCAATAATTCAGCATTTGTTTTTAATTTGATTAAGTCATTGGTTATACGTAATAAGCTATGTTAATGTTTCAACGAAAATAAAGACATTCGCTTGATTAAATTCGATTAAAAATACTTCTTTTCAATTTAAACAGTCCTCTGGAAGATTACAGTACCCTGTAAAAAAAATTCAAAAAATCGCACATAAGTTGCAAAATAAAGAGAAAACGTGTCGGCGTTTTATTCATATATGTATAATTTATTACTGCCTTCCGTTATACATACTTTGTTTTTTAATTTCAAGAAAAAACATGAATGGGACAACTTTGTATGGGCGACTTTCCATTTAGTAGAGAAATACCCATATATCAATATCAAAATCAAACTACCTTGTGACATTTTTTTCATCACTCTAAAGGCAACGGAGATATTTGAGGTGGTCGCGTTAAATGGGCCACCCTGTATATATATATATATAACATAATAATAAGCAACAATCGTCGTCGCTTAGCAACGCCGACCGTGGACACCAAGTGGTGGGGGCGAAGGAGGGGGGAGAAGAATTCTCGGAAACCCTAATTGCATCATCGTTATTTTTAGGTCCAAAAACAATCGTTGCTTAGCAACAGCCCGATATTAATAATCATAAATGATAACGGCAGATAGTTCAATCATAATAAATTATAACTATTAGTTATAATGTATTCACTAATTTATTAGTAAATAGTTATATTAGTATGAGTTATAATTTATTAATTATAACAGATAGTTCTATAATAATAAACTATAACTATAATCTCAGTTCGTCGCGCGAGGCGTAGGGAAAGCAACAATCGTCGCTTATCAACCGCGATGGGGGAAGGATTAGGTCATCGTTATTTTTATAGGAAGCGGATAGGGAGCAACAATCGTCGTCGCTTAGCAACAGCGATGGATGGGGAGTATACTAATAATAGTATAAAAAGCATAAGAGTTAATACGATGATCGCATCTAGCAGCTTCCTGAAATTCATCGAGGCTGATACGAACGCGAGTCGAGCGCGGAGAAATATTCGCGTTAAATCTTATTCTTCTTATCCTAATACTAATAAATTATATATATATATATATATATATATATATATATATATATATATATATATATATATATATATATATATAATAACAGCGTGGCTCATTTAACGTGACCACCTCAAATATCTCCGTTGCGTTTAGAGTTACGGAAAAAATGTCAGGAGGTAATTTGATTGATTTCGAAGGGCCGATAAAGTGGTGAAACATTTATTTTTGTCAAGGTCATAGTTTATAGGTTCACCTTCAGGTTCATCATGTCCTTATTATGGTATTGGAATGTTTATCATGACCTTGAAACGATTTTTCACCTAAATACTTTGGTCAAAAATTATTTCAAGGTCATGATATCATAGGTCGTTGGATTCGTCTGATTATCAGCTACAACTCCTTAATAAAATAAAAAAAGCTTCGTGCTCATTTCCACCCACAGCGCGAAGTGCGCATCGTGGCCTTTATACGTCGTATCTTCGCGTTACTTCTTATTTTTATTTATTTTTTCGAGCCCGCCGACGATATTTTGAAAAATCAAAATGAACGCGTTCTTTGCGTTTTCCGCAAAACACTTTACACTGCACTTGTCAATTTCGTTGTCAATTTTGAAGCAAACTTTATCGCGAACGTACCCGTGCGGACGAAGGATGTGGGTGAGAGAGAGAAGGAGCGACATTTTTCCCGCGAAAAACAACATTTGCAGTAAAAAAACGCGCGTTTCCCTGACAATTTTCAAGGGACACCAATTTCCCATGAGCATGATGTTGCCATCGTTGGAATGCAACGAAATATGTTTTTTTGCGAATTTTCTGAATTTCTTTCATCAGATTTGAGGTACAAAAGTCACGCGGACATTTTTTAGGATCCTTACTTACAATTAGCGAGCTACAACCTAAATATACAAAACATGATTTTCGATAGTAATAAAAATAGAGAATTGAACAGAATTTGCGTTGCATACCAACGATGCAAACTTCAACCCCATGATTTTCCGTCTCTTCTGCCTTTTGCAAAATTGACTGAATTTTGGAGTTGCTTTTCTCTTCGCGTTGAAAACGATCGAGCGAAATTTGTCGAAACTTGGGTTTTTCAACTTTTGTCATGTATAACCGGATCTAAAAAAAGCAAATCAGTGTTCTTTTCACCGCGTTTAATCGATCACTTTACTGGTTGTCAACGAGCCAGGGCCACTGACGAGAAAACAGAAAAATGCCTATTTACAATTTTGAATAAATAACAATTGCATTGTTATTTAAAATTTTGTAAATAACAATTTTATTGTTATTTACATCTCTGCAAATGACAATTATATTGTAATTTGTAATTTTGTTTAAATAACAATTTTATTGTTATTTATAACTTTATATAAATAACAATTTTATTGTTATTTACACACAGTACTGAGCAAAATAAATAGGGAGATGCGTACTTGATCTTGTCCAATCTAGTATATGCATGTATGTGTATGTGTGAGTGTGTACATGTGTCGCAAAAACCAATAACAAATTGAAAAGCTCTGCCAGAGCTAGCAGACATGTTTCCCCTTTGAAAATTCATGACAAATTCCCAAGTGGCCGCTTCAACGTTCCGGATGGCAATATCGCACATTCATAATAATAACAAAAGTCATAACGTACATAACGAAACGAACGACTGATGTCTGCAATTTCTCGATGGGAAATCACTCGCTGGTCACGAATTTTCTAGTCGCATCCTTCCCCAGCGCTTTTTCAACGGATTACACCTAGCTCGTTGCCGAAAAAAAGATGAATTTTTGCGATTTTTTTTCGGAAAAATGAGTGCAGGTCAAAATTTATTTTTTACATCAAAAAGTATGTTTTAGGTATCTTTTACAATTGTTGTGTTCAAAAATATTTATATGTGTACGCTGTTTGAAAAAGTCGTACGCGGTGACCACTGCTGCTCGGAAACAAACCATCCAAAATTAAAAAAAAACCAACCGCATTTCGTTTTTGCATGAAATTATCTAGTCCTTGGACGAAGGATTCAAAAAAAAAATTAATTTTTGAATAAAAGGCCGCTGTTCAAAATGAAAGTCGATTTTCGGCGAAAAAGCTCTATTTTCGTTGATAAAAAAACTATGCAACGAGAAAAAAAATGCCTTCGTTCAAGCACTGCTCTTTGACGTGTAAAAGAAGCTTTTAAAATTGGAAGTTGATCGGTGCGGTGATTTTTGAGATACCGCGGTGACCGATTTTGAAAAAGTCATTATGAGAAAAACGCTTTTAAAGTTCGCCAGTTCGCAGGCTCTACCTATAAACGCCCACAACTCCCTCAATTTTGAACGAATCGACTTGAAATGTTCAGAAAATATTTTTGAACTGTTATATTTCTAGAATCGGTCGAAAGCAAAAATCGATATTTTTAAACATTTCAACTGTGCGTAAGCCCTTAAACGAAGAAACTTTCCGCATTATGAGTAAGTTTTTGTATTTGAACCATTATTTATCTGCATACACCACCGGTCAAAAGTTTTCGGACAGTTCAGATAACTGCAAAACTTTCGGTCACTTTGGATAATTGTAAAATTATATTAGAATAATATAATTCATTGTATAGAACTATATAGTATCTTCGTAAAACAATGAATGAAACGAATTATATTATTGTAACATCATTTGGCAATTATCCAGTGATCGAAAGTTTTTTAATTACCTGAAGTATCCGAGAACTTTTGGCCGGCAGTGTGTATATATATATATATATATATATATATATATGCACGTGCAGTATATGATACACGTATGAATGCAATTGAATTTTTCGTACACTCTCCGTGTACCGTTATAAGTGCCTTTCAAGCCGAGTATATCCGGGTCGGCATAGGATGTCCCAGAATCGTCGAATATCGAGATTTTTCGATTTACTCGTTTCCAAAATCAAGATCAAATTATTGCCATGAAGAAAAATCCATTCAGCTTTTTTCCTCATCATATCATTTTTACTGCAATATTTGGTGGTTAAAAAAATACATTTTGGCGTTCGATATTATTAATAAATTATTAATAAAAATGCAGTAAATTATTAATAAAAATGCAGTAAAACGTAACCGTTGCATTAACGGTTATTGCAAATTTTTCATTTGCATTGAGTAACTCCCAAAATCGATGTTTTTAAAAAACAGTACTAGGAAAAATCGTTACGCAAATGGATATTTATGGAATGAAAGAGAAAAGTCGACTGCAGATGGAATATAATATTTAAATTCTGCGCCGGAGAAATTTTTTCTCAAGAATACATAGGATAATTCATAACCCATGGATATTCTAATTAATTCATTTTTTAAGTCCTTTTGTGTTTAATTGATTCATGATATATCTATATAAAATCCTTTCATTTAATTTGATCAAATTTATTGGCATTTTTGCGGGATTCATTTGATTACATCTTTTTAAAAATGAGTTACATTTTATTCAATTGATTTTTGAATAATCTTTTTTTTCTAGGTGCGGTGTTACGTAGATTTTTTTCATTATATTTTTATTGCGTTACATTTTTTCAAGATATAACAGCACACGCAGAAAAAAAATATTATTCAAAAAAACTAATTAAATGAAATTTCATTCACTGAAAAAACAAATTAAATTAAATGAATTCCATAAAAATGCGAATAATAATTTTCAAAGCTCGAGACGTCAAATGTCATAAGTACTAATACTACTTTAAAATTTCTAAAAAAAACCTCAAGTTTCTAAAATGTATATTTGATATTTAAAAAATATCTACGTTGAAGTACCTTTTAAGTACTTGCACCTATGATGAGTGACCAAGGAAGGGCCTTTTTGTAGTTATACTGTTTCGATTTTCAATCTTACTGAACATTATTTTTTACTTCTTAGTACGGTACCTTTTAAATAAAAGCTTCTTTTTTTAAAGTTTTTTTCACGTTTATTTTTTCTATGTCGAACGCTTTGTTTCCGAGCAGCAGTGGCCACCGCGGAAGACATTTTTCGAACAGCGCTCTGCACAAACAATTGAATCTTCCACATTCATAAATACTTTTCAATACAAAGATTGCAAAATACACTTAAAACCATACTCTGCAATGTAAAAAAAAAAAATAACTCGAAAACCTGCACGCGTTTTCCCAGAAAATATTTACGAAAATTCCTCTTTTTTCGGCCACGAGCCTGGTGTAACCCGTTAGCGCACGGAGCTTCGCAAAAATATTCTTGCCGTCGCCGTCGCGGTTTACTTCGCTAACGAACGACGGCGGGGCCACTGGAGAAAATATTCAAATACATTCAAAGCAGATGGAACTATTTTTCCGGTTCCCATAAACGTGAGATGGAAGAAAAAAAACAACTTGACGAACCAGTACCGAGAGTGCGAAGGTCAAGCATGTAGCCCGAGCTGACGTGGAAAGCCTCATACGCATATGTATAGATTCCCATCGACGCTCCTCGTGCCAGGTGCACACGCACATACAAGTAACGGGTCGTCTCCGCGAGGCTTCCAGAGTCTGGTGGGAAGAAAAAGCCGAAAAAAAGACACTGTCAGCTCGAATAACCGAGAGAAAATTACGGAAAATTGAACACTTTTCTACGTGCCTTTGTCCTTTTGTCTTCCTTGACTCTCAAAGGCATAAAAAACCGAGCAAAGATCTTGACAATAATTTGGGTCACAACGGGGCGGCGCGGAGTGTAAAGAAAATACAGTCCTTCATATGGACATGGGAGCGGAGGGGAAAGGATTCGAGGTGCAGGATTTGTAAGGGAGAGAATGAGACACTGGAGCACCGGTTAGTGAAAAAGGCTGGGAGTTACACTGAGACAAAAAACCAATTGAATCAAAAAAATATATTGGTTGATTCAAATAAATGTCTAATCGCGGAGTGCCACCGATATATGAGATTGTCACAATACTATAAAATATTGGAAAATGTGATTGATTCAAATAACATATTATTTTATTTGAAAATCTCTTGTTCTCTGAAAATCGACATTATCCTTCAAATAAAATTATATTCTATGGAAATCGCTCTATATACAATCCGTAGATGTATGGATGAAACAATTAAGCGGTCTCTACATTTCTTATTTCGTCCGAAAATATAATCAATAGAATGAATTATGTCTTTACTACGTCGAAACAAATATGCCATGAGACGTAAGTTTTTCAATTTGTCTTAAATCTCAAATAAAAAGTGAGCATTACAATGATCATCCCCGATAATAGTGGAGAGAATATCAGATATTCAACTGATAAGAAGGGATACTGCACTTTGATCTTAGCCACAGCCCAAGAAGCGATACTCTTTAGAGTTTCTCCGGCGTTTAAGTAGATATTCGGTTCGCGCTGCGCTTACGAGAAACGAGCGGGCGTGCGGCTTCTAGCGGTTACTCCGAGAACTACGGGTTTCCTCACACTTATAATTTCAGTGGCGCTCGGCCATGATTTGGTTGAATTTTTTCAAGCTAATGCGCAAGAAATTTTTTTTATTTTCGGATAATTTTTTATCCAATTCAGACGGTTGATTAATATTCTTCAATCAAAATAAAATAATATTTTAACGAATAATGTACTTGAAAATCAATATCGGATATGGTGAAAAAAATAAAATAACATATTTACGCAATAGAAATTTTATCTGAATCAAACGAGCGAAATTCAATTTCTCTTGTGTACTCGAATGAACAATATTCATGTTATGAATTCAAACGCTTTTTTCGTTTATTGCAAAAAATGCATTCAAAACTATATAATTTGTTCGCGATCATTTTTTAGATGGTTTCGATAATATATTGCTCTCAGCTAACAATATATCTTTTGAATGAAAAAAAACTTTTAATTTTATCATGTTATTAAAGTCAATAGCGTTTTGTTTGTTGTTTGTTGTTTGTTGAAAATTTTACAATTGAATCAACGAAATTTCATTCAATAACACCAATGATATTGGATCAATTATTTTTTTTCTCAGTGTAGTAACGGAGAAAGCAAGAACGAATACAGGGGAGCGGGTGCACGGAACGCATAATTTGGCGATAAAGGGAGAAATAAGTATGTCAGGAGGGAAGATACAAACAGGGATGTGCGAGTATTTTAGGGAAATAGAGGAAGTGTGCAGAAAGATGTGCAAGGAGAAAGAGATGGAATGGATGGAACTAAGAAAAAGAGAGAAATGTTAGATAGTGACAAGCAAAAGATTATGCAGAGTGGAAAATAAGTTAAGGGGTCCAGCCCGTACGGGCTACAACGAAATTTTTTGAATTGCGCTTTGAAACTTTGGGAAAATATTCTACATATATAGTTCTATCGTTTAAAGGGAAAAAAAGAAATCGATTCTTTTATCGTTGCAAATGTATATCCCGCCTTGAATCGTCTTATCAGGTTTAAAGATCCGAATTTTTTTAGCCTTTTTATTTCGCCGCAGCGGTCAAGTCTTCGGATTAAGGTGTTGGGGTGGTTCTTCAATCTTACGTATTTTTTCGCTGTGTAGTTGTGCCTCTTGCTTAACTGAGTGAATGAAATAATCCGAACTATTTATCATTTTTTTCAGAGTTGACTCAGAAAAGCGCAATGTTCAGATGACGTCTCTCATCTCTATGATTTTTTTTCACTTTGCTATGGATTTCGCAATCGGATGTGACTAAACGAATGAATCTATTTTCGAACGGGATAACCTTTGCCACATTTTTTTCTTTATCGACCGTAATATACAAAGTTTACCTCAATTCAGATGGTACGAATCACCGACCGTCGCACGGTACTACCACGGTCGATAAGGAAAACGATGGAATGGCAATGGCAGCGAAATTTAAAAAAATTGATTAGAAAAAAATTCAATATTTGTCAACACGTGTTGGTCGGACGTAGAAATTTATGTTTGGCGTTTCTCAGGCATTCATGAGAACGATAATCAGCAAAATTGCATATATATATATATATATATATATGTATATATATATATGTGTGTGTGTGTGTGTGTGTGTATTGCAAAAATAAAAAGCAATTTATCTTTGTAATTTAGTCAAGCTTCTAGACCGAATATTTTCTTATCAACACTTGTCAGCGATCGTTCGGAACCATGGGTACCATAATTGCATAAATATATAGAGATGCAGCAGCCAAAAATTATGTGATTCGGACTGACACATGAACGTATAGAAATTTCGAAATTGCCAATATTTACGCCAGCAAATGAGACCAGAATAGGGTCGACCTGTTGGGGCTACGAACTTCAGAAGCTTCTAAGGAAGCCAGAATTGCTCGCAAGGAACGAACTGAAGAAAATCATCATTTGAAACTCGAAGGCTATGGGCGCATATATGTCCGATTAATTAACGTAAGTATATATAACACGTCATTATATTACTTAGATAATTGCGGTTGTCTGGTATTGTACCCAAATCTTTAAACGCGATTTTCTTGAAACTTTTGTTCAACCTGGTTGACATCAAATCTCGAGTGGTATTCAACGGGTTGTCTTCAAATTTGGTATGGATCTTCAGTATATATCCTTCTATCCTCCCTACGAAAATAAGGCGAAAATAAACGTTTCTTGAGTCTCCATTAGAAAAAAATCTATGGTACCTGCCAAAAAGACATTCTTATGGAGAACTGATCAAGAAAATTGGTTTTAGTTGTTTTAGATGAAAAGAATCTTTAGAATCATATCAACCGCCTCAATGCTTTTTTCCCGGCCATATATACCCAGATAGACGGATGTACCTCATATTGGCATATGTTCATCATCACTGCGGCATATAAAGTCTCACAACTGTGTATCCGTTACGAGTGCTCCCATTGAAGTCATATTTGCATTACATGATGATTCACAATAATACATCCAAATGAAGCAAAGTTGTTCTCACGCGAATATGCATGCAGTGAATTCATCAGACTAGCAAATTCGGCTCAGGAATATCTAACAATAAGTGAGTGCATATGGGGCTCATATGGGTGTCACGGCGTGAAGAAATTGTAGTGCTCACCGGAGCACATATTAGCGGCATGGCGCGACGTAACTATGCTGTGCACATATGGAGATCATATGAGTGTCATAGCGTGAAAAATTAATAAATCCAAACATGTTGATTAAAAAATCTGGTAGGATTTTTATATCCGCATATGCTTTATTTATGTTCCTGCCTATATGATAAATGGATTAAAACGTATCCTGCCTAGTTAAGGTAGTTCCTCTGCGAAAATCTGAACTAAAAGTTCACATACCGTGTTCATGTTTAAAAGATTGATATTGGTTTAATTAGTAATGAATAAAATTAAAAACTACGCAATATTGACTCGGTACTAGTAGATAATACGATGGATATCATTTATTGCCGTAAAATATATTTTGTATTGTGTTTTTGATCCGCCATTGCCAGTACACTTTTTGCCAGGACTTTTTCCAGGCTTTGCACCAAAATTGTGAAGGCTTCTCATGGTTATATCTTGGAAACTAGATGGTGAATCATTCTCATTTTTTTTCACATTATTCGTGATATCTTACTGTAGCTTATCCTCGTTTTTTATTAATTTTTTAATTTTAGTTTTGACGGTAGAATCAATGATGCTCTGTTTGCCCATCATAACGCATTTGTTACGTGTAAACCAAGCCAACTTTAAGTGTAAATATCTCAGGTCTGGGGTGGCCAAACTTATTCAAATTGCACAGATGTTTGGATAATGTATTAAATAACGTATATGTCAAATTTCAACCATTTCTTAATTCAACTCTTCTGTAGAGGTACTACCTTAAATGTTGTACCTACCTACGGTTTTAACCTACGTCTTCTCATTCGAGAGCTGAGCGCGCTACCTACCTAGCCATTCTAACACTTGTGCAAACATTCTTCGTGTTTGCCTATTTGTATCATTCTGGATTTGCATGCATATCGCCGTCGTATTGCGCTCATGGGATCTATCACTGACAAATATACATATCGCCGTCATATTGCGCTTATCGAATGCATCACTTAGAAATATGCATGCCGCCGTCATAGGATGTATCACTGAGAAACACGCATATCGCCGTCGTATTGCGCTCATGTGATGTATCACTGAGAAATATGCATATCGCCGTCATATTGCGCTCATCGAATGTATTACTGAAAACATGCATATTGCCGTCATGGAATGTATCACTGAGAAACATGCATATCGCCATCATATTGTGCTCGTGGGATGTATCACTGACAAAATATACATATCGTCGTCATATTGCGCTCATCGAATGTATTACTGAAAACATGCATATTGCCGTCATGGAATGTATCACTGAGAAACACGCATATCGCTGTCATGTTGCGCCCATCGAATGTGTCACTGACAAACATGCATATCGCCGTCATATTGCTCGCATGGCATGTCTACTACGAGTACTAACCCAGTGAACTCATCAACACAAGTCATTGGATGACTTCCATATGACGTAAAATTTGCAGGTATTAATTGTGGACACTTGAGCACAGCGATACGAGTTCAACGTGCTCCAAACGTACGATGCATTTGTAACCGACATATTGAGATCAAAATGCTTTGTACATTCACTATACTAAATAAGATCATGGCTTTGCATCATGACATGTGGTCAATATGCTTCATCAATTGTATGCACGGCGTGATGATCATGACTGTCTATCTGGGTAGAGGCCCATAACTTTCAATTTTTATTTTTGTGCACAAACTTTTTTTTGCAAGTTCTTGAAACATCGATGAAAAGTCTAAAAATGGTTAGTAAAAATGTATATACAGGGTGTCCTGTTATGATTCGATAATCCTGCAACTGTCGATCGGTCAGATAATGTCCTACTATATGCTGGAATTTCAGTTTAGTAAAAGTCCCACGGTTTTTTTTAGATAAAAATCATCTGCTTTTGGTTTATCACATACAGTTCCTACAAATTATGACTTTTTTACCTGGTTATTTGAAAAATACTCTTGGTTAATTGCTTTATCTAGAAGTCTTCCTTTACCTTTAAATGTTAAGGAAACTTTATAAAAAAAAAAAATCTTATGCAGAATTTTTATACGAACCAATTCGAACATCTAACTTTGGTAGCCTGCGGTGTAAAAAAAATGTTCTACGCATATCGTGCCAGTTACTTTAAGGGGCCAGTTCACTTTGAAAATTTCAAAAATTCCAAAGCAAGTAAGACTTGAAGAAATCGACGATGATGAGCAATCAGAAGGGATTTTGTACGGTGCAGGAATTGCCGATTGAGTTTAGGTAAGAGTTTTTCATAGTATAAACTTCAAACGCGTTTTTCTCGAAACGTTTTCAAAGTCTAGCTCCATCGTATCTCTAAAACTAGTAAACCGATTCTCTTGAAATTTGAACGACATATTGTCAACATGATTCGCAACAAGATAATCCTCGATGGTTTTAAAATTGTGATTTTTACTCTCCTTTTTGCGAAAACTGCGAAAAAACGCGTTTTTTTTTACATTTTGCGTTTTTCATCTGCCATGTTATTTTTTAATA
Source organism: Ophion ellenae (assembly GCA_963210295.1). NCBI lineage: Eukaryota > Metazoa > Arthropoda > Insecta > Hymenoptera > Ichneumonidae > Ophion > Ophion ellenae. The sequence continues at coordinate 63,015,897 of OY723386.1, forward strand.
AAACTTTGTATCCGAGGGTCATTTTGTAACTGGCGTCACACTGAATCTAATGGACTTCGATTTTTTTTATTTCAGGCCGAGTTGTGATGGAGCTACCTAGCCCACCTATTTTTTAGGCGTTACGTTAAACTATGGTTTTTGTACTTAAAAATGAATAAAAATGAATTAATTTTTTTTAAATGTATTTCAAGACTATTTATCAAGCCCAACAACTTTTATATTCATATCTTTTATAAAATCCTCAATAAAAATCGCGAAAATAGCCTTTTTTCGTGCCTCCTAAGTGGACTGGCCCCTTAAAAAGTCGCTTACTTATTGTCGATTCATATCATTTGCAGAAATGGCATGCGAAAAACCAAAAACATGATTTTTTTTCGAAAAAATCACATAAAGCCCAAAATCTTGAAAACTGTGGAACTTTTACTAAACTGAAATTCCAGTAGGACACAATTTGACTTATCGACGGTTATAGGAGTATCCATTCATAACAGGACACCCTGTATGTGTGTGTGTGTGTGTGTGTGTGTGTGTGTGTGTGTGTGTGTGTGTGTGTGTGTGTGTGTGTGTGTGTGTGTGTGTGTGTGTGTGTGTGTCTACAGTTTGATAAATATAGAATTATTTCCTAGTAAAAAAATCCCTGAAAATTGTTTAATTTTTTCCCCTCTAAATGTATATTCCGCCTTAAATGTAATCAGTCTAGGAGAAAACTTGACCGTGGGATTTTTCCCGACCGGACGTGTGGCCCACGTCCGCAACAATAGGAATAGGCCAGAGGAATGCCACAGGAAAGGGCAAGATCCGTTTTTTTTCAACACGTAGAACCATATCAATTTATAGCGGTAATGGTAGTTAGAATAATAAGCACGCCAACCCCTTCCTGTAGCATTATAGTGTGTTTTATAAATATTAATGTATATTTTTTAAATTCTTTCTTTATTTCTCCCTTCTCTTTCTCCTCGTCACAACGGGGAGACCAGAGTTACATCTCAATCTTCTTCCTCCTCGGCTGCGGCGTTGGTCGACTTCTTGCGCATGTTCTTCCTCTTGACGCGACCGGCGCGACCGCTGCCGAACGGCGACTTCGTCGAGAAGTCGATGTGCTTCTGCGAGTCGAGGCGCACGATGAACGAGGGAATGTTCACAACTTGTTTGCGAACGCTGTTCGTAAAGAGAAATACGAGATGAGAAGTGCGCAACGGATAAGGATGATAATGAGATAATCATCAAAGGGTTGCTTCGACGCTCATAGCGCGAGCAACGTTCGAACCATTTTTCAAATGAATTTTCGTACCGATATCAATATTCCAAGTTCGTGGGCAAACGCTCGACGTTTTTCCGTCGTTGCTTTTTCGAGACGTTGAACGCCGAGTTCTCTCGATTACCCGAGAAACTCGACGATCAAGTGGTCTTTGCGATTGCGGCGGTTATCCCATGTGACAGGTTAAAAAAATCGAATTTCTTTTTGCACGAATTGCAAAACATGTGTGCGTGTTACACGGACCCGGTATGGCAGATGGTAAGTCAAAGTTTTTTAAATATAAATCGTACTTGAACCCTTAAGGGGGTATCTCTATCTGGAAACATCAAAAAAATCCTTTTTTTTCTTTTGCACATTGTTAGTGTGAACTTTCACGAATATTTTAAGGGGTGAGATGCAGTCAGAATTCTCAAAAAATCGCGTTTTTCTCGAAACTATGTTTTTTAAGTCGGTGACCACGATAATTCGAAAACCACTCGGTGTATTTTGATGAAAATTGGTGCGCTTATTGATAACATTAAAAACTAGTCCTTAATCGAAGGATGTTCAATTTATTGAAAGTTTCTATTTTTTTTAACAATAAGCAAGCGATTTCTTGGCCGAAAATCGAAAGTTATCTTTCGGAAGCGGCCATTTTGTTAATTAACAAAAAAGCTTCGATTAGGGACTAGATTTATTAGAAAAATGATTATGTTGTGGTTTTTTAAATTTCAAATCCAGTAAAATTGTATGATGGTCACCGCAAAGCACTAAATGCCGAAGGGGGTCCGACAAAGATGGTGATATTTTTATAAATGATCAATATTTTTCTTTAAAAATTTGTACAAGTTGAAATATAAAATAAAACGTCTATGTAACCACTTTTGTAAAACAAACTTAAATACTATAAAAAAAAGTATTGAAAATGCTCGTTTTTGAGGCCTCTGACTGCATCTCACCCCTTAAGGATTTTCGGTACAAAAGTCAGAATGTTAAGAAATTGATCAAATTTGGTGATAATGTTCTTCAACATTAAGTGCGAAAACACAAATTTTTTCAAAATTTTCTTCTACTTAGTTAACGAGTAATTAAACATTAAGGCGGTCCTCTAGTTTCTCAGGTCGAAAAAATCGATTTTTTTTCTTTATAATTTACATCTACAACATGTGTAGAAAATGTGTGCCAAAGGATTTTTCGATATTCGAAGTGGTTCACAAGTTACGGCCCCGGAACGGAGCAGGTATACGGAGCAGGTATACTTTCAAACGAGTTTTTCTCGAAACACTATTTTTCGGAACGGTGACCACGATATTTCAGAAACTTCTGCACCGATCTCGTTCAAATTTATACAGCATCTTTAATATGTTATAAGCCAGCGATTGAACTAGGATTATCATGATTGCTTCGATCGTTTTTTTTGTACGAGCGAAAAACTTAAGAAAAAATGAGTAAAAAATAGAATGTAATTTTCAAAATCGTATAAAAAAGTCAATTTTTGTCATTTAGAATTCGCTCTAGTTCAATCGCTAGTCTTAAATATGAAGATTAAAATGCCGTTTGGTTTTTTGATTTCAGATAAGCAGAACAGCCGCAATCTTGGTCACCGTCAAGCACCTCTTTTACTTGATGTCTTCCTGTCGGCCACTATAACTTTTATTCTATTATATATTTTGACTTCAAAAAATTTGTAAAGCTTATTTAAATGTCAATAAAGATTATGCAAAAACAATGCGATTGATTATTTCAATGCTTTGCCCGTGAAAAATTATTGAAAAAGCCGTAAAAAAACAGCCGAGAAACTAGAGGACCGCCTTAAAGCAGATTTCTTATGCCCGCAATGTATACCTATATATATATGGGAACGATATGCTTATACACGTGAACTTTAGTGTTAACTTACTCCATAACTGTGCAGAAGAAAAATCTGAATTTTTTTTTATAAAATTCTGAACTTTTTAAATTTTTAAATGTTTTTAACATGGTTTAGCATGGCAACATTGTATCGCCCGTACCGAACATCCTTAACATGCAGTTTGATTTTTTTTTCAGATGAGCAAAACCTCTGAAATTACGGCAGCAGTCAACCAACTCTTTTTTACACATGGTGTCGTCCGAACGGTGTAAAGTCGATTTTGGTGCATAAAATCGCGAGGGACTGTAAACAAGTTGACAAATGTACGGTAAAAATCCCAAGACAGTGTATCAATGGTTCATCAAAACAAAAAAAATCCCCCAAAAAGCGGAAAAATAGTAGCCGTCACATGGGATGAGTCCGTTAATTGTGGCGCTTCGAGACGAGAATCGCGTTTTTGTCAACGCATTTTCGTTTTTTTTAAATTTTCGTGGCGTAAAACGACGGTCGAGACCGTGACGTTTCAGTGGCCATTGCGAGAGAGAGTCATTCTCCAGCCGCGCGTTTGCACGGTGGGCAGGGTGCCGTCTCAGCGGGGCTCCTCGTATCTGGACAATCAAATGCAACGATCGTGTAAAGCACACGGCTTTTGTCGGACTTTCGGCCTTGGTCGCGAAACACATTTTTTTTCTCTCGCCGAGCGAACAGAGCGCGCATTTTTGCCCAGCCGTCTCCACACCTCGACAATTAACGCGATTCGAATCCAAAGGAACTCAAATGTACAAATGTGTCCTGGTCATGAAGGTGCGAAGAGGATAATTAGCCTCCGGCACTGATTAATCCAGGCGCTTTTATCTAGCCTCAAAGATTAGAAATCGCCTGTAAGTTCGCAGGCGTTTCTTGCCCAAGTTTTAAGGCCTCACATTACATTCTTCAAGGGGAGGTGTACCTGAGTAAACGGCGAGAAAAACAGGTAAACTTCGGCAATTCTTATCTCAAAAACTAATGTGTCGATTGGATCCGAGCTTTTTTTATTGGAAAATATGTACATTGAGGTATGTTTAGGAATTTTCAAAAATAAATTCGTCGACTGGAAGCGATTCAAACGCGATTACCTCGAAACATAGTTTTCAAAGTCCGTGCCAGATGTATCTCGAAAACGGCTTGTCCGATTTTGTCCAAATTTGGATACAATATTCTTCGATAGTTTTTCTCGTTCGCCACGTAGGGGTTTTTCATTTGATTGAACCATTGATTTTTTGTGCAATGTGTATGCAATCCAAAATCGTCGGAAATTGCGAACGAAAAACGAATGTTGAATTAAAACGGTCGCAATTCCGGCAAAAATGAAAATTTCAAAAAATCCCACGTGGCGAACGAGAAAAACTATCGAAGAATATTGTATTCAAATTTGGACAAAATCGGACAAGCCGTTTTCGAGATACATCTCGCACCGACTTTGAAAACTATGTTTCGAGATAATCGCGTTGGAATCGCTTCCAGTCAACGGATTTATTTGAAAAAATTCCTAAACATACCTCAATGTACATATTTACCAATAAAAAAAAACCCGGATCCAATCGAAACATTAGTTTTTGAGATAAAAATTCCCGAAGTTTGCCTGTTTTTTTCGCCGTTTACTCGGGTACCTCCCCTCAAATCCCACTCACTCGGATATCGTGGAAAATGTTGTCGACACCCAAATACGCACCGGACCGAAGGTCAATTATTTCAAAAAGCACGTTATCAGCTTCCAAATTTCTTCTGCCTGCGCAAAGGGCGCCTGAAAGTCAACGTTTCTTCCCTAAAAACAATATGTCAATTTTTTCAACCCAATTAATGAATTAAGGCAATAACGTGCTGCATCATCATTAAAAAATACCATTGAAAAAAAAACAGCAAAGCTGACACCTTCGTACGTTTTTTACGCGTCCATCTTGACGCCACTGAACTTTCGTCTCAACAAAACTCAACCGTCACCAACAATTTCAACGATATTCCAGTCGCTGGACTCTGATCGGACATTCTGCATGGACTTTCATCCAATCCTGGCAAAATTGCGATACTAACCGAATGTGTCTCTGACGAATGAGAACACGCGCGTGATGGATGGACTTGGCCAATCCGAGCTTGAAGACCTGAGTCTGCAGGCGCCTCTCCAAAAAGTCTTCGATCTTCAGACCCAAAACGTAATCGAGCTTCATGCGTCCCTCGTCCAACACTCCGATCCTCACCAAACGACGAAGAAGCGCGTTACCTGAAACGAGGACGGAAACGGCACGCGTCAGATACTTGTGCGTGATTCGCTCATTTTTTTACACCTATAGGACTTTGATTTTTGTCGTCAGATTCAATTTTGTTCTTTCACTGAAAATTCAGATAAGAGGTGTCAGAATAAATTTTTGTGTGGATCATCATTTCAACTATGGTCGAGGCGATCATTTTTCTACTTACTGTTATTAATTTGACTTCACAATAATTTATTATTATTATGAAATATCGATTAGTTTGATGTAATAATTTACTCAATATCATTATCATTATTGTAAATTACTACTATTACTAATAGCATTTTTAAATAGTAATAATAATAGTTAACATACTTTCGCTATTGCAATTAGTTATTATTATTACTATTATCGTTAGAACATTGCTTTTATTATGATATACTATTATCAATTTTATTATTATTATTATATAAACTACTATTACTAGTACTTTTTTTTTACCAAAAATCATCGTATTTATTTTTACTGCTACAGTCGAAGCTCTATATAAGGGATCTCTAGGGAAGTTCCTTGGGTGAAATAAATAAACTGTTATTTATTTCACCCGCATTATTATGATTTTTCATCAATATTGTTATTGTAATCATTGCTGCATCAACAACTATTACTATTCTTATTTGTTAAGTGATAGTTGTACTTTAACTGTCATTACTATCGCTTAACTATTACCGTCATACTATGGGCTTGAAGTTTGCATCGCTGGAATGCAATGAAAAATAATATTCCTAAATTCCTACCGATCTCTGGCTACTGTGAAAATGGCGAATGCTCGATCTTCGCTTGAGGCAACTCAAATTGAAAAGGTCCATTGTATGGTGTAGGAAGCGCAGATTGAAAGAACTTATGATTACGGTACAACTGCTAGTCAAACTTTAAACGAGTTTTTATCGGAAGTGTTTCAGAATGGTGTACACGATTTCTCGACATCTAATGAACGGATTGATTTGAAGTTAGGTACAGTTATTCAATGTAGTAGTATAGTCTTGACCAACGTTTTTCTTCTTAACATTTTTTTCCTGTTAGTTATTAAACATGTAGTTTTTACTTAAAAAGTATTTTTTTAATGATTAAAACAGGATAAAAAAGCTCAGCCAAGTCGTAGCCAAAATTATCTATTTTAAGGGAAAAAAAACTTGCTCTTTTCTTGTCTCAGATCCACCAGGTGGCCAAAAATCAAGTACACGGTCAAGCCCTTCACGATATTATTTATAACTTCTTGAATTATTATTTTAAAAGTGAATTTGGGACACAAGTTTGTCAATGTAACGAGAAATGATGTCCAAATGATTTTTCAATCACTTATTTCTTCAAAATTAATTTTTTTTGCACTTTTTTCATTTCTCACAGTAGCCTAACCCCTTAAATTCTCGGCTAGTTTTGCCTACAATAATTCCCCGGCCATTCTTTTTAATCCTTAAATAGCAATTTATAATATAATTCTACAAGGATTTCTTTGAAACTAAAAATACGGAAATTAAAATATAAAAAACTTTCGTTGCATGTTGACGCTGCAAACTTCAGCACTTGTTGGAATACGATGGAGGCTGTTATTGCTCCAATAGTACTAATTATACTATAATTACTACTACTATGAATAATAGTAATTATAGTGGTAAAAAAAGCTATTAGTATTACTGTAATACAAACTTATTCTAACGAATCGTTATTACTACAAATGTTATCATTATTACACTACTACATATACTCGTGCTATTATTATGAGTTTTTCCAAAAGTTTACCTTCGAAAAGACGCTTGGGATCTTTTTCCTCCAACGTCAACAATTCCCGAGCGGCTTTACGGATCTTGGCCAGCGTGTACTTTACTCTCCAGACTTCACGCTTGTTGCGCAGTCCGTACTCTCCGATGATCTTTAATTCCTGATCGAGACGAGCCTTCTCGTAGGGTCTCCTCGGCGTGACATAGGTCTTCGAGAAGACCGACGGAATTCTACCGTTCACCATGGTAGATAGTTATCTGAGATTCGGACACGAATTTTATTAAGATTTGATTCGTTTTTTCGACTGTTGAGGCTGAGGGCAAAAATTTGGAGGTTATGTCGACTTTTTGCACCGTAAATCGTGAATCTCAAGTTTTTTTAGTTCAAGGCAAAGTAGAAGATATACGTTATATATGAGTGCGAGAGAGATAGCTGAAATTTTCGAACAGAGATTTCTCGGAGATGAATAATATTTAGGGCAAAAGGAAATCATGCTCTGTGTCAGGGAATTTTCCAGAGCCTAATGCTTTGTTTTTTTTTTTTTTTTTTTTTTCAAAAAAAATTTAACCATCTATAAGAAAATTGGGTTGGAAAATTTGTGAGGTTATGTTGGCCTTGTACATGCCCTTGATAAAATGAATATTGAGCTTTCTCGGCGGTTGGGGAGCCACGGAAAACGTGGCGCGGTTTGAGGTTATGTCGATCGAGAGCCCGAAAGAAAAATACGGAAGTTACGAACAGACGGGAGCGAACGAAGCTTCCAACTCGGGCAAATCAAGTCACAAGAATGTTGATGAAGAAAGAACGAAGAAAAAGTCTACCACGTGACCAAGGCGCCGACCACGTTTTTCTCACGATCTTGAAAATCGATTAATTCGACGCAGAAAACGAAATAATATGCAAAGCGCTGCTATTTTCCGCGATTACGATGGTTAGAGAATATCCAGGGAGATTACGAATTAATAATTGCGCAGAAATAAAATACTGGAAGTACACTCACGTTTTCCCTCAGAGAGAACGACCAGACGCTCCGAGAGTCCCGAGCAAAATGGCCGAGCTCCAGCACCGAGTCGCGGTGCCGGAATCCGTTAGCGAGACTGGCGCTGCCTCGCGGCGCACCGCGCAAGCTGTCGCGCCACTACCACTTCCGGCAACGCGCTCGAAACGTGCGCGAATTGCTGCGCATGATATTTCGCAAGGTCGAACTTTTCGAGCGTACCGTAACACGCGATACGGAAATATGTCGCATATTTTTATCATTCCAAAATTGTCATTTTGCAATTCTAAAATCATTCTAAATTAGAATGTTTTCAATTCTAAATAATCTAGCATTAAATTTTAATCATTCTAAAATCGTAATTTAGAAATGCTGAAGGTGCCATTCTGCAATTCTAAAATTGTCATTGTAAAATACTATAATCATGCTAAAATCGCAAGTTAAAAAAATCTAAAATCATTTTAAAATCGAAAGTTAAAAATTCTAAAATCATTCTAAAATAGTTATTTTTAGTTCTAAAGTAATTCAAACATTGTCATTTTTCAATTCTAAAATCATCCTAACATTGAAATTTAAGAATGTCGACATCATGCCAAAATTTCAATTAAAGAATGTCGATATCATGGAAAAATGGCAATTTAAATATTCTGAGATAATTCTAAAATTGTGATTTAAGAGTTCTATATCATTTTAAACTTCTAAAATTGTAGACAGTTGAGATTTTTCCTCAAAACCCGCACGGTGTTCCTTGATTATCGGAACAAGTCCAACGTTACGCTATCACAAAATTTCACTGCATTCTTTATCGGAATTTTGACCAATAATTTTAATCAATCGACTTCCCGGACCTTCCACTTACGTCTACGAAATCGCTTACGATTATTGCGTTTTCCCTCAAAGAAAACAACGCAATACGAAAATAATTTGCCCTCCGAAGAAAAATTTCCGAAACGAACCCAAACAAAATCGATTTAGATTACAGTTATCGATTCCTCCCTCCAACAAAAATAACGCCATGTGAAAATACATTGTCCTTTAAAGAAAAATTGCATGGATTTTTTTCCTCCAACTTTCGCGACAAATAATTAGTCATCCAATAAACCCAAATAAACTCGGGTCACGTGACCGACGGTAATCTTTCACGCTGGTCATATGACAGAAATCAAATGCCATTGCCCGTAAGGAATGGACCTATTCTCACTTCGTGTTCTGCAAAAAAGTACTTATTATTTTGTAAGTCGCAGAAATCGAATTTCGTGTTCGACAATGCCAAAAAAATCGGCGACTTCCGGTTCGGAAAACGTAATTTGCTCTCGTGCGTTCAAAACATTACATGTAAAAATGCGATTATTCAGAAAGAAAAGAAGAAAAACATTTCAATCGCCATTCGACAATTATTAGTCGCAATAGTAAAATAATAATGAGTAGAGTAACAATAAAAACAACAACAGTGACACGTCATATACTCCGTATATTTCCGAGAATACGAAGTCTCTCGTAGCAAAGATATATCTTTTAGTCAACAGTCTTATCAATTTGACCGTCGTTGCATCATTATCGGTCCACCACTCGTCGATCCGTATTTCGGATGACATGCCAATTTTCTTACGTGACCGAACGTCAGTCACCTCCAGGTTCGTTATTTGAGGTTATTCCCTGTCTTACATCTATGAGTGTATGCCCCCATACCGCTCGTGTTTTGTTCCATTGTGCATTTCATTCCACTTTAGGAATACAAAGACATTTTTCGCGCGCAATTATTAGCAAAATATTGACCAGACGAATAATGTTATCCAAACGCGTTTTTCGCGATGTTTCGGATATCGGAGAATTGCGCAGGGGCTTGCCGAAAACCGCAGCATCAAGGGGAGGGTAGGGGTTTCAGCGTGAAAAAAAATACTGCGATTTTTTTTCATCTATATGGATAGAGTAAATTTATTGAAACCTTTTGTACATTGTTAAGTGTCATTTCAAGAACATTCCGTAAAATTTGAAATTATCTGAAATCAAGTACCATTAATATTTAGTCAACGTATCATCAAATCCTCCCACCAACGGTCTTTGATAATTTTTTTTTTCATTTCTAAATTTTTGGTGGTCATGTTAAGTGAAAAGTGCTATTTTTCACGAAAAATTTCGCCATTTTGGGGGTGGAAAAGCCCCTCAATGTAAAAAAAAATCTCAAACTAACCGTCAGGGAGAGATATTTTATATGTAGAAAGTGTGTACCAAGTTTGAAATAAATCGGTCATGTAGTTTTCAAATGGCAGTGAACACGGACTTTGAAAAAGTGGTTTCGAGAAAAAACGCGGCGCCGGCTTGTTTGTGGATATTTTAGCGTACAAATTTCACGGAATGTTCTTGAAATTTCACTCAACAATGTACAAAAGGTTTCAATATATTTACTATATCCATACAGATGAAAAAAATGTGCAAAAAAAGTGTTTTTTTCACACCTAAACTCCTACCCTCCCCTTAAAGCGGAAACAACGAGGTCCGGAAGTGTCCGATGGAGAGCCCTTCATTTCTCACATTCGTTTTTCCGCGTCGTTTAGGACGGAGAAGACCAGGCACCGGGCCGATGCACTCCTGACGCATCCAGGGGCAATGACAAGAGCCGGAGCGGCTATCCCTCGAGTCACGTTTGGGCAATTACGTCTTTCGTTATCCGCCTGCAGCGAGATATGCTCCGATACGCCGAGGGTCGCTTGGTTGACCCCAGAAGCGGAGAGGGCGAGATAAGCGAGGATGTAAGTAATCTGCGGAGCTTGTAGCACCGCTCACTACGACTCTATTCCCTAACGCCGCAAGAGTCTCTCGAGACGCCGCCTACTTTTCGCCCTCTCGTCGACTTTGCCGTCCCCAAGATCTCCGCGAAACGCGCTTTCCTCTATCGCAATCTCGATCGCTCGTACCTTCTCGTTCTTATCGGCCGTCCCTACACCAGCCGCCATGGACACCTTCGGCGCTGTGAGTATTCTCGCATTTTTCTCAAGTTGCACGCCACTGGGGTAGGAATTTGGGGGTGTATCCGAGACAAGGGAGCGTCGAGTTGGTTCGGAAGTTTGCCAAGTCTCGAGATTGCGGGGAATGAGTATCAACGGTGTTGAAGTTTGCATCGTTGGAACGCAACGAAAGTTCTTTTTCACATTTTATTTCCCATATTTTTATTACTGAAGGAAATATTTTTTTTATAGATTTATGTCGTAGATTGCTATGTCAATATCGTAAAGAATGGTTGCGGAATTTTTGGAGCCAACGTTTATCAAAAGAAATAAAAGGGAGTTGAGAATTTTATTTTTCGTTGCGTTCCAACGATGGAAACTTCAATCTCATGAGTATCAGGAGCGGGTTTGCATAGTTGGAATGCAACGAAAATTAAGTCTTTTTAGTTACTCAAATTTTATTGGCTGTTTGGAGCTGCGAAAATTGCTCAGACGTTTCTACGTGTTTTCATCAGAAATTTACGACCACAATATGCAAAAAAGACTTTGGATGATGATAAAAATACAGTGAAACTTGAGTTATACGTTTTTCAAGGGGTACATCAAATATGACGTATGAGTGAGAATAATGTAGAAGTGAAATACAGTATGTGTCCGAAACTCATTAACATTTGAAAATGGTGATTGGTGCATGATTCCCGATGTTTTTCAATAACAGTACCTCTATTATGTTAATGTTTGGTTCTCCAATTGAAAATTTGATTGGTAATAATTGAGTAATGAGCCAACTCAAGTTTTCGAATTTCCGTTTTGCACTTATATTTAATGCAAGTTTGTAAAACTTAAGCTTTGACGTTTTAGATTAGTGAATAACAGACAGGTTCGTTTTGATAAGAGATATGTAATAAGCGTACGTGCATACATAGTCGAGGTCAGAAGCATCAAAACATCAAAACATCAAAACGCAGTCACATGAAATTTTCTCCGGCGAGAAAAACGAACCTCGAAACCGACGCTGGGGAATAAAATTAACGTATAAACGCAAAAAACGTAGAAATGAAACTCATTATTATCTTTATGAACGGAATTTTCCGAGGCTAGAGAATGTTGACATATAAATGATAAAAACGTATAAGTGCAAAACGTATAACGAAATTTCACTGTAAATAAATAAAGAATGGGAAAAAAATATCGTTGCATTTTAACGATTCAAACTTCAACGTCATCGGGATCTTGTTGGGAGTCCTTTTTGTGGAAGCATCATTGTGGCTTTTTTTAGGAGACTGATGTGGCTTATTGTATTGCTGAGTTGGGAAATCGTTTCGAAGATTTTTTTTAAATTTGTATTCGAGTTTGGTAAATTTTACGATTTGTGTGCGGATAGAAATTTTTTAAATATGTAGTAAAAATTATATACATTTACAAAAAGTGTAAAGTGCATGAATTTTGGTAATATCGTGTCAAAAATTATTAATAATGCCTGGGTCTGTCGACGGATAGTGAATTACTCGACAATCTAGTGGTAGCGAACCAGCCGTGAATTCGTGTCAGAGTTCATTGCTCGTAGATTGAGTAGAAAAATATTGCGGTCTCTCGTGTTGTTGGGAGACTATTTTTTGGGGGGATCGTTCGTTGTTGAGTAATTTAATGAAAATTTCGAAAAATATTTAAATTGTTAATTCTTGACAAGAAGTCGATAAATCTGAGATGATTGTGGATGAAATTCAATAAAATTAACGATTTATTAAATTTATTAGGATTTGATAAATATATTAGGTGCAATTTAATTACTTGCACTTTCTTACGAAGGTGAAAGTTTATTTATAAAAGTACGAGAAATATTTTAATGTAGAAAATAGTCTCCATTCTTTTTCATAAGTTAAAAAATTATGGAGATTTTTCGTGAAAAATATTAAAAAGAAAACTGGAGAACAGATAGTAGGTTGTAAAAACCCGTATGTGGAATAAACTATATTGTAGTATAGAGATTTTTCTACCGATGTAAATCTTTCTTGTACTTTTACAAATGAATTTTGAGTTATAAGAAAGTGAGCGAGAAGTTGATTTGGACAGCAAATAAAATTGTAATATTTAATAAATTTAACAAGTTTAATAAGTCCAATAAATTTACAAAACTTCATAAATTTAATAAATTTTACGAATTCAAATAATTCGATGGTCAGTCGACCGTCCAAGGAATAATAAATTCACAATTTCTTACATATATCTCTCTCGATCATTTCCTATATTTTTTCGAAAAACCAAGGAGCGGAAGATTCGGCACAGAAATTAGGACGACCGGATTCATTTTCATCCAGAATACTCGATCGACCCTTCGATTAATGAAGTAGCAAAGTTAAATATTACCTCGCTAATAATTGGGCATGCAGAGTATGCTGAAAGGAAGAGGAGACGTTGGAACATGTATGGCAGTGTGGGGAAGCGAGGAGAAAAATTAACGATAAGTGGGTAGAGGGAGTCGACAACTGGAGAGTGGAGATTGAGGGATTGCTTAAAAGGCTCGTGGATAGAAACGCTGAAAGGAAAAATAGTCAAAGAATTGGGAGAATACACAATGGCATTCAGGTGACTTCACGCAGCAGGCTGAAAACTACGCGAATTGGTTTATCAAATATATCTAAACTAGTAGGCATGCAATGGACGGTCGAGAACTTTTTAGGGAAACTCAACGTGATATAGTGCTAGTCTTTCATATATTTTTTATGCGGAATGCAAAATGTAAAAAAAATGTACTGAAAACTAAGCTGGTTAATGTCATAGCAATCGCAAGACATGTGGAATAAATAAATCTATTACCTTCGCTAATTCAAAATAAAATCTTACCTTCGATTATTAAAATATTAGTTAAATATTACTTTCGTTATTATACAAGCAAATCAATTAACTCTGATTTACAGTTACTTAATAAGTTTATTTAGTTTTTGTTTTACGAATCACCCATTGTTATGTAGTGCAACCCTTAGCTTTTTTTTTGGAAAATTCCTTAAAACACTCTGAAGCATACCCTAAACGTTTAGCAAAAAAATTCATTCCTCGTTCCCCGAAGATCTCGAAAAATACCAACAAACAATTCTCCGACCTAACAATATTCGTCACCTTCGCTTCCCACGTCCAGAGGATTGCAAGAAGATTTATCGCTGCAATTGCACCACAAACCCCAGGGGGTTATTGCTCAATTTGTTGTAGATTCCAACATCGAGTATTCCGTCATTGACCGTCGTACGTCATTGCTTCACCAGCCCTGCGCACTTGGCAAAACGTCTTATTTGTCGAGCGCTAAATTATGCCACGAACAATTACAAGTGGCGGAAGAATTGCGTAAAATTGTTAGCGAGATAGAAACGGATCGTGGAAAATTCTCATTCACGAGTCACAAAGAGGCGAGGATTAAAATAAATGTTACTCGGTGGGGGGAATAGTTTGCGATAAAAATGCGCGATAATCCTACGACCTCGAACGACGATGATTGATATTGGAAATAATATTATGCGAGGCCGAACGTGTTGAGATGAAATCGCGTGACTCGGGATCGCGTAAAAATGCCTCATCGTTACGATAACCCAACACACTGAGATTTCGGTTTGTATTTTCTCGCTTTTCTTTTACTAGTCTCGTTCGTCGTATCGTACAATTGGAAATGTGACCTCTCGCACGAGATTGCGAGAAGCTCACGTGAGTGAACTCGTGCGAGAGATATTACGCGTGTTGGGGTTCGAATGGAGCCGCGCTCCGATAAGAATATCAGTGGAAAAGTCTCGTGAAGCGAGTCGATAGACACGCATTGACCTCCGACCTTTGTTACATTGAATTTTTTTTTTTTTTAATGTTGCCTCTCATGCCCGTGATAGTCCCATACTAGTCCGTGATTTTCGGTTCTCAAGACACCCGCCTGGGGCGTTGCCAACAGTCAGTCGTGTCCTGATGCACTCAGGGCCAGATTTAGGCGCTGGAAATCCGGGAATTCCACTATTTGAAGTTTTAGGAAAAATTTGATGATGAATTGCATGCAACAGTTACAGGAAAAAAATCGGGCTAGGGATCTGACAAAAAAAGTCGTCACTTTTACGAAACACTTTTTTTATTAACATTTCGAAGCGGATTTCTGTAAAAAAAATCATGAAAAACACTAAACACGATGATTTTTCTATAAAAGAATATATTTCATGCCTTGACTAACCAATCATTTCTTAGAATTTGAAGGTGATTGCGAAAAAAAATAATTTGTCTACATGATGTTGAAGTATGCATCG
The DNA here is from genome assembly GCA_963210295.1 of Ophion ellenae. Taxonomy (NCBI): domain Eukaryota; kingdom Metazoa; phylum Arthropoda; class Insecta; order Hymenoptera; family Ichneumonidae; genus Ophion; species Ophion ellenae. Next base: position 63,031,206 of record OY723386.1, read on the forward strand.
TTGGAATGCAACGAAAATTCTTATTTATTTATTTTTATTATTAATTAAAATCCTCTTCTTACAGCTGTTCGTTATACAATGTCGTTAGAATTTTGAATAAAAAATCAGCCATTTTCGTAGCCTAAAGTAGCCGAAAAGAAAATACGGCGATGCGAAAAAAAATCGTTGCATTCCAACAATGCGCACTTCAATACGATTTGTTTACTCATATTATTTGTCGACAAGTGCTTAAAAACACCTATGAAAGTTTTAGTACTTAGCGCCAGACGCTCAAACTGGCCAGTGTATGCTATTTATATACTTGAAAATTGTATAAATGAAAAAAAAACTTCTAACAGGGTAAGGCCAGATAATGCGTAGTGTATAGTATATAATTACACTACATTACACTATAAACTATATAATTACACACTTCAAAAAACGAATTTAGTGACTGATTACTACGAAATAAGTGGAAAAACATTATAATTGTAATCGAATTAAGCTGATGTCAGGAAACGTTTCCTTCCTTAAGGTAATCCTATCGCCAGGCTTCAATCCATAGGATTTAATTTTTTCACTTTTTTAAACTTCACTAAATATATTAATAATCGTCTGTAAAATTTCAGGGTCGGTTAGCGACCTAATTACGGAGAAAAAAAATCAAAATTGCGTATTTTTGTGAAGGAATTTCGAGACGACATGAAAAAACCCAATTTCCGGTCGCTAGAAAAGTGTATATAATAGTGGGAATCCGTCAGATGCTTAAAAATAATCAGATTTACATACTTAACACTGGTAGTGATCCAATGCTCTTAGAAAAAATTACGCTTATTGACCTAATTTTTATGTAATATCAAGTTTAATTTGAAAATCCAATACCGGAAGTATTGGATTTATTACCACTTGCTACGATAAAGAGACGTGACAGCAAGGCAACAGCTGACTGTAGTCCTAACCTCATCATTTATAAATGCGGTAGATACAATGATTTGTTCTGACCGCTGTTTGAAAAATGTCCTTTACGGTGACCACTGCTGCGCGGAAACGAATCATCCGAAATAATAAGAGTCAAACCCATTTAGTTTTTAAATGACATTATCTAGTGCTTGGACGAAGGATTTAATATTGATTTTAAAAAAATGGCTGCATTCCAAAATAAAGGCATCGATTTTCGGTGAAAAAAGTTCAAGTACTGCTTTTTGATATGTAAAAGAAGCTTGCAAACTTTCAAGTTGATCGGTGCAGTGATTTTTGAGATGTCGTGGTCACCCATTTTGATAAAGCCAGTTTGAGAAAAACGCGTTTAAAGTTTTTCCGCTTCGCAAAACCTACCTATGAATGCCCATAACTCCCTCAATTTTAAACGGACCGACTTGACATTTTTAGAGAATATTTTTGAAATATTATACTTCGAGAATCCGTCGGAAACCAAAAATCGTTATTTTCAATAATTTCCACTAGGTGTAAACCCGTAACTTCAGACAACATATTTTGTTTGAAAGGATCTTCTTTTTTCGCAGTACGTGAACTAACTCTTTGTTGACACATCTATACTTGGCCACGATTTTGACACATTTGGTCAATATGCCCCGGATAGTACTTCATCCAACTGCTATCACAAACTCTTCCGTCGCTTTTAAATGAAAAAAAATCAGGGATACCCTTTCAACATTTCGTAATATGTCTGCATAATTAACATTCGGAAAATATGAAATTAAATCGTTTATAAGAATTATTTGAATTTTCAATTGTTGGAAAGTGACCATTTTACTGAAAATTCATTCGGGCCAAAATGACCCAGTGTGTTAACGTAGGGTTAAGCACAATAATAAAAATACCCATCTTGTTTGAAGAATAATTATGGGCCTCCCACTCTTCATTGGCCCAGAGCCTCCACACCTTAAACCCTTTGCGTCATAGTGTAACACTGGTGTTACACCGAATTCAATTAAGATTTTGACAATTCAAAAGTGTTTTGTAATTAAATATGGCGGTTGTAAAAAATTTATGATGTAAAAAACGAACTTTTTACATCATAAATCTGATTACGATTAATCTAGCAGGTAAACCGTAACCAAAAAATAAGCAAAAACTTGGTATTTGATCCATTGAATACGAACCCGAAGTCTAAACCGTCAAATTAAAAATGGCGGCTGTAAATGGCATAAACTATAGGATTTTTTCCAAAATCGATCTATTTATTTTTGGAGCTTATTTCATGTAACAGCGACCCCGAAAACCCCTTAGTACCAACTTTCGCTATCATCAAACGACGTTTTGCATTTACGGTCCGCCATATTGGATCCGCCATTTTGAATTCCCGAACTTTGAGTGCAAATTCGTAATCAGCGACCCCGAAAACCCCCGAGTACCAACTTTCGCTATCATCAAACAACGTTTTGCATTTATGGTCCGCCATATTGAATCCGCCATCTTGAATTCTCAAATTTTGAATGCAGATTCGTAATCAGCGACCCCGAAAACTTCCGAGTACCAACTTTCACTATCATCAAACGACGTTTTGCGTTCATGGTCCGCCATCTTGAATTCCCGAATTTTGAGTGCAGATGCGTAATCAGCGACCCCGAAAACCTCCGAGTGCAAAATTTCAAGCCAATTGCACGTAAAGAAAAATGTATCCTTCAAAGGGTTTAATTCACAGGTGGCTATATTTTCACTGAGTTTGTTTGGGTTCACCATCCGGAAACTCGGTAAAAATAGCCTCAGGCTCAGCAGTCGGGTCATTGCTTCGTTAACATTTTTATTCTCATTTCGTTTGCTTCGTCCTCCAACTTAGTCCTGAATTTTTCGCTTTGCAGTATCCGATTCTCAAGTCATTCCTCGCCGGCTCCTTCTCAGGGACGTTCTCCACTATTTTGTTTCAACCACTCGACCTCGTTAAAACGAGACTTCAGAGCACGGTCAACACTCAAATCAGGTAAAACATGTTCTTTTGTGTGTCTTCTACACTGTACGATCTTTTATCTCCCGGTTGTTTGTTACACGCAAAGTTCTTGACTCGCTCAGGCTCACTGTAATGCCCTCTCCTTCACAGCTCCCAGAGAAATGGTATGGTCAGGACTCTCTTCCAAATTGTGCAGAAGGAGAATATCTTCGGACTATGGAGGGGCATGACACCGGTAATTGAATCTTAAAATTGGAGAATTTTGTTTATCTCTACCTGTAGGATTGAAACGGATTGATGAAAAATGCATTTTTGGAAATTATTATTTTTTTCACTGCAACGAATTGTAAGTACGATGAAATAGACTTGGAAAAGTTCGTAAACTCGTAATAGAGAATTTGTTGGATGTTAATAAAATTATTTCGATGTTTTTATATTTTAAAAAAGTTTTGGAATGCGTGTCAACACTGTTCTTACGATTTTCAAAATGATTTTAATATTTTGATAACATTTTGTAACTTTTGTATTGTTTAGAGCTAAACAACGTTTATATTTTTGTTTCAATTTTTCCAGTGTTTATATTTAAAAATCAATGTTCTTATTTTTAGAAAAAAAAAACTTCTAATGCTTGAAAAACGTTTTTTTATTCTTTAAAAGTTGAAAAAGGTGATTCAAGTTTTAAACACGTATCGCAATGTTTAAATGTGGTTTGTTATGTTTTACGAATACTTTCGAAAGTTTCAACGTTTTCAATGTTTAAACATATTTCGATTGTTTTTACCTTTGAAAATAGTCCGTAATGTTTGAAAAATAGTTATGCTACCAACGCATTTTTAGTGTTTCAAAAATATTTTTTTAAATCGAAAGCAAAAAATGTTTAATGTTTTAATCATGTTATATCATTTTATAAATATGTTTGAAATGTTTTCAAATTGATTAAAAGTGTTTTAACCTTGTTTTTAATGTTCCAAATTTTCCGAAGATTAAACAAATATTCGTTGCCATCTAAAGACCGTTTCGTAATGTGTCAATGTTTCAAACAGTTAAAAAATGTTTATTAATGTTAAAAAAGTGTCAATAATCGTACAAAAATGTAAATATTGCCAATATATTTTTAATAATTTATCAAATTCTTGCACGATGTAAAAAAAAAGCCTGTGGCAATGTTTCGAAAATATGTTTAACGTTCCGCAGTCGATAACCCGAGTAATTCCTGGAGTCGGGTTATATTTCTCGTCCCTCCATTGGCTCAAGAACACTCTACAACTAGAGGAGCCATTGTCCCCTCTCCAAGCCGTCACCCTAGGAATTGCAGCGAGAACCATGTCCGCGGGACTCCTGATACCGATTACAGTCGTGAAGACGAGATTCGAGGTAAAACGAGAGGAAAAAAACAGCAAAATTACAACGCCAAAAAAAGTCCAGCGGAATCTCCCTCCACCTGATAATCGAAAATCTAATTCGTTTTTTTTATCCTTTCCTTCTTTTGATGTGCCCAGAGCGGAGTTTACAAGTATGCGAGTATGAGCGAAGCTCTGAGGCTCATTTACAAACACGAGGGGATCAAGGGACTTGCCAGTGGGCTTGGACCAACTCTACTCAGAGACGCACCCTACAGCGGCCTTTATCTCATGTTCTACACACAACTAAAAGAAGCAACCGGTAAGCTTAAAATCTCTCCTCCTTCTAAGATTCCATTTTTCACAAGTCGAATATCGATAATAGGGTATTTTACTCCATGTAATAAAAATACTAAGAATGTATAAATAAGGTACTTTTCGCAATAAGCAATCCAATCATGTTGGTTTTAATTTATAAAAACACAAAATAAATGTTATAATTCATTTTTTTAATACTTTTTCTATCTGTTCAACGAACATGCGAAACGGTAGCCGCCATAATGGATTCTGACATGACGTCATTGACATAGTAAACAAAGAAAGCGGTAGACGTATTACTCTCTAACGTCTCTACGTTATATGTAATTCTCTAACTCTCTACGTTATATGTAATTAAAAAAAGAACAAATGAGTTTTTTTTTCGGACTATGCCTTTGGATCTCTTCTCCCAAGTTTTAACCAAGTCTTCCTCATATCTATATCAATTGGCATTTGAATCCAAAACTTTTCCGGTCTTTTTACACTAGTATTCTTACATTTAGGAACAACACACCAATGATAGGGATTGTGTCATTTTTAACCAAAAAAATGTACGTACTCACAATTGGCGCAGCGTCGATGTTAACTATGCAAGTGACGTCACGAACCGAAGCAGCATGACGGCGTTTTCGCGTGGAAATTTGAAACGTAAAACTTAAATGCATTTTTATGGCACTTATCGATTTCATAAAATAGAAATAAAGATTCTAGTAGTTTATTGCCACCAAAGGATCAAATTGAGACACCTTTCAAAAAAGAGTGTAATACCCTGTGGTGTTTTTAAAATACTGCTTTTCAAAACACGGATTCATTCGCAAACTTTAAAATCAATTAAGTTTTAATGGAACATTATCACTCAAGTCCTTTTTTGTATCTTCTCATCCACTGATGGGAATTTGTAGTCTTTATTTCCATGGGGTGTCTCTTTAGGGGTGTTTGCACGTAGTCTAATATAGTCTAGTAATAGTAATGAAGATGGAGAACTACAGAGGGCCAAAGGTTTGCCTGAGGGAGGAAGCTAAGTACATTATGAACGGAAATTCAACAAAGTGGGCAAAGAGAATAGAGAAGTCAACCTACTGCAGCGGGTACAAAAACAGGAAAGAGCGTTTAGGAATAGAAGATTATTGGGAGGATAAGGGAATACAAGGAGAAACGACGGAGGTATGGGCAAGAATGAGATGTGGGAACGTCGAGAGGGAAGGAAACAAGGGGTATACATATACAAACTGTCCAGCATGTCGGTCACGAGTAAAGACCCTGGTCCACATATGTGAATGCGAAAAAATGAAACAAGCGATCAAGAAAGAAGTGGGAGATTATCTGACGCTATGAATAAATCGCATTGCAGGGGAAACCTTGAAAGCGAAAATAGAACGTGCATTGAAGGGAGGGCAAGAACTGCCAGTACGTGAGAATGGCTGAGCGGGTGAGGCGAGAAAAATAAATGATATTGTTCACATTTGTAGTTGTATACAATACAACTACAAACTGGATCAAACTATCAACTGGAACGGAGGACACGTGTTATCACACCTGATAACATAATCGGAACGATGCTACAGGACGAAGACAGTTGGCACTCGTCGCCGCGTTTATCGAGGCGGTTCTGAGAAGAAAGAAAGAGGACGGATGCCTGGAGAGTGAATGCGAATGAATGACAAAGGAATGAAAGGTGATGTATGAACGGGATCCTTGGGGTTGACAAACGACACGAAACGATGGGCAGGTCCTGCGGGGGTGAAATTATACTTACGTGTTGCCGCCCTGCGGAGACAGGGCGGAGGAGAGTTCTAGTCGGTAGGCCATAGGGAGAGTCCGACACACGGGAGAGCACGTGTGTCTCTCCTATGGTGCCTAACGCATTTTCCCATAGTAAAAAAACATACAGCTACAAATGTAAGCAATATAAATTCTTTGATAGTCCGTGGTCCGTAGTGGAATGATACGAAGGCCCAATGTAAGCAAGAAAAAGGAATTATGTTGCTTACATTTGTAGTTGTAATATTACAACAACAAATGCAAGCAATATAATTTCTTTTTCTTGCTTACATTCCGTGCTTCGCCCCATATAATTATAGAATGATATGGGGGGAAAAATATGTATAGGGGGAGGGGGGTACTGTATAAAAACTCGGAAGGGCACACATGGGAAATGAAGCTACCATTACTTCTACTAGTCTCCCCTCATACTACTTCCCTTTACATTTTTTCTTACAAATTATGTTAATGAGCTTCCGTTTTCGTAACATTTTATATATTGGAATTACCTTCTCTTTGCACTACATGTTTTATCAATACCTCCAATTCCCTTACATACGCACATAGCTCTTTGATAGGATTATTCTCAACCATTTTTTCTATTTTTTGCCATAGTTCTTCCCTTTGTATTCCAGCACTTCGAATTTTTCCACTACTTCCGCTGATTGCTGCCTTCGCCGCCTCGCAGCTACAAATGTGCTCCAAACTCTCCACCCCACATATCCGGCAGCTACTGTCTCTATATCTCTTATAACCTTTTTTCCCCTGTATTTCCGCACCTTATCCTTGCCCATAATTCCTTCGTTCCCCCTCTGAGCTCCTTCACCTCCCAGTATCTTTCCATTTCTGCATTCTCTTTCCTGTTCCCGTACTCTTTGCGGTATGTTGACTTGTCGATCCTGCACCAGTCGTTCTGGATTTCCTGCTCAGTTTTGATTTTCATTTCCCTTTCTACTTTTTTCTCTATTCCTCCCACATCCGCGATTCTTATCGCCTGCCATATTCCTCCTACCGCTACTTACATGGCGTTGGCAAGATCCTCTCACCACTTTTACGGGTTTCCGTTTTATCTACGTATTTTTTCTTTCTTTTTAAAATGTAAAATAATATGCACACCGTTTTTCGCATTAAAAAAAGCCTCTACGCCTTTTTAGGGAATAGTACGATACCCGAGGCGCCAACTTTTGACCGTTGATTCTTGATGTTTGAACCAAAACAATGAGAATATCTAGAATAGAAAATTCTCCGTTTTGGCTTCCTTAAGGAATTGTGAGCGCTTTTAGCGGTAGTACGCCAAAATTGAACGGGCGTTGTTGACTCATGGGTACATCTTTATTTTATCACAAATAATGGAAATTGACCGGGCGAGCTTCAGAATGTATTTGTTTGTTTGGCTTTGTTTAGTGGTATCATATAAATACCACAAAACGTTGTATTTATATGATTTTCAACATAAATTCCGAGATTATAATGCTTTATTTATTTGTATTCTTAGTTTATTTATAACAATATGAATTGTTCCATATAATTACTATACCAAATTACTAAACGATATATTTTACCTAAACTTGGAGCCTTACAAGTCCGAAGAGGGATAAACCGTATACTTTGGATCCCTCTTCGGACTCCTAGCGATTGAGGTGTCTTCTCACTTTAGACGCTAAAAAAGGCTATTTTCATGAATTTTTTTGATAGCTTTATATTATAGATAATGATAAAAAAATTGTTACACTTAAGAAATACACTTTCGAAATACATTAAAACATTTTTATTTATTTATTTACTATTTATAGACGAAAGTGGTAGTTAAAAAATGCCCTAAAAAGTTGTAGGTCTGAGCTGTTGATGAAATCTCGGAGATGGATCATCCGAAACAAAAAAATGAAACGGTTTCAGATTCAGTATGTTAATGGCTATAGCGCATATCACATGATTTTTGATATATGCAAAAATAACAAAATGGCGGACATTTTTCGAAAAAACAAAAAAAACGTGTTTTTTCACAGTTTTTGGCAAAAAAATAGTGAATATCAAAATTTAAAAAGATTCCTTGATATGTGCTATAGCTATAGTTGTAAAGAATATGTGGTTAAAATTTCATAAGGATCGATTCAGTAGTTTCGAAGATTTGATCAACAAGCCGTCGAAAAACGCGTTTAAAGCTTCTTTGGGTTACACAAATACAAAATTTTTTTTCTAATGTATTTATTAAGTGTAACAACTTTTATATCAATATCTATAATATCAACGTATCCAAAGAATTCATAAAAATAGCCTTTTTAGCGCTTAATGTGTTTATTTAAAGGTATTTAAAATACATTGTTGCCTCCTGAGACACTGTTGAGACTGTATATTTCCAAGTTACCTTGCCCGATGTTCCGAAATTTTCAAAATCCCGAATTTCAAATCCCGAAATTTTCAAAATCGAAAAAATCGTCATTTACGATAACTTACGGAAAATTCTAATTTTAACGCAAAATAAGCAAAATATTCACTTTTACCACTCTTCATATTTTGTTTATTTTGACTTGATAACCCTAAATTCATCGTCAATTCTTGGCGCCTCAGATATCGTACTCTTGCCCTTTTTTAATAATCTGTTTGAGTTTGTTTCGCATTATAAAAAAACCTTCAACGCATTTTCCTGAACTCTTTAAAATTACAAAATTTACAATGAGGCCTGACGAGCTTGTTTGGATTTATTTTGTATTAAAAAAAAGCCGTATATTATTGATCTTTCTTTAAACAACGAAAGTTACGAATGCGTAACTAAAGAGTTTGGTTTTATTTTCCAAAAAAACAGCCTCGATCGCTTTTTTTTTTTTTTTAACCGTATTTTTGGCAACGATTTATTATAATTTCCTTATCTTCCGTTATTGTCATGATTCGTTGAACTTTTGGCGCAAAAAGATAATCAAACTGTGCCAGGGTAATTGAAGCGATAAGAAGTTTCTTTGATCATTGTGCCGAGGCCTCTCGCGCCAATTGCCCCCACTCCACGTTGCAATGAATCCGACGTCTCTCTCTTTTTTCACTCTCAAGACGCGAACAAATCGGTTCCGGTGCACTTCGTCTGCGGAATAACGGCGGGAATCCTCGCCTCGGCGGTAACACATCCAGCTGACGTCGTCAAAACGAAGATGCAACTCTATCCGAGCAAATTTAAGAACGCCCTCGAGGCGTTCGTCTTTGTACATAAGAAGTACGGTCTCCGGGGATACTTCAAGGGTATCGTGCCCCGTATGCTGCGAAGGACACTCATGACCACGATGGCTTGGACCGTTTACGAACAGGTATTCCTCGATTATTATCGCTATTATTTATATTAATATTTTTAATTCGTTATTTATATTATCGTTATTATTTGAATCAATATTTTTTATTCTTTTTTTAAATTATCAATATTAAGGCGGGTAATTATTGATTTTCAATTGCTTCAAATTGAACCGAAAATTGAAACTTCTTTCATAAAAAATGGTTCCCAAGAAATTGGATCTGAAGACCAGTATGCGAAATTGCGAAATGGAAATTCTCGGCCCGATTATTATTGCTATTATTTATATTAATATTTTTAATTCGTTATTTATATTATCGTTATTATTTGAATCGATATTCTCTATTCGTAATTTTTATTATCAATATTAAGACGAGTAATTATTGACTTTCAATTGCTTCAAATTTAAGTGAAAAATGAAACATCTTTCAACAAAAAGGGTTCCCAAGAAATTGGATCTGAAAACCAGTATGCGAAATTGCGGAATGGAAATTCGTGGACTCGATTATTATCGTTATTATTTATATCAATATTTTTTATTCGTTATTTATATTATCAATATTGATAGGAGTAATTATTTGTTTTCAATTGATAAAAATTTTATTGAAAAATCAAACCTTTTTCACCATAAATAGTTCGCAAGAAATTGGTTCTGAAGACCAGTATGCAAAATTGCGAAATGGAAATTCTCGCACACGATTATTATCGTTATGATTTGTATCAATATTTGTTATTCGATATTCATATTATCGTTACTAAGTCGAGGGATTATTAACATTTAATTCCCTTCAAATTTAATTGAAATAATGAGACGAAAACTCTCAGACGCGATTAATATCGTTCCTATGTATATTTTTTATTCGTTCTTTATATCACTTTTATTAATCATATCAAGAATATTCAAGTATTTCAAATTTAATTAAAAAACGAACCCCATTCGTTTGGAAATAGTTCCAAACGAAAAATCGCAAAATGAAACTTTCCAGTCTCGATAATCGAAGAAAAAAATGGATCGATCCGTCAAATTGTAGCAAAGATAACTTATTCGTCAACCTTTCTATGAATCGATCACCCACTGAAAACGATTTTTCCACGACCATCGAATGCTCACGTTTTTCTTATCCTCGTTGCAGATAACGCGAAGGATCGGTCTAAAGTGAGACGACATCCGAATTCAGAAACGAGAATTTCGTTTTAGTATTGAGAACTCAAGGCTGTACATAAATTTCGCGACACCACCGGGCGCATTGTATTATTACTGTGAATACGAAAATGTATATATACACACACATATATATATATTTATATATATATATATATATATATTTATTTATTTAAGATAAATACTGATAATCTTCGTGAGTTCCGCAGTTTTGTTTCCCTTCAATTCTTCGCTCCTCGTCGAGTGTCTTCTTTTCTTTCGCCGTTTCTCTTTGTCTTTTAATTTATTAGAAATAACAATTTATTGCGACCATGTTACAATGTTACGAACGGTGGACAATTCGACACGCCAAATCGTTCGTTACGGCTTAAGAACAGTCTAAAGTAACAATTGCATTCGATGTGGACAGAAAGGAGACCCATTCACGATCAATCGAAAAACAAAATGTATCCTCCGTGTGTATCGGCTGTTGAAAGACTTTGGATTTTTTCTTTCTCTCTCTCTCTCTCTCTCTCTCTCTCTCTCTCTCTCTCTCTCTCTCTCTCTCTCTCTCACGTTTATTTTTTAGAGATGCCTTCCGAGCAAAATTGGTAGACATAATTGAGTTGCAAATTGAATTGTTTTTTCCACTTAATTTTTACTTTATACACAAACGTATATAGGCGTTGAGGGGACGAGAAGGAAAGACCATTTCCCCTTCGTCCACCGATCCAAGATCATGGAATATTTTTTTGTTTTTTTTAAACGACACGTTTCGTCCGACTCGTCGAGAGATTGTGCAAAATCTTTACCTTATAAACGATACATTAAGCTGGGTGCTCGGATGTGTGTTTTTGTCTGTGTGTGTGTGTCTGTCTGTGCTCTATAACCCCGTCTCGTTACGGTCCTCCTCCGAATATCTTCGATCCTCTGAAAATAGACAATCACCGTTTCAGAACGTTTTTGTTACACAGATCGGCAAAGTAGCTCGTTTTTTTTTTTTTATTCCCTCGCGTGTTTTTTTTTCTTCAATTTTCCTTCTTTTTCTTTTGCTTTCCTTTCAAGTGTCTTTTTTTTTCCTCATCTGCCACTGCCAGAAGTGCTCTTTCGTCGCGATCGCGATGTTCCGAACGACAAAAAAATGTACCGAGTGTCAGGTGAAAGAGAAGAAAAAAGAAAAATTATCCGAACGTGCGCGGATGAGATGAACGATGATGATTTCCAAGATTTTTCGTCCTCGTCAAATTTCATGCATAATTTCCCGTGCAATCGCGAATTTTCGGTACTCATTTGATCGAAAAAAAAGAAAAAAAAAATGATTCATTTTTAACCGCAATAACGTCTATTTTGATATATCCCAAGAGACTGAATATTCGGTTACGATATGTTCGACCTCCCCGAAATTTCGAATTGACATTGATTCTCGCTCTGATCGCGACACTCTTGGCAACCTCGGTATCGAAACATTCGCCGTCTCCCAAATTTCATTTGATCGCCAATTGGCATGATTCCCGTCGAGTCTGATTGCTCGTCGTGTCTGTGCACGCGAAAAGTAAATATGATTGATTTTCGCACCGCGGAGAATGTTGGCGATCGAAGAATGAACATGATGTTAAAATGGAGAAAAAAAAGCGAGGGAAAGATTGTAGAAGATTGAGAGATATTGCGTATACGGGTTAAGGGAATGAGATCCATCGAAATACCTAGCCAGAACTAGTGAAATTAGTAAGGGATTGTTTTCTTTTGTAATTTTACATTATTTGTGCGTCAAATTGAAACCCGAATAAAATTTCGAATATTACAATATATATATATATATATATATATATATATATATATATATATATATATATATATATATATATACACATACACACGAAAATGTATATGTATATAAATTTATATATTATTTACACACATATATATAGATATACATTTGTTTATATTCTAAAGGATACTAGATTTTTTTATGTACTCAATTGCAGGACAATTATTGTTATCAATTATTATAAGTAATATCGGTGACCTGAGTAATTTGGGTTTGATAAATTTGTAAAAATGCATACCGTGAATAACACAAAGCAAGTATATATATATATATATATATATATATATATATATATATATGTATACTTATATATAACAAGAATATATTTATGCTATGTTACTATGTCACAAAATAGTTATATGTATATATTTATACAGGGTGTCCCTCTTATCTCTGCCACCCGAAATAACTCGGTAATTATCGACGTCACAAAAAAATGTTCCAGACAAAAGTTGTACGGTGTGAAGGGGGCCGTCAAATGCGACCAATTTTTTTTTCATTTCGGTGGAGGCGCCAACGCATAGTGAAGGTCTCCTCCACTCTTTTAAATGGAATGGTACATTTTTTTCAACCATCTTGTGGAGCACCTAAAGCCGTATAAAAAACATTAGGGGTTCAAAGTCGTTCAAGGCCATTCAAAGTCATCTATTTAGATCTGTATCATCGATACTGACTTTGAATGACCTTGAACGACTTTAACCCCCTGATGTTTTTTATGCGGCTCGAGGTGGTCCGCGAGAAAGTTGAGAAAAAAATGTACCATTCCATTTAAAAAAGTGGAGGTGACCTTCACTGTGCGTCAGCCCGTGTACCGAAATAAAAAAAAAATTGGTCACATTTGATGGCCCCCTTCACACCGTACAACTTTTGTCTGGAACATTTTTTTGCGACGTCGATAATTACCGAGTTATTTCGGGTGGCAGAGATAAGAGGGTCACCCTATATATATATATATATATATATATATATATATATATATATATATATATATATATATATATATATATATATACCGGGTGAGTCAACAGCTATTAGCCGTAGGAATATTTTCTAACTTATCAGACTGAGGAGAAAACTTTTCCTACAAAAGTTGCATAGGTCGAAGGGCCCATCGAGTGGTCATTCAGGTACAGGCACTTCAGAAATTTCAAGGCCGGCTCCATTTTTTTTTTAATGGGGCCGCGATTTTTTTTCATAATTTCATCGAGGAACTAAAAATAAATTCACACACCAAATTTCAAGATAATCTATCAAGATTTAGTATAAAAAATCAACTTATGCACTTGTTTCGGAAAGCAGTGAGAAGTATGTGATTTCCATAATAAACGTGTCTTCAATGAAAGCTTAGACAATACAATCAACGCGAATCAGATCGCAGGCGTGGATTGAAAGTGGTGGCCATCGCTGAGCAACTTTTATAGGAGTAATATTCGCAGCGTTTTATTTATCGATTCTATGCTTTAAACATCGAAATTTCTTTTTTATCGATTTTTTATACTAAATCTTGATCGATCCTGAATTTTTTTGTTTTTAACTTTTTTTTAGTACCTTGATAAAAATGCGGAAAAAAATAGTGGTCCCATTTTTAAAAGTGGCGGTGACCTTGAAATCTCTGAAGCGCCTCCACCTGGATGATCCTCGTAGCGACCACTCGATGACTCCCTTCGAAGTATGCAACTTTTGGAGGAAAAGTTTTTTCCTAAGTCTGATAGGTTGGAAAATATTTCTAATGTTAATAGTTGTTGCCCCACCCGGTATATATATATATATATATATATATATATATATATATATATATATATATATATATATATATATATATATATATATATATATATATATATAGGAGGCATAGACATTTAATAGTTTGTCTAGTTCAACGAAACTTTTTATTCGGGCGTTAATTCGAATAAAAGCTAAGGATTGACAATCGTCCTACGGTCATTGACGATATTTGGTTATTTCGATAGTTCCTCTATTAAAGTAGAATTATGTGTACATAGTATATACATACATATGTACATACATACATATACATACACACATTTACATATACACTACCGGCCAAAAGCTTTCGTACGTTTCAGATAATTGCAAAACTTTGGATCACTGCATAATTGCCAAAAAAACGTTAGAATAAAATCGATAATTTCATTTATTATTTTACAAAGATATTATATAGCTCTGTATAACGAATTATATTATTCTAATATAATTTTGCAATTATCCAAAGTGATCGAAAGTTTGGTAATTATCTGAATAGTCCGGAAACTTTTGGCCGGTAGTGTGTGTGTGTATATATATATATATATATATATATATATATATATATATACACACACACACACACACATATATATACATGTGTGTGTATGCATGTGCATGTGTGAATGTACACATCTACATGAATCGTTTTCGTCCAGGATCGTTTAATCGGCGATAACGCAACAAATAAACATCGCCGATCTCGCTATTAAAAACAAAAAAAGAAGACATGTTTGGTATTATCATTCCGACATAAATACCTCATAAATGCGTGGCGGAAGTTACGATTGTATAGTCACAGTCACACAGGGCACTGTCGTGGCAGCTCTACCGGCAGTAGGCACTGATTTCCTCCACTAAACCACTAACTTTTCTTTGCGAAAAAAAAACGATATACGTATATGTATATAGAAGAAAAAAAAAAGAAAAGAAAAACAATATTTGTGCACTGATTTTCGTCGATATCGCATTTGTTTTTTTTTTCAACACAAACTATTTTCGCCGTTTTGATTTCGGAAAACCTGTTACGAAGGTGCACATTACAACATATGAATTTCGCGTCCAAAGCAAGTATAGGTATACCTTCTCCCAACTTGCTCTGTTTCGTTTTTAAAACTACTAGAAACTATTTCTTATCATTTAAAAAATACACTATACGTTGTTTGTTACCCCCCTTGGATTTTCCGGTGATTTTTTTGCTTTCGCGTTACAAGCGGGCGAGTTTTGTGTTTTGTTTGTTGTAACGTCCAAGTTGAGTCGCGTCTAGGTAACGCAAAGCGAACGAGCGACAACGGAATATCGCCGAGATAATTTCTTACGAGATTTGAATTTTTTTCGTTCGTTTTTTTTTTTTGTATTGATGCGGTGCTTTCGTGTATTGGTTCAAAGTTTTTTTTGTTTTTCGTTCATCGTCTTCGGTGAAATCACAGTCAGTTCGGGAAGTCCCTTGTTCCGCCCCCGTCTCTTCCGTGTGTTTCGGCACTTATTTAATCGTAAAATTTGTCATTTTCTATAAGCATAACTCACCTGCTCGTTTTTTTTTTATTGTACCTGTACAGTAGTAATTGAGATGTAAATGTTTAAGTCGTTTAGTGCATACCTGGCTCACTTCTCACTCACTAACCAATCAAGAGTAGTTACTTGTGACTTCGACTTCGCGAACGATGACGACGACGATTGTGACCGCTCGCGCTTCGATGATCGCGATTCCCTGTGGATGAGACGCCTTTTTTAATTCGTAACGAGTGCATCGACTCTTCGGTCCTCGGAGAGAAACGTCAGGCATTGGGAAAATGTGCATTAAGGGGCCTAGCCCAGGGTTGCAAAATTTGTAATGAAAATGTAATGCATTATTCATTACTTTTTTAATGGGTAATGAAAAAATATTTCATTACCCATTACATTACATTTAGTAATGTAAAAAATTTCCATTTCTCATTACATTGGATTGTGTAATGTAAAAAATTTCCATTTCTCATTACATTGGATTGTGTAATGTAAAAAATTTCCATTACCCATTACTTTACATTTTGTAATGTAAAAAATTTCCATTACTCATTACATTGGATTTTGTAATGTAAGAAAATTCCATTACTCATTACATTGGATTTTGTAATGTAAAAATTTTCATTACCCATTACATTGGATTTTGTAATGTACATTTTTATTGCCCATTACAATGTAATGGGTAATGGAATTTTCTTCCATTACAAAATCCAATGTAATGAGTAATGGAATTTTTTTACATTACAAAATGTAATGTAATGAGTAATGGAAATTTCTTACATTACAAAATGTAAAGTAATGGGTAATGGAAATATTTACATTACAAAATCCAAAGTAATGGGTAGTGGAAATTTTTTACATTACAAAATCCAATGTAATGAGTAATGGAAATTTTTTACATCACAAAATGTAAAGTAATGGGTAATGAAAACGGTAATGCATTACAAAAAGTAATGCATTATTTGCAACCCTGGCCTAGCCCGCCTATTTTTGAGGCGTTACGTTAAACTAGTTTTTGTACTTAAAAATGAATAGAAATGAATTACATAAAAAAAAAATGTATTTCAAGACTTTATTTATCAAGCCCAACAACTTTTATATTCATATCTTTTATAAAATCCTCAAAAAAAAAATCGCGAAAATAGCCTTTTCTTCGTGGCTCCAAAGTGGGCTGGCCCCTTAATTTTTTTTTTCAAATAATTTGAACACTTTTTTGTAACATTTTACAATAATATTAAGGGCCACTATACCAGTGTGACACTTTCAAAAAATGAATTTTTTTGCCTTTTTCGACCGTTTATACTTTCAAGAATGTAATTATGATTTATATAATTTATATCAATATCATTTTATCTCGCAAAAATCGATAGTTAAATCTTCAAACGCGTTTTTCTCGAAATGGGATTTTTCAAATTTGCTGACATTGTAACTCAAAGAGCAATTATCCGATTGACTTGGAATTTGAACTGAGTACCCTTGAATATATTTACTCTACAATGACGTAGGATATTTTTGATTGGATGAAAATTGACGATTTGGCATTGAAAAAAAACGACCATTTTATAGGCAAGAAAACAGACTTTTTTCGTCACTACGCCATTTTGTTAGATTTTGATATTTTTCGAAAATCCTACGTCATTGTACAGGAAATACCTTACAGTTTAACATTTTTTCCTTTTTCGGTTTCAGCTACT
Organism: Ophion ellenae; assembly: GCA_963210295.1. NCBI lineage: Eukaryota > Metazoa > Arthropoda > Insecta > Hymenoptera > Ichneumonidae > Ophion > Ophion ellenae. Next base: position 63,048,719 of record OY723386.1, read on the forward strand.
CAATCGGCCGAAATCATGTCAGCAGTGGAGGATCTTTTTTTTGGCGCCTCCGAAGGCAGCGCACAAGTCGCTTGGATCTCAATATTTTTCTATGAAAAAATTATGTAATATATATTTAATCGAGTACTTTTCTTCCAAAAAATTCCCGAAAATCACCAAAATGTTCAGCGTTCACACTGGTATAGCCCCTTAAAGTAAAAATATTCGTACCTTTCAAATAAATAATACGTTTTATGAATGAATTTAAATGTCAGGTCATCTGCCGGCGGCCATGTTTTTTTCTATTTTTTGGTGATTCTTTTTTAAGGCTCTCAATATATGTACCTTAATGTTTAAAAGAAAATGCGTTTCCTTCTCACTAACCGTTTCCCAGGGAAAATATCGGAATTTGGCTATTTTTTCGGGCCTCTAGGTAAATGTAGCCCCTTAAGAAACAATTCGGTATCGTACTTCAGGTTCGAGCCTAAAAATGATCGACCTGACGAAATTACAAGGGTCCATACGGATTTCTCACCTTTGTCTCGATTATGACGCCTGTGATTTTCGTCTTCCCTGTGACGTTCGTGTCGCTCACGAGACTTACTTCTGCTTTGATGGCCAAAGTTCCTTCATTGCGAGAAAAAAAAAAACGTTTTTGAAATGTTCATTTCTTCAGCAACTTTTTTTTCCCAATGAATTTGTTTCGGGTGGAAAGCTCACCTGTGCCCAACGCCGTCGTGACGACCCTTTTCCTCGTCGGGACGTCGGCGCCGTTTTTCCCTGTCCCGATCTCTTTCCCTGTCCCTGTCCCGGTCGCCCTCTCGCCGCTTTCTCTCCAACTCCTCGTTCGCGCGGGCGCGTTGCTTCCTGTCCTCGTCCCTCTTTTGCTCTTTCTCGTCCCTCGCTCGCTCCCGTTTGTCCTGCGCACACACAAAAAAGAGTGACAACTGCAGCACTCTTTGATGTCGCGGAAAACAGGCGTCCGAAGGCCCTTAACAACGCCGCCGTTTTGTTGGCCATCCTAAATTTTTTTTTTCAAACTTGACAGTCATATTAAACTCGTGGCCAAATTTGAAAATGATCAGATTATTTTATCCCCTCTAAAAAAATTCCCGAAAAATACTTATTTTTCACGCTCCTAAAGGGATTTCTCGTCTTAATGGTGTACTGAAAAATGATCGGGAGTTTTTCATAAGCGTAATTAATTGTGTTGAAGAGATTTAATACTAAGTTCCAAGTAAGTCTTCGGACCAGTTTTTATTTTATTTTACATACAAACTTTGCCACCCTCTTTCTCCCCTTAGGGGTTGAATTTCTAAAAACGCTGAAATACGCATTTCATTGATTGTGCCGAGAAGCACGAATACCAAATTTTAAGTAAATCCGACCAAATTTTTAAAAATTCCCATACAAACTTTGCCACCTCTTTTCTCCCCTTAAGGGTTGAATTGCCAAAAACGCTAAAATACGCGTTAAGTTAATTGTGATAAGAAACACGATTACCAAATTTTAAGTAAATCCGACGAATTTTTGAAAAATTCCCATACAAACTTTCCGACCTCTTTTCTCCCCTTAGGGGTTGAATTTCCAAAAACGCTGAAATACGCGTTTTATTAGTTGTGCTAAGAAGCACGAATACCAAATTTCAAGTAAATCCGACCAAATTTTAAAAAATTCCCATACAAACTTTCCGACCTCTTTTCTCCCCTTAGGGGTTGAATTTCCAAAAACGCTGAAATACGCGTTTAATTAATTGTGCCAAGAAGGACGAATACCAAATTTCAAGTAAATCCGACCAAATTTTTAAAAATTCCCATACAAACTTCGCCACCTCTTTTCTTCCCTCAGGGGTTGAATTTCCAAAAACGCTGAAATACGCGTTTAATTAATTGTGCCAAGAAGCACGAATACCAAATTTCAAGTAAATCCGACGAAATTTTTAAAAATTCCCATACAAACTTTGCCACCTATTTTCTCCCCTTAGGGGTTGAATTTCGAAAAATCCCTTCTTAGTCGGTGCTTACGTCACAAAAGCAACTGTCCAAATTTCATGTAATTAGTTTCAGTGGTTTTGGCTCGGCGTTGATGAATCATGACATGTGCTTTTATATGTATAGACAGCGACTCACCATAATTTCTTGTAACGCGCCCTTCAGTCTCGCGTACCCTACGTGCTGTTTACCCATGAGGTGATCGTCGATTCTCTGCTGAGCGTCGCCCACTATGAGAAACGCTCCGCAAACGTCGCACACCTCCATCTGTTTCTCCTGCGCTGCAGCTAGTTCGGCAGTCTCCAAAATAAAAAAAGTGAAGAAAAAAATGAAAACAAACATTTTTTAGTTCAATCACTCGTGCGTACTTTTGTACAAAAGGTGCGTCGACGTAATCGCAGTTATGAATGAACGAATTGGGAGTCTCAGAATTACCTGATTGTAGTGACTATTGTCGTTGGACTTTCTCAGAGTCTCGCGCTCCTCTTTGAGCTGATCGCAGAGTCTCATGAGGCCCTGAGCCTGCTCGACGTTGCCCCCTATACCGCTCTGCTCCGCCTCCTCCACCAGCTTGTTAATTTTTTCCGTCAACAGAGCTATCTGCTCCTCGTTACGTTGTGTCTGCGCCGGCGTAAGAGTCGGCTGTGCGAAAAAGGGCGATAGGTTTGTCACTTCTCGGACCAGAGGGTAATTTTTACGCGTTGAATACAAAAATACGTTTTAAGGGGTTAGGATGCTGGGAAAATTTCATTAAATCGTTCGTCGCTTGAGGCGAGTCAAATTGGAGGGGAAGGTCCAACATATGGTGCAGAAATCGCAGATTGAAGGTAAACTTACGATTACAACGATAGAACTTATTCAGAAGGTATTTACTTAGAAGGTAAAATTTCGAACGCGTTTTTCTCGAAACTGTTTCAATTTTTTTTTTATCATTGAAACACGATAACAAAAAAAGCTCGGCCAAGTCAGCCATTATCTATTTTTTAAAGTTTTTTTTTGTTTCTAATCAATCAGGTGGCCGAAATCAAGTACACCGTTAAGGGGCCAGTCCACTTTGAAAATTTCAAAAAATCAAAAGCAAGCAAGACTTGAAGAAATCGACGATGATGAGCAATCAGAAGGGATTTTGTACGGTGCAGGAATTGACGATTGAGTTTAGGTAAAAGTTTTTCATAGTATGAACTTCAAACGCGTTTTTCTCGAAACAACGTTTTCAAAATCTAACTCCATCGTATCTCTAAAATTAATAAACCGATTCTTTTGAAATTAGAACCACATATTGTAAACATGATTCGCAACAAGATGACCCTCGATGGTTTGAAAATGTTGATTTTTATTCTTTTTTTTGCGAAAAACTGCGAAAAACGCGGTTTTTACTTTTTTCGTTTTTCATCTGCCATTTTTTAATTTTTTGATAAAACTTTATATCCGAGGGTCATTTTGTAGCTGGTGCCATACTGAATCTAATGGACTTTGATTTTTTCGTTTCAGACAAGCCGTTGCCGAGTTGTGATGGAGCCCACCTATTTTTGAGGCGTTACGTTCAACTATAGTTTTTGTACTTAAAAATGAATTAAAATAAATTAAATTTTTGTTAAAATGTATTTCAAGACTTTATTTATTAACCAAACAACTTTTATATTCATATCTTTTAAAAAATCCTCAAAAAAAAAATCGCGAAAATAGCCTTTTTTTCGTGGCTCCAAAGTGGACTGGCCCCTTAAGGCGGGACATACATTAAGACAGGAAACAAAAGCAATATTGAAGGATTTTTAAAAATAAGAAATAATTATTCTACAATTATCAAACTTTAGGTGTACTTTAATAGTATATTTAAGTATACAAAACAATTTTTTTCAATTAATTCATCACCAAAATGCCGGAGCTGTGGCAGAGTGTTACAGCAAGGTCGCCGCGGGAGTTGCGAATCGGCGTGCAGTCTAGCTTCCCGTAGACTTTAATTTGCAAAAAAGTTCAAACATTTTTTCTGTTAGAACATGTACAGTTTCTATGTGACAGTAATTAAAATGAAGAAAATGCAAATTTAAGAAAATGGCACGCATTTACACAAACAAATCAACATTTCACGCAACATTTCTATAAAATGTGGATGAAAAAAGTCGTTTTTTTTTCAATTTTTCAAAAACAATTATCGTCAAGTAGAAGTTACCAATATTATCAATATTTCTACCAAATTTCAACTCAATCGGCTTAACAGTTTTTGAGTAATCCTGCACGCCAATTTCGATAATGCAGTTTTGAGAAAAACGCGTTTGAAGTTCACGCCCGCTCCGAATCCGAGCGGTGAGGCACAGCGTTGACGGTCTGTAACGTTTGAAGTTTTTCGAATTTCGCTATGAAACTGGGATAATATTCTACATATATAGTTCTATCGTTTAAAGAAAAAAAAACCGATTTTTTTATCGTTATAAATGTATATCCCGTCTTAAGCCTCTTATGTTCAAAGGTCCTTCACGAGATTGTTTATAACTTTTGGAATTATTAATCTTTCTTTATGAAATTTGGTACACAACTTTGTTAATGTACATACGAATAAATGTATAAATGATTTTTCAATCATCTTGCTTATTTCACAGTAGCCTAACCCTTTAACAGACACTAGTGGACGGGCACATGGTATCCAGACTATCTGGATAATAGATCAAATTATCTCGATGGTCTAGATAAACGATAGTATACTCTGTTATCTCGATAATTTAATCTAGATAATCGGAATAATCTCGATAACAGATCATATTATGTATTATCCAGATTATCCGGATCAAAGATAATATTGTGTTATGTAGATAACCCAAATAATATTATCCATATAGATCTTGATTTATTTCGACAATCTGAGGAACGATACTCCAAATCAATATTATCAACGTATAGTTCAACGTATTGAGATATCTTTAGAATGTTATCTAGATTGTATCACTCATTATGTAGATGATATTATTCATTATGCAGATAATATTATTTATTATTTAGATAATAATATCTATTACCAAGACAATATTATCTATTATCTAGATAACATACTCTATTGTCTAGATAAAATTATCTATTGTCTAGATAGTATGATCTATTATCTAGATAATATCATTTATTATCTAGATCTTATTTTTCTAAATACACAGAGAAAACCGGGCATAACGACATTGAAGAGACCATGCAGTACCGACGTTACAGCCAACAGTCGTCAATGATATATGTACAATGTTGTACTCCATATTTCGTCGTTATATCCGAAGCGATGTCGTTATAAGCGACTGTATTTTATTTTATACGAACGTTATAAGTTCAGACTGTATTTTAACCATTATAGTTCCATGGTCCAAAGTCCTTCCCCTTTTACGTGCCCACCTCATTCCATTTTTTCCCTCCCTTGCAGCCACAAGCCTACTTTACCCTCTGTAACCCTTTCACCATGGCATACCTGCCATGGGCATGACGAAATTGCGGTAACCCATACTAATACAGCCAATCCAAGGTTTGCTCTCCCATTACGGAGCTATTTGCGTTTCCTCGAGCAATAAATCACGTGCTACAGGTTTATACCTGTACACCTGGAGCTACGTCACACGCCCTTATTCATTTTTCCGACTCGAGCCTGATGTTCTGGTTTTAAAGGCAAGCACACTAACCACTGGACCACCACACCCGTTACGATTATCTAGATAACACCATCCACTATCTAGATAATATTATCTACTATCTAGACTATATTATATGTTATCTAGATATTATTATCTGCTATCGAGATAGTATTATCTGTTATCTAGATAGTATAATCTGTTATCTAAATATTATTTTTTATAGACAGTATTATCCGTTATCTAGATAATATTATCTGTTATCTAGATGATATTATCTATTATCTAAATAGCATTTGTGTTTGTTTGGATTTGGCCTCTAAAACCAGATGACAAATATATATTCATTATCTAGATCAAGAATGGAGGGGAACGATGACACTAGCGTAACAGAGAGAAACAAAGTTACAAGGCTGTCCCATGGCTACCAAATTCTGTGGAGGCATATAATTTTGAAAACTCACAGCCTCCGTCCGTCCTATGAGAGCAAGCCTCTGTTTTCCCTTGATAATCTTTCGCTCCACTTCATTGAGCATTCCTTGACAAAATCTAATAAATTCGTCTTCGTACTGCTGCTTCCTGTACGAGTAGGTAGCCTTTTCGAAAAGATCCCTCGCCTCGTCGTCGTGAACCCTCGAACAAGCTCCAAGATCCGCTCTCGTGTTAACGAAGAGATCGTGCGGGCAGAATTTAACGAGGTAGAGTTTGCAGAACTGGAAGGAAAAATTGCGATCGATTTTACGATACATTCGTTCGTATTTTTTTTACGAAAAATACAAAATCGTCGATTCACGAGGACGTTTTTTCTTTTTTCGAAATTTCGGTATTAGAAAAATTTTCGAGTCAACGTTGGCTACTGACCTCGGGATCTTCCCAATTGAGCTCTTTGGGTTTTTCGTTGGGGAGAACATTTCTGTTCCTTCCCATGAGCTCGTCGAGCAAAGCGGCGGCGGCCGCGGCGGCCATGTTCCTCCCGATTTCGTCGAAAGAGAAAAAAACAAAACAGAAATATTAAAGGAGAAAAAAAAACACTCCCTCGCCGGGCTCAAATGTTCGATCCGTAAATCGCGTCGACGAACAAACGTATCGAGCATTCCATTGGTGATGATTTCGTTAAACGAGACTGTTCAATGGTAATAGCGAAGCAAAAAGGAGACGCGAGCACACACGCGCGCGACGATATCGGAGCACGAAATATTACGATCGCGGGAAAACAAAAAAAAACGTAAGCCCGCGCGAACGTCGATCGCGTCGCGATGACGAATACGTGAAAGAAAAAAAAAGAGCTCGGGCCTTGTTGCGGTTCTCAATGTCCGCGGGCGGACACGCGGATTACGTAGTTGACGGCATAAAAACGATGCCAGTCGGCCATTTGCGGCGAGGCGAGCGCGATAACGCTAGAGGCGCGCACGTGGCGCCTCAACGTACTATTTTGCCCGCCAAATACATTTTTTCTCCGACAGATGCCACGAGACGTTGCTTCCCCTCTTGAAGTTGTCGCGCTTTTTTGTCCAGTCTTTTCTCGCGTATTTGAAAAGAACTTTCTGTTTCGGGGCCTTTTTGAAAAATGAATGAGTAATGTGATCATAAGAGCTGGAGGGCTATTACGGTTCTCCGTTTGGGTGAAAATGACAAAGGTGAGCAGCTCACTCTATTACGGTTGTTTTCACGTAGTGAAAATGCGAGATTGTTCTTATGAGTTTACTCGGCACGAAATGTCTACGATTATGTATACGACGATCACTGCGCGATGCCTCGGATCCTTTCAGTATAACGGAACAAAAATATATTGCATAATAGTTCGGTTTATTAACATAAACCAATAATTGTATTATAAGAACCTTCTCATGTTTTAATATGATACAAAAATGACCAGTATTTTTTTAATCTGAATGGCTGTACCGCACCAGCGTCCCGCTAAATCTTTGTCTTCTTTCATGAAATCTAATAACATTTGTTTTCATTTTTCGGTAACATTCGTGTTGCAAGCTCAGATTATATTTAAACTTGTTGCCTATTCGAATGAAGGGGTTATGTTTTTGTCGATGCGCATGTCTTTCGTTTTGGGCTGGGTTTGATTAGCGTCTACCCCTTCTACGGCGTCGTGAAAATGTGAGATCACTAGCCAGAAGTTCCTAGTACGGTCTTACATACAGGTCTGGAAACTCGATGAAGTTTCGGTGGTGGAGGTGACTCGACTATTGAACCTGAATTTGTGGTGTCGCTGGTATCAAGGAGTGTTGTTTTGATTGGATAGGAGATCATCTGCCCTTTCTAGATTTGTGGATATGAAATTTGGTGGCGGGTTACTCCATGCCAATTTAACATTCTTTAATCTTATACGCTACGTTGAATCGTGTTTTGCGAAGCATGCCTCAAAGTTTAACGTTTTTAATTTAACGCTCGAATACTTGTTAGCAGGTTATACGTTTACTTTTCCATGCGAAGAACATGGTTTGCATATTTTATCATACACAATCGTTTACTATATTAGGTTGTCCATGACGCAAAATGCCCGCCAAGAAAATATGAAATTCAAAAAAAATGTTTTGTTAAAAAATAATTGTCTGAATTGACAAACGAATAAAGTTTTGTTTCTTCCGCTATTTTGTACATTCTGTTTTCGATTTTTTGTACCTGCACAACAGCAATTAACAAATATCTTTCTTTGCGCCATCATTTGAATTTTAAGGGGTAATTAAGACGGAATGACACCTCATCGCGGTCGGTATGGTAGAACCATTGTAGATACCCAAAAATCTCTGGAACGGCTCTTCAGATCCCGTCGAAACTTTGCCAAACGACGTCAAATAGATAACGAACAGCTGTCTGCCCCTCAAATTTTTTTAATATGAGGGAAAAAATGTAGATTGTCTTATGATAAGCCAATCTACATTTTTTTTCTCAAATTCAGAAAATTTGAGCGGCAGACAGCTGTTCGTCTATCTATTTGACGTCGTTTGGCAAAGTTTCGACGGGATCTGAAGAGCCGTTTCAGAGATTTTTAGGTATCTACAATTGTTCTACCATACCGACCGCGATGAGGTGTCATTCCGTCTTAATTGTTACTATAGGACTGGTTCACTCGAAATTATGTTTGCGATCGACATGTAAGGTGCTATCTCCATTTTTATTGTTAGCAAAAATAACAGCCGATGGACACGTATATATAGAAATAATTGCGAGCAGTAACTCCAGTAATTCGTGCCATTTACAATTTATCAAAATGCTCGTTCTTTTTCTGCACCTATATATACATTAAAGAATGTATTTTATATATAAGGAAATGAAATTGATTTATCCTCATTACACTCGCTTGGATTTCAATGGTAGAATCGATGGAAAATTTTCCGTTTGATTACGGGATAGATTTTTTGGATTTATACTCGTCACGTTGTGAGTTTGTTTTTCTATCTGCATCGAAGTATCGTTAGTTTTTCAATAACTTGTAGAAAAATTGGATTCTTAGGTTAGGCTGTAAGGCGAACGCGTGAGTATTGTTGTCTCTGTCGCACACAACACTCCTCGATTGCAGCGCCTCTAGTGTCGAGCTTCAGCAAAGGAACCATGTGAACTAGCGGACTTTCCAGACCCGTATGTAAGACCGTGGTTCCTAGTGATCTCACATTTTCACCTGACCAATCCGCGATAGCGTGACTAAACTCACGTGAGATAAAAATGCAAGAAGTGAGAAGTCTCACCCGAGGGCCGTAATCGGCCCCCTGGAGGCTATAAAAATGACATTTATTCAACTATTCATTCGATCCTCGTCGGAAGATTTTTTGTTACTTTTTCCAGAGAGCGCCCTCTTGTGGCGATTCCTAGTACTCAGAGCGATGATTTATTCAAACGATACGATTCAAATTAGTCCGAGTACATCGATCCCGATCAATATATCGACGCGAATCGGCTAAATTTTTGTCCAGGATGGGTAAGTGTTCGATAAAATGTGTAGTAAGTGAATCAAAGGCGCGTGACGATTCAGTGATCATTTCCATGGCTGTTTTCTTGTGGCCTTTCAAACGTCACTTTTGGAGCCTTCAATGACACTTGTAACTAACAATAAATAAAGATACATATAGAGGCAATTTTGACTGACATTGGTGGATGGGCGGTCGGGGTTCGGCTCCGGCAGTCCTTCGAGTTAAGCAGAATTTGGGCATGGCCGATACTCGGAGCGGTGATCGCTCAGCCGTGCACCGGCTGGCGGTCACCGCCAATGCGGTATAGTGTAGCTTAAGGGGTTAGGCTACTGTGACGGCCCGAAAATCAAAGTTATTTGAAAAAATTAATTTCGAAGGAATAAGTACAATGTTCGAAAAATCGTTTCGACATTTATTTATATTTATATTAACGAACCTGTGTACCAAATTTCATTAAAAATATTAATAATTAAAGAAGTTATAAACTATCTGGTAAAGGACCTTTAAACGTTATGTGCTTGACGGTGTACTTGATTTTGGCCATCTGGTTGATTTAAACAACAAAACAAAAATAGTTTTTTAGAAATAAATAATATTTAAATACAATAAATATATAACAAATTATAATATAGTAATTATAAATAAATACATTACAAAAAAATTGATTTTTTCGACTTTTACCCAGAAAAATGATAATTATTGTTGATAACTAATGGAAAAGTGTTGAGAAGAAAAATGTCGGTCAACATTAAATTACTATTCTATTGAATAAGTATACCAAATTTCAAGGTAATCCATTCATAAAATGTCGAAAAATCGTGTACAACGTTTTGAAAAACATAGTGCCGAGAAAAACGCGTTCATAATTTAAGGGGTAAGATACCTTTAGGCTGGAAAAAATAGGCGATTTTCATGATATTTTCAAGGAAAGATTTCTTCATCATCCCTCAGACGTAGGGTATGTTTTGTTACTACTTTTGGCTGTTACATGGTATTTTTTAATTGATCAATCTTTAAACATGACGATGGTATGGCGCGGTCTTCTAAAAGGGTTGCGGCGGATGTTGTCAGACGGCGTGACACGTAGCGTTGGCAGGAATAATCTAAAAAAGAACCAACGAAGATTTTTCTTTTATTAACACTCATACACAGTATATGAACCAAGAAAAAGTAAAAAATGTTGAAAATCGATGAAATGGTACGCTTTGAAACAAAAAGATTAAATTTTCCGAAAAAAATGCCTACATTTTGCAATAAAAAATACTTTTTGAAAATTTTCAAAAACATTTAGGATCATGTTTTAGACAATAAGGTTAGGAAGATTTATACCGAATTTCATGAGAATCGGTCGATTAGTTTTTTAGTTATACGTCACGCCAGTTTTGAAAATGCAGTTCAAAAGACCGTGCTACACCTCTACAATTTTTGAAAATTAATCAGATAAAAAAATACCATGTAATAGCCAAAAGTGGTAACAAAATATACCCTAAGTCTAAAAAATTGTATAGTTATATTTCCTTATGAAAAAATAATCATGAAAATCAGTAAATTTTTTCCTCGCCTAAAGGTTTCTCCCCCCTTAATTGGCCGGTATATCGTTGTAATCACAAGTTTACCTTGAATCTACGATTTCTTCGCCATATGTTGGATCTTCCTCTCCAATTTGAGTTGCCTCAAGCGAAAAACGAGTTGCCGTAATTTTAACAGTAGCCTAACCCCTTAAGACGGCTGTGGACGCAACGGAAGTTAGTTTAGATTAGCGGGGCGGGGCCAAGGAATTATATGAAAGGCTTCAATTGGATAGGGCAATACGTAAAAACTCGCAAGGCTATACGTTGGAACTCAGAAAATACTATTAGGTTAGAAAAATCTGATCTTTACGCATTCTCGGCAGATCTCACTCCGCCAAAGTATCGCAGACTCGAGCATTTTCTCGTGGGCGACGTGCCCACGCAAACTGAAGTACACTCGTATCTGGGCTCCTCGCTCGCCCGGATATTCAACGATTACAGTAACGAGACGACGCGACAACTTTTGGGTGTCGTGCCACCCCTTAAAGGGCCTGTGGACGATGACCTGTGGATTTCGCCGAGTGATCAACTCGTCGAGAAAGTTGCCCTCAAAGTTCCCCTGACGAACAAGTACACGAAAGCATGCACTCATCGAGGAATTTTAGGTTAGATTCCATTTTTAGTTCCGGAGCTCTGCAGTATCGAGTTATTTCTGAAGCATTGAATATTAGACTGCCCATATCATGCGGACTTTGGAGGTTAGAGTACAGGAATCCAAACTCTATAGGGGAATTGGTAGAAAAAGCGTCCGCGAAAATGGAAACATTTTAAGTACAATGTTTCACCACCAGGGTCGCGCCGATTGCGAGCGACCGAGCAATATAGTAATAGCCAGAACGCAAAGTCCCGCGAGAATCCGATTGAGTTGAAAATAAATAATAATTGAAGAAAAACAGTACAAGGACTGATTATTCTATGAAAATAATCGTGAAAGCGTTTTTAAGACACTTTTTGGAGCACCCTAATGTAAACATCGCAAAAATAAATGTGTGCTTGACGTACATCGGTAGATATAATTTTTTCGATTTTTCACCCTTTCCTAAGGGTGAGTTACGGGACTCGTACACGACTGATACATGTTTTTTGTACACATAACACATAAAGCAGCTAGTTAATTCTCAAAAAACAAGAATGAAGAAGAAAAAAATCGTTGTATCGCAACGATGCAAACTTTAACATCATGGCAATTGCTGTAATACCGAAAACAAGAGCATAAAAATCGCAAGTATTTGAAAAACAATGACAATCATTTGCAGATATAAAGAATTAAGAATTAAGCTTTTATTTAACTTGACTTGGTGCGAGATGCAAGACAAAAAATCGATATTTCACCCACTTCTCGATTACTTAGAGCTCTCCAATGTTGCAAACATGCATCTAAGAGGTGGAAATGCATGATTCAACTTAAAACAAAAAATCGCTTGCGTTTCTGTGACATGCAAAAAGGAATGTCGATATTTCACCCACTTCCCGACTACTTAGAGTTAAAAAATTCTGCAAAGATGGCTCTAAGACGTGACAATGCATGATTTAAGTTGAAAAAAAATATATATCCATAATAAAATATCGTTAATGGACCTATATAACGGTGTTATTAACAAAAATTTCAGAGCTCCAGTAAAATCAATTGAAGACTAGAAAGCAGAAAATAATTGAAATGTACATTTTTTTTAAACAAGCTTTTATTAAACGTGCTAAAAAGTAGAAACTATATTTTTTACCAAGCCACCTATCTGTGAATATAAATAAAAGCTTGGGGCGCTCAATACTTAGACATAGAATCTTTAATTTACATGAATCTGTCAACATATCAACTGTATTTAATGCACTGCAAAACAACCTTAGATTTATTAAACAAATAAAAATCCTGAAACTGAGTATAAACGTGTGATCATAATTTCTCTAATTACTATCGTGCCAAGTTAAATACAGTTAAGGCGTTAGGCCACAGTAACGGGTATGAAATCATGTGCGAATTAAAAAAATGTTCACTCATAAAATTAATTATAAATCTATTTAGTATGAATATCAAGCTATTAGAAAATATAAATTTTTTTCGATGGAAATACAAGATGGCCGACTACTCGAAACAGCTTTTTCCAATTGGCGTGACAAATAATTTCAACAATTTTCACTCGTTTTAATTCAAATTTTAAAGTTATATTCCTAATTGCATTTTGCAGAGAAGTACGTACGGAATTTCTGATTAATCGAAAACTTTTCATTTTATGAGCAGTTTATGAGCAGTTATAACGAAATTTTTCACTGAAAATTCATTTCTTCAGTTCAAATACCTACAACTTTTTAATAAAACATAATTTTTTAAATTCCGTACGTACTTCTCTAGATATTCTAATGTAGATTGACGAGAATTTTTGTTTTTTGTTCTAGATAAAAAATTGTGGATGGTAAATGTCACACCACGGAGCGCCTAAAAAAAGATAACAAAAGAAAATATTAGTGGTCGGCCATTTTGTACATCGAAAAAAAATATATATTTTCTAACAGCTTGATATTCATACTAAATAGATGTCTAATTAATTTGATGAGTGAATCACTTTTTCATACGCAAAAAATTGTTAAATTTGCACATGATTTTAGACCCGTTACTGTGGCTTAAGGCCTTAATGAAACTGAATTGATCAAATTTAGTAAACATTCAAAAAGTTGAGGTGACATATAGGTGACTTGGTAAAAAAACAGTTTCTACTTTTCAGTACACTAAATGAATTAGAAATTATTTTGCATTATACATGTTCCGATAACGAAAGACACTAGAAAAGTATTACAAATTTACATGATATATACATAGCTTTAAGTTACGCTGAAAACATGAATAACATTTGATTTTTTATACACTCTCTATACTCAACATTACACCCATAAGTATGTCTCATACTCTCAATTAAGATTTAAAAAAAAACCAAGTTTCCGTCGAAATAACGCGTGCATACAAATAAAATATCGGTCTCAACCGACACCAGCGCCACTTACCTGGAGCTCTTTTTTTCCAATTTCGCGATCGCTCCGAAGTACGTAGTTTCGACCAGGCCCCTGGCACTGATGGGTCTACCGTGTCCCGTTATTGTCGCCACGTAAACTGACCTACCATGCGGCGCTAGTAGTCACCCGCATGACCCCCACTCCAGTCGCGCAGCGTCTGCATAATTTGCATTCGACGCGCCTGGATAATTCATTGTTTAGAATAGAATTTAAAAGTATATGTGTATATACGAAGGGATGCAATATTTACACTCGTTGCAATATTATGTGTTATAAAAATATTTATTGAACGAAATAAACAGATAACATTATTATTTTTTAAACAATGGATTAGTCACGTTGTACAATGTTTTGCGATTTTTTTCTTGTCGAGATTGCTTTTTTTTTGTTCTGCGTTGAGACGTGCAGAATATTACTGCATCCGCATCAATACGTAATATTGATGCGCACACTGATTGACCAGACTTAATGGATTTGTCTGTGGGTCCGATGGCTTTTCTCCATAATTCCAGGGCTTCTGGATCTTTTGGTACATTGAAAAAAATGCGATTTTTCCTTGTTTGATTGATAACCTGACGTGTAGCCAAGAACCACGCACGCAGGCATTCTCAAATATGAGCACAAAAACCACAAAAATTGTTTTTTATTTTATCGCTACACTAAAATTGTTTATTATTTTATCACTATGTGATAAAATAATTACGATTTTACCACACTACAATTTTTTTTATTCGAGAACAATGACAGATCGAGAAAACGAAAAGAAATATTCACCTGGTTCACGCGACAAAAAAGATGATGAAATAATACGGAGAGGTGCTTTGCGGAGTGGGGGTCATGCGGGTGACTACTAGCGCCGCATGGTGGGTTAGTTACGTGGCGCCAATACGGGGACACGTTGCTGTTAAGAGAATTTATCCCAGTGTCAGCCCCCTGGTTTCGACACTCGTATCCTAACCTCCGCGAACGTCCCAAATAACCTCAAAACTCGGCGGTTATCCCGCGCGAATGAAAATGATTCGCAGAGATAGGGGCGCGCGCGGCCTTGAAATTCGAGGAAGAGACCGAGCACAAGTTCAGCCAACAATTCGAGAAAGAATCGACGGAAATGCGAAAAATGTTCGAGGCCGAGAAACGCCGAGCTGTCGAGCTGAGCGTCCAGGAGGTTCGGGACGAATACGAGGCACGAATCAAAGCCCTCAACGAAGATTTTGAGACGAGATCAAAGGTCGCGATAGCCGCTCGATCTTCCCTCAATCATCCTTTATTATCAATTAATCGCAATTTCGCTCCAATTAAAATTCGAAAAAAAGCTTCGATCAAATCGAACTCAAAATTTCGGCATATTAGAAAGAGCTCGATCACGTGACCGGCGCGGCGAAAAAAGAAATGCGGAAGGCGGTTCTTCA
The DNA here is from genome assembly GCA_963210295.1 of Ophion ellenae. NCBI lineage: Eukaryota > Metazoa > Arthropoda > Insecta > Hymenoptera > Ichneumonidae > Ophion > Ophion ellenae. The sequence continues at coordinate 63,064,194 of OY723386.1, forward strand.
AGAGAGACTGGACGTCGAGATGGAAATGATGAAAAAAGTAAGAGACGAGGTTGCACGTGCGGTTGTTCACCAGCACGACGAGTTTCAGCAATCCCTGCGAGCTCAGAGGGACAACATGGTAGCGGACTTTAACGCTATAATGAGGTACAAAAAAAAACATACGTCTATGGTAAAAGTACCATTTTCTAGTGAAAGTACCTCGAAAATGGCAATTAAAAAGCAGCAAACCCAAACGATCTGGTAATAGACAAGGAAATTGATTTTGCATACGTAATACAAACCGAATATGCCTCCAATTAAATTTCGAAAATCAATAATCCAATCGAAAGAAGACAAACGATCAAAGATCAAAATTTCAAAATAAATAATCAAATCAAACGCAAGAAAAAAATCAAAGATCAAAATTTCGCAAATGAATATCAAATCAAACGAAGACAAATCATCAAAGATGAAAATTGCGAAAATGTATATCAAATCAAAGGAAGACAAATCATCAAAAATCAAAATTGCGAGAAAGTATATCAAATCAAACAAAGACAAATGATCAAAGATGAAAATTTAAAAAATAAGTAATCCGATAAAATGCAGACCAATGATCAAAGATGAAAATGTCGATAATCAAATCAAAGTCAGACAAATGATGAAAGGTTAACATTTCGAAAACGAATAATCTAAACAAACGAAGACAAATAATCAAAATTTAAAAAATGAATAACACAATCAACCAAACTCAAACATATTTACCACGAATAAATTAGGTGGATTATTTCGCGCCGTCATCATTTATCAATAAAATAATAATCGCACCAATTACTCCCAACATTTTCCCTCCTATTCACATTGACATGCCAATGCTCGCGGTCAATCGAATTCCTTCGTTGAATTAATTTCGTGTGGCAATGTAAATAGAAAAAATAATGTCTCAATTGTGTCGGGATCCTCTTAGGCAGGAGCGTAAGAAAGTTGACGCGAGGATCGAATCTTACGAGCTGAAAAAGGCAGAAGAGGCGATTGCCCAGCGCCGCGAATTTCAGGCTCAAAAGATCGCGGACATCGCGATCGTTGTGTGCACCGAGAGATCGCGTTGCAGATCCGCAATTCACACGATGCGTCAATGTTTGGAAGTAAATCTAGTTTTCTATTATATAACTATTATCATTATTAATTAGTGTTGTGTTAAAATAATAATAATAAGTATATAATAATAATAATAAAGCCTCATATATTTTTATTTTTCTAAAATATAATTATTGAAATTTATACTATTTTTTAAAACTAACAACAACGTGTGTGTGTGTGCGTGCGCGCGCGCGCGCGTGTGTGTGTGTGTGTGTGTGTGTGTGTGTGTGTGTGTGTGTGTGTGTGAATATATGAGGCGATCCATGTCACTTCAGCCAGTAAAAAAAAAGTCCACAAATAATTTCGAAAAATCGAGTTACTTTATTGAAAAATATTCCCCGAGCGTCGAAATTTTTATAAAAAATTCTGTCGTTTTTTCTCGTTCATTACCATTTTTTAACATTTTTCTATTCAACTGGCTGTATCTTTGGCAGGATTTGACGTATTTACATTCGTAAAAAACGAAAATGTGCGTCTTTTTATGGTCTTCCAGAAAAAAATTAGATTTTATTGAGCAAGTCGAACGTCCGTTTCAGGGCACAATATGCAAAAATATTTTTTTTCTCAAGGAAAGTCACTCGTTATTCTATTTGTAAAAACTTCCCCGAACTGTGAATACGAAAAACAGATTTTTGTTATTTTTTATATGATGAGATTCCTAAACACCGTGAAGTAACAGCTTTTTTTTTTAATTAATTTTCGATTGAAGAGTGTGAAGCACTTGCTGTATGTTTACCAGGTTTTTGAAATACATACGACATATATGTATTTCAAAAACCTGGTAAACATACAGAGAGTGCTCCACACTCTTCAATCGAATATTAATAAAAAATAAAAAAAATAGCTGTTACTTCACGGTGTTTAGGAATCCCATGATATAAAAATACCAAAAATCCGTTTTTCGTATTCACAATTCGAGGACATTTAAAAAAATAAAACAACCCGTGACTTTCCTTGAGAAAAAAAATATTTTTGCATATTTTGCCCTAAAACGGACGTTCGACTTGCTCAATAAAATCTAAATTAATTTTTTTCTGGAAGACCATAAAAAGACGCACATTTTCGTTTTTTACGAATGTAAATACGTCAAATCCTGCCAAAGATACAGCCATCTGAATGGGAAAATGTTAAAAAATGGTAATCAACGAGAAAAAACGTCGGACATTTTTAAAAATATTTCGACACTCGGCGAATATTTTTCAATAAAGTAACTCGATTTTTCAGTATTATTTGTGGATTTTTTTTTACTGGCTGAAGTGACATGGATCGCCTCATATATATCCATCGGTGCAATGCTCGATCCTTCTCGATCCTCGCTCCAAAAATTGTTCAGTCCCTTATCGTGTTATTGAAATCCCTCCGCTGATAGAAGCAAATCGAGGCTTTGTTGAAGTCATCGCTGGAACCCCCAAAAAGTACCGAGGTACAAGAGACAAGGGGAAAAGAAAAGGATCGCGCCCCTCGGGATGAAAAAGCTGAGAGAAGCAAATTCTTTCGTCCGGTCGAAATTGTCGACAAAGATGGTCAATTGTGGCGACCTGTTCTACTCGAACCGGGAGTAAAAAAAATAATACGTTTAAACTCATTTTTATTAAACAATCAACAAAATATTGATTTTTCGTATTTTTCCAATTCAATCGATCAGATTCCGCCGATCGGTTGCACCGATCGCGAAGCGACCTTTGCAACCGTCTCGTCCGAAATAAATTTCTTCCCGCCCGATCAATATACCGATCGAGTCTCGCACTCGTCGACGCTGAGTCTGCACAGTCGCGACAGCCTGCCCTTTTGTTACTACGACGACAAACTGTACGTGCGTTCGGACTACAGGGGAAAAAATGTCGAACGAGGGAAGGTCGCGGAGGAGAGGACAATAGTGGGAGAGGTGACCGAGGGCGAGCGTTTCGTTGCGGATCTAAAACGATCGAAATCGTGTTCGGAAAAATTACCCCGTCACGATGTAAAGCGGAGAGTTACGACGTGATGCATTCATCAATGTCGTTTCTATTTCTTGGTATCGGAGCATTATTTATCCTGATTCTTAACGGGGTATGTGAAATATAAAAATTTATTTGAAAAAACGAGTTGTGTTTTTGTTGTTAGTAAAAAAAAGTTATTCGTAACTTACGCGAAAAAATATCGCTGGGAGTGAATGACTTAATTTTATTTATTTATGAAGGAAACCATTTTTAGCATTTTTTGTATAAGGAGTAGAAACTTGTTGATCTATTTATTTACGTATTTATTCATGAGAGAAAATAAGTAGTTGGATTTGATACCTTGTAAGCCCGTTTTCGTGGTGTTTACATAAATGCCCCGACCTTCTCATTTACATCAATTATTTTGCATTGCTTTTCTTATATCTATCCTAGTTGCTAGTTTCTCAAATTGTCTGATGTAATAGCATAGTTGCTTTGCCGGTTGCATTTTCAGGTGCGTTGCCATTTTTCGGTCAATTTCTAATCCGCTGCTATTTTGCAATCATTGCTCCAGTTTATTTACTATTTCTTGGTTCAGTTTTCCCTTAGTTTCGGTATACTCGAAAATATGTCTCAAATTTTCAATTGCCTGTTTGTACATTCTACATTTGCTGTCTACACACCTCATGTCTTTCCCGACATTTCCAGATCTTATTCTCGCCCACGTTGCTTTTAATGAGGTTGGAGCGTTAGCCACAATCCAAGATTGAACAAAAAATATGTATATGTCATTGTCTAGACTATACTGACTCTTTACGATTTTTTTTTCACCACAAGACACCAAAAATGAAAAATAGTTTGATGTATGTAATTTTACGTGCGGTTAGATGGGCAAGACGTGCACACTGGGGTGGTGTAATGTTTTTGGCTATCTAGCACCAAAATAAATCATTTCTAACAACGGATTAACGCAAACTGAACCTTCGTAAACATTTATTTAAAAAAAACTATCTTGCTCATCGTGAACCATGTACAGGGTGTCACAGAAATGAATGCGGTCTCTGAAATGGGGGGGTTGAGGGTGAAATTCTGAGTCGATTGATATAAGCATGTGTGGCTCTCAGATCAACCCCTGAATTATTATTAATTTTTAAAGGCGGGCCAATCAGGTGCGCCCGATGAGCCAGCCTACGTCGGTGAGCGATACGCGCGTGTAGCGGTGCCTGTAAGTGCGGTCCTCCCACCAAGCTGGTTTATCGGGCGCACCTGATTGGCCCGCTTTTAAAAATCAATAATAATTCAGGGGTTCATCTGAGACCCACACATGCTTATATCAATCGACTCAGAATTTCACCCCCAACCCCCTATTTCAGGGAACGCATTCAGTTCTGGGACACCCTGTATATTCGATATTGAACCATCAAAGTCTGATAAAAGACTAGGAATCTTGGCTGGCGAATAAAGAGCATTGCTGCCAACTTCAATGTCCGCGAAGTTGGCGTATTTCGGCAACACTTAATATTAATGAATGGTAGTAATAAATAAACTCGCGGCTCAGATATAAATAGGCGTCATTATAAATTGCTCAAAATTTCATTCTGAATTGTATGAAACATTCGCTGACACAGTTTTGTTCATAATAATAATCGATAATGTTATACTTTATAAAGTTGGTAGTAACCCAAAAGTTTTTCTTATTCACGTAATGAAAAAATAAAAACGCATAATTTTCCTCTTTAATTATATATTTTGTGAAAAATTAGCATCTACAGAATAAATCTCGTACAGAAAAAAGCTCATATGCATTTTTTTGAGGTTCATTGAAAAGAACATTCATAAACCGTTTTTTTAATTAACTGGACCGTAATCATCTTGTCCTCCCCATATTTTTCCATGTGCATACCTGTTTTCCTGTGTGTGTATATATATATATATATATATTCCTTTCAGTATGTTGACGCATCGATTTTACTCCAATCGCATTGAATTTATGGTTCAATTTTAATTTTTTTTCCTGTTCCTATTTTTCTTTCCAGCTCCCTTACAAGTCTATTCCAGATATTTAGGAGAAAAAAATGCATTTTCTACTCTTTTTGTTTATGGCAAAAAGAAATTCGTAATTATGTTTATTTAATTTTTAATATTCAAAAATTAATTTGAAAAAAAAACGATTTGTGTTCCTCTCACATGTGAGAATTTATTCGTGGCTTACGCGAAGAATGTCACCGGAAATAAACAATGTATTTATTATTTTATTTATTTATGAGGAAAACCATTTTCAGGACTTTATTTATTTATCAAAGGTAGCAACCTATTTATTTATTCATTCATTTACAGGAGAATGAAATTCATTATTTTATTTATTAACAAGAGGATTTTTTTCATCGTCATCGACGCAATTCCCACGAGACAAGAACATGACTCGCTGCATCGAAAAGTCAAACGTCATCAATAATCGAATCAACAAAGGCTTATTGTCGTAGAAACTTTATTCTTCGCCAAATATTTTACATTGACGATAATAAATAAAATACAAGTAGACCTATTCTCAATACGAGTACAATCGTGTGTATAAAATAATGAAAATAAAACGATTAAAGTGTCATCGGATCGAGTGGTCGTGGATGAAAGTGGCAAAAGTATCGCAGATTCGGACAGAAATGAAAATTTTCAATTGCAAAGCGAGCGCGAGTCACCGAGGCCCCTTGGACGAAAGGTTGAAATTATACAAACGAAATGACTCGTCGATTATCATTTATCACCGACCATATTTTTTATTTACATTTTTCCCGATTCTCGTTCGATCTTTTTCTTCGCTCTTCGTTCCATCGATCGATACGTTGGGAAATCGATTAATGAGTTGGGACATCGATTGATACGTGATTTATACGGGATCCTTTGATTTCCATTTGAATACAAGGACTCCGTTAATATTCGCTTTTTTTCGCTGTTGCTGTTTTTTTTTACTCGTAATCTTCCTCAGCAGGTCGTACCTGAGGGAACCTTCTCAGGATGTGTTGTTGCTGCTGTTGCTGAAGCTGAGGTCGTCGCTGTTGAAGAGGTATGTTCACTTCTTCGGGGCTGCGAAACACTTGATTAACCGGCAAACGGAACTGCGGGGGTGCCTGTCCCTGATGGGGACGTCCCGCACTCGGCAAACTGTTTATCGTGGTCGACTGTTGTCCCAGGAAAACCTGCTTATGGGATTTAATCGTCGAGCAATTATTTATTTCGTCCTGAGCTTTCATTACCATATGTTGAAAAAATATTTCTTTGTTTTATATATGATTAAGTAATTTTTATTTATTCGTGTTGAAAATGAGATAAATTTTATTTATTCAACAATATGGTTAAATAAATGTTGTTAATTAACAATTTCTTTGAATAAATATGTTCAAATCAATTTTTTTATTTAAACAAAATTGCTTAAATAAATTTGTTTTGTTAAAAAAATTATTTTAAGGAATCGTATTCATTAAATAAATTTTTCAAATGAAATTTATTTATTTAAACACTAGTTTATTAAAATGTTTCAATAAATAAAATTTTGTAGTTAAAATATCTAGAGAATGGCAATGGAGGAGGAGCAAACCCAAACAAGCCCAAACGAAATGGTAACGGGGAAGAAAATTAAATTTGCGTGAGGAAGATATTACGAATTTTCGTACGTGCTTTGTTAATTTTTTGGTATTCTTGTACGATTGATGGCAATTTAAAAAATGGGGATAAAAATAATTTGTTTGGGCAAATTTCCACTATGGAAAAGTTCGACAGTCGTTGGAACTTTTAGTAAGATTGATGGTTTTTTAAACAGGGATAGGAACTTAATTGCGAATTATTCATTGTGATAAGGGATGTGTATTTTGATAAGAAATAAATATGAGAAAGCGTGTCCTGTGAAGTCAATAACAATATTATAATAATTAATTTATCCTCATTCAAGAAATTGAAAAATATATATATATATATATATATATATATATATATATATATATATATATATATATATATATAGATTTATACTAAAAATTGTTCAATTGCGTTTTTGATATTCGTTATGTTTTTCAATACAGCTAAAAATGTTCCCCCTTTGTTGAAAAGAACAGACGAAGAAACAACGAATAACATTTTGTGACAAAATTTCTCGATAAACACGATGAACAGCCATGAATAAATAAAATAATTCTAGTTAAAAAGCTTTTGCGGAAGAACATCCAAAAAGACAAAGAGAAAAAAACAAAGGCAAAACCATATCAGTAAAAAATAAAAATCCATAAAGGAAAAAGTGGACTAAGGGGGGTACCTAGGAAGGATGAACCTCGTACAGATGGAACGGATCCAAAAATGGCGAAACCAAAAAATATTTTTATTTTGCGATTTAAAAAAATTAATGTGTTTGAAAAAAAAATTAATTCATGGATAAAATTCAATGCAATTAAATTCATTGATTCATATAAATTCAATTAAATTCGTGTATTGAATTAAAATCAATTAAATAGATGGATTTTATTTAATTCAATTAAATGTGTGGTTTAAATTCAACTAAATTGCATGCATGGATAAAATTAATTCAAGCAAATTCATGGATTTAATTACTTCAATTGAATTTGTGGTTTAAATTTAATCAAATTACATGCATGGATTAAACGTAATTCAAGCAAATTCATAGATAGAAAAATCAATGGATGAAAAAAAGAGGATGCGCTTACCTGGGGAAGTGGACGACGTTGCTGGGCCGCTTGTTGCTGAGAGCTCGGATGATAGTCGCCCGCCTCACGCTCGTCGGTGTAAATGTCAGCTGGGAAATATCTTTCGCTGTACCGGAGCGTTACGTTCGGTTTGTTGTCGGCCTCAGCCTGATTCAAAGGCTTGTAGAGGTACTCGTTGACGAAATGATACTGGGAGCTCTTCTTGCAGCTTATGTCACCACTCGGTGGCATGCAGATCAGGTGAACCTGAAAGAGATCGCGCGTGTATTACTGATCCGTATCGATCGACGTATCGATCGTTTATCGATCGCCATAGAAGAACCAATGATAAAATAAGATAGATCGCAATCAAAAGTTATGGAGGCGCGTTCGGTGTGCAGCGATCTCCCTTGTGGAGCAACGTTGGCCCAGGCCATTACTCGGATGGGTGACCGCCCAGGCGTGACTTGCGCCCCGACTACCGAACGGCAGGCCAGTTTTATCGCCTGTATCGGCACACGTTTTCTAGTTTCTCTGTGCCCTCCTGTGCCCAGTTTCCCTGTGCCCTCCTATGGACAGTTTCCCTGTGCCCTCCCGTGCACAGTTTCCCTGTGCCCTCCTGTGCACAGTTTCCCTGTGCCCTTCTGTGCCCAGTTTCCCTGTGCCCTCCTGTGCGCACCGAAAGTTGACGAGAAAATTTAAAAAAAAATGCATAAATACCTGGTGGAAAGTGAAGCCTTCGGGGCATATCCACGAGTGTTTGGCGTTGTCCTGGCAGTAATGGAAGACCTCGCAGTTGAGGTCCTCGTCGGCGTAGTAACCGGTTTGCTTGTTCACGCAGTCGAATTTGCTCTGGGGCAAGAGAAGAGTCAAACGATCGGGCTCGTCCTTTTCCTCCTCCAATTCCTCGGCTTCCTAAACGTCGCAATTTTTTTTTCCATCAGTCAACGCTCTTCGACCAAAAAAAATCCAACAAAAAAAACGAAAATGTTGCGATTCGAGTGAAAGCAGCTTTTTGAAATAAAAACGCAAGCAAATACCGGAGCGTTCTGAGGATAACGAGGTGGTGGTCCACCGCGAAGAGGACCACGCTGACCGGCACCTACCCTTATCGGGGGTTGGTTTTGAAAGTCCCGGGCGCCGTCTGGAGATTTGCCACGATACAGCTGGAAAATAAATTGTTTTTTTTTTAAATGCAGATGTGAATTATAGAAAACCGTTTTTTTTACATATTTATGCATATAATATGCAATGATAATGCAGAAAAAAATATTTTCTGTTTAATTTATTTTGACATCATTATATATCCCATATATTGTTATTCGATTATAAAATATATCAAAAATATACGCAATGTATATATAATTAAATATATTATTGTGAAAAATGTGCAAATAATATGTAAATATTTCTATTTATAGCCCAGCGGATATATGTGTGTGTGTGTGTGTGTGTATATATATATATATATATATATATATATATATATATATATATATATATATATATATATATATATATATATATATATATATATATATATATATATATATATATATATATATTAGGGTGATTCGTTTCAGGGCAACTTTTTTTTTTGACCCATCGCGCCCGAAAACCTTTAGTTGGTACCCAAAAACGAACTTTCGTGAAAGGGGGGTGTTGTCAAAAAATATTTAGAGGTCGCGAATCAAAATTGAAGGTTTCCCATTTGATTAAAATTGAAAAAAATGTTTTTCTCATTATTAGTGTTACCATTCCGCGAATTTTGATATCGCGATATTTTCCAAGTGGGTTCTCATAGGAAATATGATACTCCACAATAAAGTTCATTGAGCCATGGCCGTAAATTCAACCGTTTCAGCGGTATCATTATTTCAAGTGAATATTGTGCAAAATATCTATTCAAACGGCTGTAACGCCTAAGCTATTAGATATATCGAAAAAAATTCAGATGAGAACTTTGTAGAGAAAGTAATTTTCGACAAAAAAGTCTTATGAGCCGAGTCCGAAAATTCAACTCTTTTTCAGCTATAGGTGGATGAAGTAAAATAAATAGATCTTTTTTAAAACAAAAAAATCTATTTATTTTACTTCATCCACCTATAGCTGAGAAAGAGTTGAATTTACGGGCTCGGCTTATAAGATTTTTTTGTAGCAAATTACTTTCTCTACATAGTTCTTATTTGAATTTTTTTCGATATATCTAATAGCTTAGGCGTTACAGCCGTTTGAATAGATATTTTCATACAATATTCACTTGAAATAATGATACCGCTGAAACGGTTGAATTTACGGACATGGCTCAAAGAACTTTATTGTAAAGTATCATATTTCCTATGAGAACCCACTTGGAAAATATCGCGATATCAAAATTCGCGGAATGGTAACACTAATAATGAGAAAAACATTTGTTTCAATGTTAATCAAATGGGAAACCTTCAATTTTGATTCGCGACCTCTAAATATTTTTTGACAATACCCCCCTTTCACGAAACTTCGTTTTTGGGTACCGACTAAAGGTTTTCGGGCACGATGGGTCAGAAAAAAAAAGTTACCCTGAAACGAATCACCCTAATATATATATATAATTTTTCCGATTGCGAATAAAAAATATTAAATTAATGATAATAATATAATTATGACATATTGTTCACTGCCAATACTATTCTATTGATATTCATTTAAAAATTTATATATTTTATATTTTTTTATGAAATATTTTATATTTCGCAAAATGTCAGTACGAAGTATAAATGGTGTTTTTTTTTCACCGTAAAACCGAATTTTCCATACCGGTTGCGCGCCATTTACGTTTCTGTAGATCGGTGGCGGGGCGGGTGTCGGCGTCACCGCATTATCCTCGTAGCTGTTGTCCCTGTAAGCGTGAGATGCAGCCCCCAGGCCGGGGGTGTAAAGAGGGCTCAGACTGGTGGGTTTTCCCGGATAACCGGAAACCGATCTCGCCTCGAGCGACTCGTAGGGGTTTTGAGCAGCAACGCTCGCCACCCACAGGACTAGACCTACTCTGTACATTTCTCTGAAAATACAAAAAAAAATCGGTACGATATAAAAAACATGCCTTCTCTGATTTTGAAAAAATCATTTTTTTTCGCCACGTCAATTTTTTTTTCATGTTTCCTTCAGAAAGGAAAAACATTCGAGACGAATCGAGGCGGGAAACCGGTTTAGGAGTATGTTTTTTGTGATTTTCATGATTTTTTTTACAAGGAATGAGTAGAATTTATTCAAACTTTGGGAATATTTTATACATATTTTCAAACAAGTATTTTCATTTTTTCGAAGCACTTCCTCTGAAAATTTGGAGCAAATAACCTGCCGCCCATCGAACGTCGCCATCAGCCTTCGCTGTTTGTGTACACTCTGGGGGATACAGTTTTCATCGGAAATCAATATCGTTTGAAGATTGCTTTAAGGCCTTAGACCACTCTAGAGGCCAAACGAAGGGCATATTTTGTGATTTTTTCTCAGCGAAATTATAAAATAAATCGAAATTGCAAAATCGGGGTTTTATTGTACACGTAATTGACTATACAAAGTTATTTATTCACAGCGATACATGTCAAAATGGCGACTGTGCAGCATTTTTCCGTTGACGCCTTTATGTTTGGAGGGTTAACGGCGGGACCAACAGCTCCTATAATTTTTTAGTTATGATGAGACACTTAAGTTTTTTCGATTATATATAAGAATAGCTATAGAAGTACGTTGGATATTTTTAATATATTGTTTTGTGTCAAAATGACGCATTTTTTAAACAAAAAGTATAAAATGGCACGAGAAAATCGTCAGAAAATTATTTTCAAAAAAGGAACTATGCATTATAATTAAAAAATCCTACGTAGTGCCTTAGAAAATGTAATTATAAATATAGAATTAAAATTGCAAGTGAATCGGTTGAAATTTGTTGGAGTTATGCGTCCGGTCGACTTGGAAAATGTAGCTTTGAGATAAACGCGTTCAAGGCGGCATATACATTTACAACGATCAAAAAATCGATTTCTTTTTTTTTCTTCAAACGATAGAACTATATATGTAGAATGTTTTCCCAAAGTTTTAAAGCGAAATTCGAAAAACTTCAAGCGTTACAGCCCGTCAACGCTGTGCCTCACCGCTCGGATTCGGAGCGGGTGTGAACTTCAAACGCGTTTTTCTCAAAACTGCATTATCGAAATTGGCGTGCAGGATTACTCAAAAACTATTAAGCCGATTGAGTTGAAACTTGGTAGAAATATTGATAATATTGGTACGTTCTACTTGACGAGAATTGTTTTTGAAAAATTGAAAAAAAAAAACGACTTTTTCAGTCCACATTTTACAGAAATGTTGCGTGAAATGTTGATGTTTTTTTGTAAATGCGTGCCATTTTCTTAAATTTGCATTTTCTTCATTTTAATTACCGTCACATAGAAACTATACATGTTCTAACTGAAAAAATGTTTGAACTTTTTTGCAAATCAAAGTCTACGGGAAGCTAGAATGCACGCCGATTCGCGACTCCCGCGGCGACCTTGCTGTAACACTCTGCCACAGCACCGTCATTTTGATGATGAATTAATTTTTAAAAATTGTTTTGTATACCCCAATATGATATTAAAGTATACCTAAAGTTTGATAATTGTAGAATAATTATTTCTTAGTTGAAAAAATCCCTCATTATTGCTTATTTTTTTCCCGTCTAAATGTATATCCCGCCTTAAAGTTAGTAGAAAGTCACGCCATGAATAATGTTTCAATTCCTTTATGAAACAATCGAGTACAAAATTGAGTACTTAGAGATTTTTCACACCCATAATCTTTTGGAATATAATTTTATAGGTACCAAGATAGCTTTCTAACAAAAACATCGATTTTTCGGAAATCCTAGAGTGGCCTAAGGCCTCAAGAACATGTTTTCCTTCTATATGAACCTAACTCTAACCAAAACAATAGAAAATTGCATTTTTTAGAGGACTCTAAAAAATGGTTTAATTTCTGACGTTATTTTATGACGTTTTTCGCTACAAAAATTAAACATTAAACATACATTTTTACCATTTACAAATTTACATACAAAATTAAACATTAAACATACAAAAATTAAACAAAACATACATTAAACAATGATATAACCCCAAATTTAGGTTTATACAGAGCGTAATTATATAAAGAAACTACCACTTTTAAAATTATAGGTTAGCATCTTTTTGAGCTAGAGTACACAAATTGAAAAAAGTCGTTTCGAGAAAGGGCGTTTGAACAACAAAAAAAAAACCGAAAACAAAAAATTCAAAGCAGTAATGAATTATTTATACTACTTTAGGAACATATTTTCGAATAGTTTTACTAACAATTTGCACAATTTGAAAAAATCGTTTTTTTGAGTCATCCAAACTGGTTTCCCGCCTTAATTCGGATAATCGAGCGGCGAGGTCATTGGAACTTTCCCCTGCGCGAATAGCGGACACGATACGACGACCTCGAGTCTATTCAATCCAGACTCGAGATAAAAGAGATAAAAAAAACGACAAAAAAAGGAAAGCAAGGGAAAAAGAACTTAAATATTCGTACCGTTATTATGACCAGCGTGTACTCGCCATGTGCAACGAAATGCCTCTCACTCGAATGTAAAAGGCGCCAGGAATTACATGGAATTACGAGGGAACAAAAAGGAGAATAAAAAAAATGAGCTGCATGCGAATGACCGGTTGAGCGCAATTTCTTATAGATCGGGAACCTTCAAGAGTAAGGCTGCTGGAGCAATTCCACTCAATACACATATGTGTATACGCATACGCACATACATACATAAACGTGTAAATGTGAATTTTCGCTTATCCAAGTTCCGCGAGTCATTCATGCAAATCGTTTTCTCGCTAAACAAGCTGCGTAGTTGTGCACAAGAGAATTGAACAAAAAAGAAAATTGGAGAAAAAAAATGTAAAAGAGAGACGTTGCGAAAGTCCATATTTCACTTTCTCAGTAGACAACGATTCTGTATATATATTTTTTAATATGTAAGTAGGTGTCTGTATTTGTTTGCGCAATTGTTTATGTTATATGTAGATATTGCTCGATATTGACAATAATTGACAATGACTTAACCTTCCCTTTACACACTGGGTCATTTTGATCCGGATGAATTTTAAATAACATCCTCACTTTCTCAACTTTGAGAATATTTAATAATTTTTTTTAACCATTTCATTTTGTAGTTTCTAAATTTCAATTATGCAGACATGTTGAGAAGTGTTGAAAGTGTATTTACGATTTTTTAAAGTAAAAACCGACCAAAGGGTTGTTGATGGCAGGTGGGGGAAGTACCGTCGTATCAAAATCAAGACAAAAGTAAACAAAAAAGATAAGCGTGTTAACGGAAAATTAATAATTGCTTATAATATAACATATATATATATATATATATATATATATATATATGTATATGTATCTTCACACAAAACCAAAATTAACAAACATTTTTCACGATATTCGTGATCGAGCATTTGCTACTAGCAAAGTGATCGCAACAGAGTGATAATTACAAAGTAACCAAATTAACAAGATGCTCTGACAAAAAACATTTTCTAAATGAAATTAAATTCTATTAATTCACTAAAATGCATCTGTGATAATTTTTTTTCTCCATGACGGGATGCACAAAAACAGATTTTCGGGAGTGTTTCGTATTCGGAATTTAATTATCTTCATTTGAGCTGAACTCAAAATGGAATTGTGATTTTTTTAGATAGCTCAATTTTTTGGCACATGCTACTAGTTATAAAAGTACGATGTATTTTTTTCGAAGAGCAATTGAAATGTCATTAAAAATCGTACTTTTTTCACACACAGTGTGTGTGTGTAGTCAATAATAATAATATATATCCACTGTACCGGCCAAAAGTTTTCAATCACTTCGGATAATTACGAAATTATGTTAGAATAATAAAATTAATCTTATCGATCTATATAGTATCTTGTACCTACAATAAGAAGAGAAATGAATTATATTATTCTTATATGCTTTTGCACTTTTTCAAACTGATCGAAAACTTTTCACCGGTACTGTATACATATATACATACATACAACATATTAGGTGCCTCAAAGTTACCTGACATTTAAATTTATTAATAAGACGTATTATTTATTTCAAAAGTACGAATATTTTTATTTTAATATAAGGTACAAACATGAAGGTTATGTGTGGAACACAATATCCGATTAATGATCGCCTTGACCCTGTTTCCAAACGTTCACTCTTTTGACAAAATATTCAATAACATTTTGGCACAATTGCGGACTAATTTCATTTTCATACCTAATCTTGGGCAAATTTCAATGCATACCTAATTTTGGGAAAATGTTCCAAAAATCATACTTACCATGATAACTCGAGATCCTCAGATTTTGGACTAAGGTAACCTAGGCTAGATATGTGCCAAACGAGGTGACCTATCACCCCCTTAAGCCTTTTCATCGACCTTCCTAACACCCTGTTTACAGTGACGAAAACGAACCCAAGCGAATCTGAACAAACCCAAATAAACCCAAAATATTTTGGTGAAAAATCATTTGAAGGTCATGATATCATAGGTCGTTGGATTCGTCTGAATATCAGCTACAACGTTTTAATTTAAAAAAAATCATGTTCCCATTTGAAAAACCATTGATAACCTTCAGAACGCAAAAACTATGACCTTGACAAAAATTAATTTTTCACCACCGTGTCAATCCTTCGAAATTAATCAAATTACCTCCTGACATTTTTTTTCGTCACTCTAAAGGCAACGGAGATATTTGGGGTGGTCGCGTTAAATGGTCCATCCTGTGTATACATACATATATATATATATATATATATATATATATATATATATATATATATATATATATATATATATATATATACACGCAAACATACATACATATATATAGATATTGTTGGGTTGAGGGAGAGAGAAATGCTTGGGGAAAATTGACAAAGATGTTCTGGAGCGAGCAATTTGTATATATGTAATTAGATATATACAAGTTGCTCGCTACAGAACATCTTTGTCAATTTTCCCCAAGCACTTCTCTCTCCCTCAACCCAACTCTCTTTTTCTCCTCTTTTTCTCAAAACTCAACTCTCTCAACAAGAGCAAACAAAGCACTCGTACAATAAGTTCGTGTCTACTATATCGTATGCCAATGTTTACCTACCATCGAGTACATCAGATACACACACATATATGTACGTGTGAATGGAGAAATTTCAACTTTCGCCGGTATATCTACTTGACTCCGTTACCACATTATTTATTCATACCGTTGGAAAATAAATGCATATTGCCTATTTGCGAAATTCGTCGCAGGCCTATAGTGTCGTGTTCTACGGACTCCGGCTCGAACGATTAATTGCATCGACAATGATGAGGCTCGCTCACGACTGCGCTCTCATTTTTCTTCTCTCAATGAAGGTGCACAGCGGTAATGGATTTATAGGAATTTTCAGCATGAAGAGTTTTCTTTTTTTTTTTTACATTTTCTGTACGATGAAAATAATGATAATAACACAAAAATGTTGTATACGAAAAAAATTATAATCGTGGATAAATTTATTCACGATTATAATTTTTTTCGTATACATTAGATTTATCGTATTTTTCGTATACAATAAATTCATCCACGATTACAATTTTTTTCGTATACAATATTTTCCTGTTATTATCATTATTTCCATCGTACATAATTAGATTATTATTAGAGATAGAGGTTACAGAGGCTACAGATAGAGATTATTATTTTTTGTATACACATTTTACAATTGTATACACGATAAAATTTAAATAATCAAATCACCGGAGCTTGAACCAGGTGATAATAAAAATGGAAAATGAAAAATAATAATATTATTGTGATATAATATTATATAGCTGGTAGTATAACAAATATAATTATATTATTAATAATTAAGACGTAATATCATGAATAATATAATAAATAAATAATAGCTAATATCATTGATAGCACGACTAATATTAATATTATTAAGAATAATATAACAATATTATTATATTATTATTATAATATAACCAAAAAAAACTTGGCTATCGGTGGAAATTAAATGGAACAATAATGACGATAATATAAATATGTGTATACATGAATGGAATTTACTGAATAATGTTTCCCTTGACAGAAATACGAGTTTCTTCAGCACTATATTGGCACAGATCAGTGAACATCTGTTTTAACAACGTCGTACGGATTTCTCTGCCCTTCTCGACTCTCCGTAATTGTGCAATTAAACAATTATACGGCGATTAAAAAATAATCGTTGAAAACTATAATACACGTATTTTTTATTCATTTTAATTTTCTTTCTCAGAAGATTATATGCGCTAAAAGTTTTACGGCCGATCTTAGCGTCTCGCTGTGCGATAAAGTGCACTGGCAACGTTACCCTTTTTTTTGCACAGCGATACTTTTTTCCCTCCAATGTGTCACTGGGTCAAGCTCTCCAATGAATTTCTCATCGGCAATGTGTTCCCAATTCTATTTTAATTTTACCTCCGTTGGCCAAATATTTATCGCAATGTTTTGCTTTTTTTTGGTTTGGGTTTGTGTGGATGGAGGAGGATCGACCGAGTCGAGACGAAATTAATTGAATGTCGATTGGTTCCATCGTATTTTACGTGACTGCGAAAAGGCCCGAGAGATTCGAGATGCCGGTACATACGCGCGCACGTGAACGCAATTTTCTCTCAGGTGCGAGAGCTAACGAGGCTATAAAACTTCGAGAGACGTACAAGTTCGTTAGTGGTGGGGGAAAAAAATCTAAGAGCTGAGAGAGAGAGAGAGAGAGAGAGGGGGAGGGAGAGAGATGAAGAGCCTAGTCATCGCTGACCTAGAACACGATGAAAGAAAATCATTCACGTCACGTGCTTGAGTAAGATAAAAAAAAGATCCTTAAAAAAGTAAGACTTTTTGTCGCCACGCGTTCTAAATTTTTTTTTCCGTCACTATCTCTTTTCAAAAAATAAAGTGACGTATTTATTTATTGATTGGGCCATTGACCAATACAATTATATTTTGTATTAATTGCTGTTGATTCATTAATTGATCAGTCGATTGCAACATTCCTCGATTTATCGCCTAAGCGCAATAATTGCCTATCAAATAATCAATATGTTCTCTTGATACATAGATTAAGAATCTATGTATCAAGCCTGAATTAGAAAGGTCCGAAAAAGCGTTTTTTCGGGAATTTTTTTGGAAGGGAAAAAACAAGTGAGCCCAGTAAACATTGAGGTATCTTTTCATGTATATTTAAAATGTCAACATGAAACAATAAATGACTGCAGATTTATCAGTCTATTCCATGTGCGTCTTGCCACTGCAGTCCCCAATCGGCGGGAAAGATGCAGCTCGTAATTCTTGACTGATACAAATAAACCAATAAAATTTTCAACTGTCACATATTTTTCTTCTAGGTGAATTTAGAAAAAGCTGAAAAAGTCGTGAAATTAAGAATTTTCTCAGGTTTGAAAAAAAATGTGTTAAAAAAAAACACTTTAACGTGCTATAAAAATTATTTGAAAAAACTTTTCCGACGATTTTTTTAATTCACTTCGAAGAGATTTTCATACCGAAGAAAATTTTCATATGTTTGTTTGATTCAATGGGTCGTTTAGTTTTTTTGCTATCACGCCCGCCAATTTGGGAAAATCGTGAAAATGAAAACTGGAGAAAACGCGCTCAAAGTTTTCAGTAGGAGGAAATATCAATATCAAATATCAACCGCTTCTCTGCTTTTGGCCTTGTATCTTCGAAAATATTTTCAATTGGCATCTGCAACTTTGTAAATATATTCTTGGTTAGTTTATCTATAGATTAAAGAAATAAAAAAAAGATTCGGGCCTTCTAATTCAAGTTTCCAGGGTCTTGACGGGTATAAAATCATGTGCGAATTTAACAATTTTTTCGTATGAAAAAGTGATTCACTCATAAAATTAATTACACATCTATTAAATATGAATATCAAGCGGTTTTCTTTTGGTATCTTTTTTTTAGGCGCTCCGCGGCGTGACATTTAGCATCCACAATTTTTTACCTAGAACAAAAAACAAAAATTTTCGTCAATCTACATTAGAATACCTAGAGAAGTACGTACGGAATTTAAAAAATATTGTTTCATTCAAAAGGTATTTGAACTTATGAAATGAATTTTCAGTGAAAAATTTCGTTATAACTGCTCATAAAGTGCTCATAAAATGAAAAGTTTTCGATTAATCAGAAATTCTGTACGTACTTCTTCGCGAAATGCAATTAGGAGCATAACTTTTAAATTTGAAGTAAATTGAATGAAAATTGGTGAAGTTATTTGCCACGCCAATTGGAAAAAGTCGGCCACTTTGTACACCGAAAAAAATAAATATATATATATATATATATATATATATTCTAACAGCTTGATATTCATACTAAATCGATGTGTAGTTAATTTTATGAGTGAATCACTTTTTCATACGAATAAAAATTGTTAAATTCGCACATGATTTCATACCCATTACTGTGACCTAAGGCCTTAATGGAAATAATTGTCTATCAATTACTTAATACCTTCTCTTATTTCATCGATTAAGGGGGTATCCCTCTCTGGCAACTTAAAAAAATCGTGCACTTTCAAGAATATTTCAAACCCAACTGGACCCTGAAATTCTAAAAATTGTCGAAGTTACACCTATTTTAATGGAACAGTATGCGTCGGGTTTACCGCGATCCGTCGAGTTTGAACGCGATTATCTCGAAACTACACATCTCAACACGGCGGGATTGACATCTTGAGTAACTTTCACACAATTGACTTGAATTTGCACAGTTAGCGTTCAAACAGTAGTCATTTTCGGTTCACGATCGCATTTTTTAATTGGATGAACCATTTGTTAATAACAACGACTTCAGCATGCTGTTTTTCAAGAGAAAAATGAGGTTTTCTTTGGAGAATCTGTCATTTTTAGTATTTTTCGAAATTTCGTAAAGTGGATTGAAGAAAAAAATGTTTGTTTTCGTTTCAGATTACATTTGAGCCTGGTAGAGATCCCGCCGTTTCGGGCCTCGCCGCTGGAGGACTGCAACACCAACTGCAGCACCACGAACAGTTTGAAAGATTTTCTTCCGAAAAAATTACAATGTAACCACAAACATGTGTGCAACATGCCGGGAAAAAATTAATTTATTCCAACCAACGTTTTACTAGAAAAAAATGCATCATTCTGACCCTTCAAATTGGGCTT
Source organism: Ophion ellenae (assembly GCA_963210295.1). Taxonomy (NCBI): domain Eukaryota; kingdom Metazoa; phylum Arthropoda; class Insecta; order Hymenoptera; family Ichneumonidae; genus Ophion; species Ophion ellenae. The sequence continues at coordinate 63,084,198 of OY723386.1, forward strand.
CCAGAGAGGGAAGTTAAACGAGATAATTACCGATCAATAAATTAATATTAATCAAGTGAATAATTGCTAAAAATAGCTTCCCTGGATTCGTCTATTAATTGACGTCGATCGTCCAGTAAACCGATTTTTTTGCCAACTGATCACCGAATTGATACAACTGTCACTCGATCGATTAATTGATATCAATCGTAGTCGCCCAATTAACACGATCGCACTGGATTGATCGATAAATCCTCATAATTGTCGATCGACCACTTGCTACATTATTTCTTCTCAATTAATCAATTAATTGATACAATTGTCGATCGACCACTCGATTCACTTCTTGTCTCACCGATGTATCGATACAATTTCCGTTAATTGTGCGCTCACTCGCTTATGGAACATTCGATCTTTTTCTTTTTTCTTCGCGTGTAAATGACACAGTTACTCGAAACAGTGACGTGCAAGGGGAAATTATGGTCTCGACGAAATCGGTAAGACACCTGTTGCTAAACTTCTCGTGGCTTGTACGTACGAGAGAATAATCATTTGGAGTAACGTGTACACGCGACTGTGGAAAGTCAGCGTCACTTTCTATATAATCTCTAAGTGTGCTTGCGAGGCACGCGCGATTCCAGGCACGTTTGCTTTATAACCCAGAAAACTCGATAATACTTTCGGCTGTAAAAGTTATATGTAAAGAAATATATATATATATATACTAGGGTGATTCGTTTCAGGGAAACTTTTTTTTTTGACCCATCGTGCCCGAAATCCTTTAGTTGGTACCCAAAAACGAACTTTCGTGAAAGGGGGATGTTGTCAAAAAATATTTAGAGGTCGCGAATCAAAATTGAAGGTTTCCCATTTGATTAACATTGAAAAAAATGTTTTTCTCATTATTAGTGTTACCATTCCGCGAATTTTGATATCGCGATATTTTCCAAGTGGGTTCTCATAGGAAATATGATACTTTACAATAAAGTTCTTTGAGCCATGTCCGTAAATTCAACCGTTTCAGCGGTATCATTATTTCAAGTGAATATTGTAAGAAAATATCTATTCAAACGGCTGTAACGCCTAAGCTATTAGATATATCGAAAAAAATTCGAATAAGAACTATGTAGAGAAAGTAATTTGCTACAAAAAAGTCTTATAAGCCGAGCCCGTAAATTCAACTCTTTCTCAGCTATAGGTGGATGAAGTAAAATAAATAGATTTTTTTTTGTTTAAAAAAAGATGTATTCATTTTACTTCATCCACCTATAGCTGAAAAAGAGTTGAATTTTCGGGCTCGGCTTATAAGACTTTTTTGTAGAAAATTACTTTCTCTACAAAGTTCTCATCTGAATTTTTTTCGATATATCTAATAGCTTAGGCGTTACAGCCGTTTGAATAGATATTTTGCACAATATTCACTTGAAATAATGATGCCGCTGAAACGGTTGAATTTACGGCCATGGCTCAATGAACTTTATTGTAAAGTATCATATTTCCTATGAGAACCCACTTGGAAAATATCGCGATATCAAAATTCGCGGAATGGTAACACTAATAATGAGAAAAACATTTTTTTCAATGTTAATTAGATGGGAAACCTTCAATTTTGATTCGCGACCTCTAAATATTTTTGGACAACACCCCCCTTTCACGAAACTTCGTTTTTGGGTACCGACTAAAGATTTTCGGGCACGATGGGTCAGAAAAAGAAGTTACCCTGAAACGAATCACCCTAATATATACACTACTGGCGAAAAGTCTCCGGACAAAAATTCCAAAAAGTTCCGGAACGATTGTTTATGCCATTTCGCCGATAGTTGATATAAATAAATTTATTAAACGGCATTTTGAAGGGGAGTAATTCACCTTCATTCCGTTTTTTTTTAATTTGCTACTATTTTTTTACGACTAGTACCCTTTTTCGAAATCGACCATTTTTCGCCTTTTTTAGTTCCTTTTCTGATGGATCTCGTTTACAGAAACAAATGTTATGCATTTCTTTGATCGGGATCATCAATTTCGTTTTTTCAAAGCTTCGTACGATTTTTTTCTCAAGATATTTTGATTTTTTTTTAGAGACGATTTGAAAAATAACGTGTAACGCAGGAACGACAAGGATTCTAAGAAAACGTCAAGGTAGTGAAAAGTTGAATCGGTTTTCGTTGAGTCCGCGAGAATTTTTTCAGATAAAAAAAAATTCTCCTTTTTCCGTTAAAAAATCTGATGATTTAATTACCGTTATGCGAGAGCTAAGAGGATTGTGGTAAAATTTCAAGAAAAGAAAAAATAGTTTTTTTTTTCTATTTTCAACGCAATAGAATCGGTTGAAATCAATCGATTGACGTGACTAGAAAACTGGAAAATTTTAACGGGAAAAAAAATTTCGAAAAAATATCTGCAATAATTCTGTTGCGTTGAAAACAGAAAAGTACAATTTTTTCCTCTCTTAAAATGTTGCCATAAACTCCTTAGTTCTCGAGTTACGGTCAATAAATCACCTGTTTTTTTTACTGAAAATAGGTGAAAAAAAAATTTCGAAAAAAAAATCTGAAAAAATTCTCGCGAACTCAACGAAAACCGATTCAACTTTTTACTATCTTAAGGTTTTCCTTGAATCATTGTTGAATTTGTAGTCTGAGGACACAGTACCAAAGAATGATTAACGATAAAAGAAGGACAATTATTAGACTTGCAAGGTTTTGGACCCCTAATTTAAAAACGTTTGCAGATTATTCCTTGTTACTACAAATAATAAGAAATTTCGATTCCATGCAGCAATTTTTTAAAAATTATCTTTCAAAGTTGACTACTTAAAAAAGTTACCACTTAAAGAAATTTAAATAATAATATCTTGAAAATGGTCGACTTTGGCATAAAGCATTACTGGGTTATTTGATCGCGGAAAACATTTCCCACAACCCTTTCACGGGATCGCGATCAATAACCAGTAGCCCTGTGTATATATATTTTTTTTCATTTGCTGCTTTGCTTTTTTAATTTTTATCCTTATAAATGTAGCACAAACCAATGCAGCCGAGAACCGTAATTTTTAAATTAATATCCTTGAGATTTCGTTCCTTCTCTAAAGAACAGGAATAAAAAATTCCGGATCGAAAACCAAGAGAAAACAGGAGAGCATAAGCGATTCGAGAAAAAAAAAAAGAGAAAAAAAGAAACCTTCCTATCATGCCAAAACAATTATTTCCAGTTGAAACGTTACAGATCTATCGTTACGCAAGTCTGTAGCAGAAATTCTATTACATAATAGACGGAGTCATTAGGTGGCCAGTAAGGAACATCAAATAAAAATCGCGTAGCCTGCAAACGAACGTCGTTTCGTTCCTGGTGGAAAATTCAGCACCTCGTGCATTACCACCTGCTCGTGTTTTTTGCTAATTTGGTCGATTAGGATCCGCGGTCAAAGTAACGTCAATTATAAATTTGTAGTGGAATAAAAATGTCGAGATGCCAAAATAGACACGTCAGGGGTGCATGGTATTTTACGTAGTTGTGTTCGCGGTCACCCAAGCAATAATTTATGCAATGAGCAAGCAATGCATATTTTCGTATATGTTAACGTATATAAATATTTATGAATAAGTAAATAAAAATATAAACAGAGTGGCCGGTAAATACCGCGTTATACTTAAGGGTGTGCTAGATTGGATCGAGACCTACTAGAATATCAAATTTCGCCCTAAGGAAAAAAAAGCCAAATTTTTTGATAACTTTTTTTTTTTCCGTAAAATCCCTTACCTTGCATCATATTTTTTCTGCGTTGTCGGAAAAATTAGCCGTTTTGTAATACTTTTCGATATCGAAATAATCTCGAATGGTTGCTTCCGCTACTGCATACAAAATGGTTCCAAAAAATGCTGAAGGCATCCCAAAAAAGATTCTTTGCAGTCTTCTACATCATGAAAAAAAATACATCTAAGACGTCTCTAAGAGAAAGCAACTATTCAAGGCTATTTTCATACCAAAAAGAATTAGAAAAAAATTTAATTTTTCGAAAACACAGCAAAAATATCGTGCAAGGGATTTTACAAAATTAAAAAAAGTCCAATAATCTTGAAAATGGTTGGTTTTTTTGCTTAGGGCAAATTTTGATATTCTAGTAGGTCATGATCCAATCTAGAACCCTCTTAAGGGGGGCGATATCTTTAAGCGGGGAAAAAATTAGCTGATTTTCATGTTTTTCTTTAAAGGAAAAGTTTCTTCACCATTTTTTGGACTCTGGGTATGTTTTATTACTACTTTTGGCTGTTACGTGGTATTTTTTTCTAATTTCTAAAAATGGCGGACGTATAGTACGGTCTTCTAAACTGAATTTATAAAACTGGCGTGGCGTATAGCTGAAAAAACTAATCGACCGATTCTGATGAAATTTGGTAAACAAAATTCTAACCTCATTGTCCAAAGCATGACCCTGAAAGTTTTGGAAAATAAAAAAAAAGTATTTTTTGTTGCAAAATGTAGCCATTTTTCTGGAAAATTCGATCTTTTTGTTCCCAAGCGTACCATTTTATCGATTTTCGACATTTCTCACTTTTTCTTGGTTCATATTCTGCGTAGTAGTGTTAGCGAAAGAAAAATCTTCGTTGGTGTCTTTCAGATTAATCCCGCCGACGCTACGTGTCACGCCGTCTGACAACATCCGTCGTAACCCGTTTAAAAGATTGTGTCATACCTTCGCCATTTTTCAAGATTTAATTTAATTTAAACAATTAAAATTTTATTTACGTTTAAATTTAAAATATTTTGCAACTTAAAAAAATACCATGTAACAGCAAAAGTGGTAACGAAATATACCCTAAGTCCAGAAATGGAGAAGGCATACTTTCCTTTTGAAAAAAAAATAATGAAAATCAGCAATATTGGTTATTTCTTTTATCTAGAAAAGTCTTCTTTTTAACCTCAAATGTTAAGGAAATTTTATGAAAAAAAGATCTTATGCAGTATTCTCATACAAACCAATTCTTTGATAGCCAGCGGTGTAAAAAATTGTACTACGCAAATCGTGCCAATTACGTTAAAAAGTTGCTCAGTTATTGTCGATTCATATCATTCGTAGAAATGGGATGCAAAGAACCGAAAGCAGATGATTTTTTTCGAAAAAACAACATTAAGTCCAAAATCTCGAAAACTATGGACGTTTTACTAAACTGAAATTACAGCATACAGGGTGTTAGGAAGGTCGATGCAAAGCCTTAAGAGGGTGATAGGTCACCTCGCTAGAAACATATCTAACCTAGGTTACCTTAGTCCAAAGCTTAAGGATTTCGAGTTATCATGGTAAGTATGATTTTTGGAAAATTTCCGAAAATTAGTCTTAGCTTAATGTGTATTCAATCAACAAACATCAATACAATCATCTGTATCCACACAACTAACTAAATGGGACGTGTTAAATAATTAAAAACTTGTCAAAAAGTAAGAATACCTCCCATGTTAATGCAATTTTTTGAAAAATCGCATTAAGGGGCTATACCAGTGTGAACGCTGAAAATTTGGGTGATTTTCGGGAATTTTTTGGAAGAAAAGTACTCAATTAAATGTTTCGGAAAATTAACAATATATTTTGCTATATTTGACCTATATTACATAATTTTTTCATAGAAAAATATTGAGATCCAAGCGACTTATGCGCTGCCTTCGGAGGCACCAAAAAAAAGTTCCTCCACTGCTGACATGATTCCGGCCGATTGAGTAGCTGAAACCGAAAAAGGAAAAAATGGCGTTAAACTGGAAAGTATTTCCTGTACAATGACGTAAGATTTCCGAAAAATATAAAAATCTAACCAAATGGCGTAGTTATGAAGAAAAGTCTGTTTCCTTGCCTATAAAATGGTCTCTTTTTTCAATGCCAAATCGTCAATTTTCATCCAATCAAAAATATCCTACGTCATTGTAGATTAAATATATTCAAGAGTACTCAGTTTAAATTTCGAGTCAATCGGATAATTGCTCTTTGAGTTACAATGTCAGAAAACTTGAAAAATCTCATTTCATATTGTTGTAAGTATAAAAATCTTGAAAGTATAAAAATCTCATCGCATATTCCTGAAAGTATACACTGTCGAAAAAGGCGAAAAAAAAACAATTTTTGAAAGTGTCACACTGGTCTTCACATAAGAGGTAAACGAGTTAGTACCTAATTTTGGGATTTTTTCTAAGAATCATACTTACTCATAATCATGATAACTCGAAATCCTTAGACTTTGGACTAAGGTAACCTAGGTAAGATATGTTTCTAACGAGGTGACCTATTACCCCCTTAAGGCTTTGCATCAACCTTCCTAACACCCTGTATAGTAGGACACGATCTGACCTATTGACAGTTGCAGGATTATCCATTCACAACTGGACACCCTGTATATATAAATATTTTCATCTTGCTTAGAAAAAGGTCAAAGTTTGATGCCCTCATTTACCGTAATAGGTCCATAGCAATAACAGTAGTATGACATGAAATATATTGTGAAAAGCGTGGCAAGTGAAAAAAAGCGAGTTACGTCAGGCCTCGAAGTCCATCGAGAGACGATCTTCGCTACGATATACGCGTGCATGAATGCATACGTATACGCCAGAAAGACCACGCAGTGCCCAGGTGTTAATGCACGACATGGGGTTACACGACTCGTCTCGCGGGTCATCGTTCTCCGGAGGTGATTCAATGCTTGCTCGAGACGCGAGTTGTATATAAACACGTATATAGTAGCAAGTGTTCCGATGAGTTAATAGTACGAATGGATCAGCTGGTTTATTCTCGGGGGCTTCGTCCAAGTGACCTCTCTATGCGTGTCTCACAGCGGGAATTCGCTGATGGGAGGCATTTTTTCGTCAGGTGAAAAGAATTCCTGTTTGCAGAACAATTTTTTCTTTTTTTTCTAGATAAGAGATTCTCTTCTTCCAAAGATTATGTTTTTTACGGGTGGAAGGATTTTTTTCTCTTTTTCTCAGATGGAATATTTTTTAATTTTCGTTCCGATAATAAAACGTGTTTTCTCTTTTTTTTTGACAAGATTTCTTGCTTTTTTCTGAATAGAGAGTCTCGTTTGTGGATGAAGATTCTTTTCACAGCCAGGGAACTTTTCTTTTTTCCCAAATAAGAGAATTTGTTTTTCTTCTTGTCTAGATAGAAATTTTTCCTGAAAAAATAGAGTTTTCAGAGGCAAGGCATATTTTTCTTCCGAATGAAAGTAATTTTTTTTCTTTTGTTAAATTAGTTAGAAAAGATTTTTTTTTCTTTTTCAGATAAAACATAAATTTTCTTCTGATATAATAGTTGTTTTTTTTTTATTTTTTTTTTGACAAAAAGATTTCTATCTTTTTTTGGATAGGGATTTGTTTTTCTTATTTTTTTCTAGATGGAGACTTTGATTTGAAAAAAATACATTTTTCAGACTCTAAACATATTCTTCTTCCAAAGGAAAATAATTTTCTTTTTCTTCCGTTAAACTTGAAGTTTTTTCTTATGTTTTTGAGCGAAAAGACTTCTCTTTTTTCTGGATCAAGATATTTCTTCTTTTTTTCTAGAATTTTTTTATCCAGAACCAAAGAATTTTCTTTCATTTTCCGGACGAAAAGAACTTTTATTTCTTTCCAGATAGAATAATTTGTTTTTCTTTTTTTAAATTGAGTCTTGTTCTTGTTATTTCAGACAAAAATATTTCGCCTTTTTTCGGATAAAAACATTTCTTTCTTTTCCTGAACCCAAATACTTCTTTTTTTTTTTCAGAAAATCAAATTTTTCCGGTACGAAATTTCCTTCATTTTCAATTTTCTCCATTTTTCCATTCAAAAGATATTTTCTTACCCAAATTAAAACAACTCCAAATATTTCGCGATTCCTGTCGACTTGGATCGTTATCTTCGGAAAATCGGTGTTTACTCGTTTCTCGTCGAAGCAGATCGAATCGCAGTTGGGAATCGGTATGCGAGTATCGCGCGTGTCCGCCCATGCGTTATGTCCGTAAACGCGCGATACACGCGCGATTGCATGTGCGAGAAACGCGAGCAGTGTCGACGACCACGACGATCATTAACGAGAGAACCTGATCGAGTGAAAGAAAATTTATGTAGGCTATGTGACCGAGAGAAGGAAATAAGAAGGCGAGTGGCCCCGTGTGTTGTTTGATCGCGCGGCTTGCCTCGAAACGCGAACGCTCCAAGCTCCAGAGCAGCTCCGGAACGAAGCGAGAGAGTGAAAGTGATCGGGGCTCTCGCGGGCCGTTGCTATACTCGCCGTTACTACTTGTTGCTCTTGCTTCGCGCTGCGTGAACGCGCACGCCTTCAAAATTTATCTGTATCAGAGAGACCGCGGTTCGAGCATTCTGAGTATATATATATATATATATATATACACACACACACACATATATATATATATATATATATACATATACATATACATATACATATACATATACACACACACACACACACATATATATATATATATATATATGTATGTATGTATGTATGTATTTATATATATGTATACAGGGTGTCCCGTTATAAATGGATAATCCTGCTGTCGTTACGTCAGGTCATGTCCTACTATATGCTGAAATTTCAGTTTAGTAAAAGTCCTACGGTTTTCGAGATTTTGGGCTTTATGTTATTTTTGGGGAGATTATGATATCTCTGGCGCCTCAGTTTGACCATTGGATTATGAAACATGGCCGAAAAAAACACGAAAAACAAGAATAACTTTTTTCGTTTTGAGCCTTAGTTTTGGATTTACAGCGCTTCGAAGAGTAAAAATGTAGTTTTTCGATTTTCGAGATAATTCGAATTTTCCGCGTGTTTCACATTGTTTCGTCATACTTTGTTTGGGTTTGTTCGGGTTTGTTTTTGTTTTGTTTCTCGACATAGCGCATTCCGAAGAAAGCTACGAAAAAATAGGCTTTTTGGGGATTTTTTTTCAGAAAAACTACAAAATAAATCGAGATTGCAAAAAGGGTGTTTATCATACATATCAGTGACTGTAGACAATAATTTTTTTGAAGCGATTAATTTCAAAATGGCGGCTGTGCAGCGTTTATTTTAAAACTGCATTTTTTAAGTTGCCCGGAAATATAACTCAGATAATTCACAACCGATTCATTTGAAATGTTGGATATATCTTGAAAAATACATTGTCTATGGAAGTACGTAGGACTTTTTTTATATTGCATAGTTTATTTGTTATTAACAATTATCTGACGATTTTTTAGGCAAATTTGTGGAAAGTGAAAAATTTCGTGAGATAATTGTTAATAACAAATGAACTATGCAATATAAAAAAACTCCTGCGTACTTCCATAGACAATGTATTTTTCAAGATATATTCAACATTTCGAGTGAATCGGGTGAAAATTGTGTGAGTTATGTTTCCGGCCAACCTAAAAAAATCAGTTTTGAGATAAACGCTGCACAGCCGCCATTTTGAAATTTATCGTTTAAAAAAAATTATTGTTTATAGTCACTGATATGTATGATAAATACCCTTTTTTGTAATCTCGATTTATTTTGTAGTTTTTCAAAAACAAAATCCCAAAAAGCCTATCTTTTCTGCCTCTAGAGTGGCCTAACCCCTTAATGTAAACCAGTTAAATCGCTTAAAAACGAGTAATTCGTAAATTGTCCTGTATCTTCTGAAGGAGGCCAAAATCGCGATTTTTTTTATTCTTGAAAAAGTGTTTCTTTTGGGCCAAATATGAAGAATCCACGGTCAAATTAAGACGCCAGAGACATCGTAATCGTGCCTTATTTATAGAAAAAAAAATCATCTGCTTTTGATTTTTCGTGTGTTAGTTCTACAAATGATATGAATCGACAATAACTAAGCAATTTTATAAAGTAATTGGCTCGATATGCATGGTACATTTTTTTGACACCGCGAGCTATCGAAGATCCGATGTTCGAATTGGTTTGTATGAATATTTTGCATAAGATCTTTTTCCATAAAGTTTCCTTAACATTTGAGGTTAAAAAGACGACTTTTCTAGATAAAAAAAATAACCAAGAGTATTCTTCAAAAAACCGGGTAAAAAAGTTATCATTTGGAGAAATGGCATGCGAAAAACCAAAAGCAGATGATTTTTATCTCGAAAATTGTGGGACTTTTACTGAACTGAAATTTTAGCACGTAGTAGGACATGATCTGGTTTATCGACAGTTGCAGGATTATCCATTCATTACAGGACACCTTGTATATGGATATGAATAATGTCCCATTCCAGTGTGAGTTCCAGGGTGGGTCTCGAGAAACTTCGAGTCCGCGTTCCGACTACCGAGACGCGTAAACGCCCTCGATTACTGCACGGTAAAAAATATATATACAGATTTATATAATTGTACTTTCTATTATTGTTAAATAATAATACAATGTTATTCCCAACAATCTCAAGCAATATGTTTTTAATAATTATACGGTATATTATTGTTTAATAATTGTATAATGTTATTACCAACAATCTCAAGTAGCATATGTTCAATAATTATACGTTATATTATTATTCAACAATAATTCTAGTAAATAATGATATATTATTGTGTAATAATTTCCAATAATATTTTTGTACACGTATTCTTTGCTTTTCGGCTTCAGACGAATTATATCGAATAAAATATTTATAATATTATTACGTGTAATATATGTTATCGTTGGATTGATTGTTATAATTAATATGAATATGTGTGTGTGTATATATATATATATATATATATTTATATTTACTCATACATAGCGTAAAATTCAATAATATCTTTACCATATTATATCATTTACATAACATAATAATTTATCATGTCTGAATTTATTATTTAATTATACATTATTTCCCATAAAATTACTAACATATTATTCAATATTACTCGTCTGAAGCTGAGAAGTAAACGCTACGTGTAAATAAATATTTCTACATACACAGTTATTGTTCAATTATGGCGTTTTTCTCGAAAGTAGGTACGTTTTTCAACCTCGTTGACATGAAATCTCGAGCTCTATTCAACCAATTGACTTCGAATTTGGTATGGACCTTCAGTTTTTTCTTCTGTCGTTCCTACCGCGTTGCAAAATTATTATTATTACTATTATTATTACTATAATATTTAAAACTAATTTAAATATTATAGTTTATAACTAATTTAAATAATATAATATTATAGTACTAAAATTATTATTACTATAATATTTAAAACAATTAAAAACAAAAAACTGGGTGAAAAATTTTATTTTTTCGGACAATCGTCATTTTCGGACTGTCATTACATTTTTTTGTATTTTAATGATTCAATGATTACATTTGATGACATTCTTACCGATGAAAAAAAATGGTTTTATTTTCGCTTCAGAAGAATCAGCTTTGGAATCATTTGAACCGCCTCAACCCTATTCTCACGAACATATTTAGAGACCCATAGCTTTTTCAATTTTTATTTTTTTTGCACAAATATTTTTTCTGAGTTCTTGAAACGTCAATTAAAAAACTGTACAAATGAATAGTAATTTTTTTTATTGGGTTCGAAAAAACGCCGGAAACTCAGGCGTCTAGACTAGAATACCCCGTTAATTGTTTCATAAAATTGTCACACACACAGGTACATATGCAGCGTATTTTGGCGCATGGACAGACACCATTTTTTGGGGATGGGGTGCCATTCGCTACTTTTTCCACCCTTAGACCTTATGTCCTAAGTGTGACGGTAATTAAGATATGATTTTCTAAAGTTTTTTTCTTAACTACCCGGAATTTCGTCTTCAAATCGTCATAACTTTTTTGTTTGTGGTTGTAATAGCACAAAATAACTTTTGTCGTATTCTGCAATGTATGTTTATTATAAATAAATAATTATTTGATACAGTTGGTTTTAAGGAAATGACTCATGAGCTTCCAAAGTCTTAAAAATGCGAAAATGTATGAAAATGTCAACTTCTAAATTCATTATAAAAAAAAACTAAAAGCTATTTTGAATTTAGGAGTTGAAACTTAGTATACATTTACACTTTTTTAAGACTTGAAGCTCAAGAGTCATTCTCTTGAAACCAATTATATCAAATAATGATATATTTATACCAAACATACATTGCAAAATACAATAGAACTGATTTTGTGCTATTATAACGACAAATAAAAAAGTTATGACGATTTAAAGACGAAATTTCCGACAATTAAAAAAAAACGAAAAAAAATGATATCTCAATTACCGTGACACTTAGGACATAGGGTCCAAGGGTGAACAAATTAGCAAATGATCCGCCCAATCCCCCAAAAAATGTGTTGGTCCATGAACCAATCACCCTGCATATATAGAGAGAGAAACGCACGTAATAACATGTATAATAATTAATATCCCAAATAGCCAAAAAATATTCTATATCACGTAATTAGCGATACGCATCTCACAGACTAATCATCAATCGATAGCATCGTCGATATGCTCACGTACGTCATTCAACCGTGCCAAGTAAACGAATTGCGTTCTCCATTTCCGGAGTAGAAATTTCGTTGGATCTTTTTTTGCGCTATACCCGTAAACGTTACGCGGTGGAGCAGAATCATTTAATTACTTTAAACGATTATTGATCGATTATCGAACCCCGGGTGTTGGAAAAGACGAGTACAAACACAAGGCGAACGTTGCAAGTGGTTCGCTGCTTTCAAAGAATTTCGTTCGATTTAGCAATCGCGAATAAAACACGAGGCGCTCGACCAAGTACGGTCGTTAACCCCCTGCCCCTCAATTATATATTTTCTTGTGGCGCGAACAGTGCAGTTTGCGATGGAAATTAGAAGGCCTTGTCACTTTCCTTTTGGGCTCGCGCACGGTCACTGATATATCGACCGCGAGAGGTGTCGATTGACAGAAAGCCTCGTTGCCCCCATGGAAATTTATGTATGTAAAATATATGCAGAAAATATATGCTATATGTATGTATGTATGTATGTATGTGTTTTATTTGATCCCCGTAGGGTTACAAAGAACTTCCATATATGCTACATATATATATATATATATATATATATATATATATATATATATATATATATATATATATATATATATATATATATATATATATATCGTCGCATATATAGTGACGAAAAATAGAATAATACGTGTATATTCAGTATATATGCCCCAAATATATGACGCATATATGGCCCATATATTTTCGATATATTTTTCTGACCAAAAAAATATATGCTACGTATAAACATTATATATGATGCATATATGAGGCATATACGACGCATATATTTTCGATATATTTTCAATCTATTTTTTTGTCAGAAAAATATATCAAAAATGTATGCGTCATGTATGACTAATATATGTGTCATTTATGCATCATATATGACGCATACATTTTTGATGCATATTCCTGACAAGAAATATATGCTGTGTATAAACACTATTACAGTTAAACTTAACAAAACTTAAAACTTAAACTAAAAAAAACTTAACTCACAGTTAAAGTACACTATTACATACAAGCACATATATACAGATATGCTGCGCATATCTGTATATATGTGGCAGATATGTACCATTTATGCAGTATATATGTGGAATGTATGCAGTGTGTATGCAACATATATGCTAAATATATGTGATAGATATGCAGGGTAAATGCTACATATATCATTGATATATGATACATTGATATACAGTAATACCACGCATATACATCTCATTCATAAAAACGTTACGAAAATTAGAATTTGGCACATATATTTTCAATACATGGCATACATTTCACATGTATTACAATTGTTAATAAAATAAATTTGCAGTATATTTTTGCGTATATAAATTTCCATGGGGGTGATGGGAGAGGAGGATCAAATACAAAAAGGGCCACGCTGTCAGAAAAAAATTATTTCGTGAATCAAATTTTTAATCTTCAGAAAGGAGATACCCTTAGGCGAGGAAAAAATTTGCTGATTTTCATTATATTTTTCCTGAAGGTAAGATTACTGCACCATTTTTGAGACTTAGGGTATGCTTTGTAACTACTTTTGGCTGTTACATGGTATTTTTTTTTGTTAATAATTTCCAAAAATGGCGAACGTGTAGCTAAAAAAACTAATCTACCGATTCTAGTGAAATTTGGTAATTATTTGGTATATATATCAGTGAGCTTATTGTCCGAAGCATGACCCTAAGAGTTTTGGAAAATTAAGAAAACTATTTTTTATTGCACAAGATAGACATTTTTCTTAATATTTTATTATTTTTTAAAAATGTCGAAGGTATGGCACGGTCTTCTAAACTACATTTTCAAAACTGGCGCGACGTATGGCTAAAAAACTAGGACAAGAAAAGCTTTTTTCAATGGAAAATGTAGCCATCTTTTTCGGAATATTTAATCGTTTTGTTTCGAGGCGTACCATTTCACCGATTTTCAACATTTCTCACTTTTTCTTGGTTCATATTCTGCGTATTAGTGTTAATAAAACAACATTTTTTGTTGGTTTTTTTTCAGATTAATCCCGCCGACGCTACGTGTCACGCCGTCTGACAACATCGTTTAAAAGACCGTGCTATAACTTCGTCATTTTTAAAGATCGATGAAAAAAATACCACGTGTCAGTCAAAAGTAGTAACGAAACAAACTCCAAGTCTCAAAAATGGTATAGTAATATTTCCTTTTTAAAAAAATCATGAAATTCAGCAATTTTTTCCTCCCCTAAAGGTATCCCCTTAAAGGTACCCCCCCTTAATGCCAAACGCAAGGTCGAGGATAAATGTGATTTTCGGAGATGTCGCCAGTTCGAAAAGCTGTGGAAAAAGGACATTATCAACAATGTCGAAATTTGCATCCTTGGAATGCAAAATTTTTTTCAATTTTATTCAATTTTCTAACTTTCGTAATT
>OY723386.1:63104050-63207017 GCA_963210295.1 Ophion ellenae
GGTGGGTTTATACTATAGAAATTGATACAAAAGTTGTTACACTTAATAAATACACTTTTGAAATACATTTAAACATTTTTTTATGTACTTATGTAACCGATACAAACTTTAAATCCGTTTTTCTCGAAACAACGTTTTTCGACGGCTTATTCAACCACATATTGTTTGCAACTATAGCTTTAGCGCATATCAAGGATTTTTTAAATTTTTGTTATTTACTCATTTGTTTGCCAGAAACGGTGAACACGTTTTTTTTGTTTTTTCGAAAAATGTCCGTCATTTTGTAATTTTTGCATATATCAAAAATCGTATGATATGCGTTAACATACTGAATCTAAAACCGTTTGATTTTTTTGTTTCGGATGAATTCATCTCCGACATTTCATCAACAGCGCAGTCCTACAATTTTTTTAGGACATTTTTTAATTACCATGTTCGTCTATAAATAGTGACTTAAATAAATAAATAATTTTTTTTAATGTAATTCAAAAGTGTGTGTATTAAGTGTAACACCTTTTATATCCATATCTACAATATAAACCTATCAAAAAATCATGAAAATAGCCTTTTTGTTAGCGTCTAAAATGAGAAGACTCCTTAATATCAAATGCCCTTATATCCTTAATATTAAATATTAAATATCCTTAATGTTAAATATTTTTTCGAAACAACGTTTTTCGACGACTTACCAACCACATATTCTTTGCAACTGTAGCTTTAGCGCATATCAAGAATTTTTTAAAATTTTGTTATTTACTCATTTGTTTGCCAGAAACGGTGAACAAAACACGTTTTTTTTTTGTTTTTTCGAAAAATGTCCGTCATTTTGTAATTTTTGCATATATCAAAAATCGTATGATATGCGTTAACATACTGAATCTAAAACCGTTTGATTTTTTTGTTTCGGATGAATCCATCTCCGAGATTTCATCAACAGCGCAGTCCTACAATTTTTTTAGGACATTTTTTAATTACCATGTTCGTCTATAAATAGTGACTTAAATAAATAAATAATTTTTTTAAATGTAATTCAAAAGTGTGTGTATTAAGTGTAACACCTTTTATATCAATATCTACAATATAAACCCATAAAAAAATCATGAAAATAGCCTTTTTGTTAGCGTCTAAAGTGAGAAGACTCCTTAATATTTAATGTGGTTTTGTCAATATTTATAGAATAATAGGATTGATGGTGATGATGATAGTAATGATAATAGTCGTGGTAATAATAATACATGAATAATTATGAGAATAAATAAATCTTTTCAAAATGGAATTATTATTTTGTTTTTATTTTAAGGCCGGAGCCTGAGTTAGAACGTCCGAAAAATCTTTTTTTTTTATTGCTTAAATATATAGATAAACTATCTAACAATATATTTACAAAGTTACAGAGGACAATTGTAAATGTTATCGAAGATACAAGGCAAAAAGCAGAGAAGCGATTGATATTTCCTCCTATTGAAAACTGTGAAGCGCGTTTTCTCCAGTTGTCATTGCGTGATAGCAGAAAAAACTAGACGACCTGTTGAATCAAGCCAAATTTCATTTTGTTCAGCATGGAAATCTCTTCTAATTAAATAAAGTCGTTGAAGAAGTATTTTTAAATAATTCTTTATAAGTTATAATTTCACGATTCTTTCATCTTTTTCTTAATTCACCCAAAAGAAAAATATATGACAATTGAAAATTTCATTGGTTTTTTTGTTTCAGTCAAGAATTACGAACTGCATCTTTCCTGTCGACTGGGGACTGCAGTGGCAATACGTACATGGAATAGGCTGATAAATCTGCAGTGACATATTGTTTCGTGTTGAAACATTTTTTTTAATACATATCAAGTATACATGAAAAGATACCTCGATGTTTACTGGGCTCACTCGTTTTTTTCCTTCGAAAAAAAATTTCCCAAAAACCCTTTTTTGGACCTTCGAATTCGGGCTCCCGACTTAAGTCATCTTAATTTTTCGCGATGTTTTTTTTATGTACTAGATTATTTATTTGGAGTTTGGAAAAATATATGTTATAAAGCATATATTGAACTCATTTCGTGTAAATTTTTATGAAAAAAATCAAAGTTAACAATGTCATTCAAGTATAAAAGATAACCTCTGTAGAAAAGATGTCGTTCAACGGCCGGATCGATAACTTGACACTGGGTTGGTCTGGAGAATTAAAAGGTTTTATAATCTATACAAATGTAGTTCTTGTTGTACGGAGCCATTTTTTCAGAAAAAAAATTCACATAATGGCCATTAGTCAAAAATAAATGTAATTTTGCGAAATTTTTACTTATATTCGGCGGCTTAACAAATCCTAAATTTCAAAAAAAAAAACGGCCACGTACAACGATACCTATTGCAAGTACGGAAGTTTTGGTTTTTTTAAAGTGAAAATCGAACAAGTACAGTTCCAGTTATGATTCCGACCAGATCGAGAAAAGTAATTGCGAAAAAACGCATTTGAAAGTTTTAGTATATAGAAATAGTGGCGCTACCTACTCTCACGAAATCGTCTGTAACTTGGTCAATTTCCAAACTTTTGACTTCAAATGTTTTCACGCATTCTTGAATATGGATACTTCGGAAAAATGCAAAAAAATCGATTTTTATACCCGGCACACTGGCGTCCCGCTTAACGAAAAAACTCAACGAAAAAACCCAACATGGCTTGTATCATTATAAGATATTAATAATAACGACGGTATTGATGATGATGATAATATTTATAATAATAGTAATAATAATAATAACAAATGAATAATAATAATAAATCAATCTTTAAAGATTCTAATTAGCATTCCATTTTCATCTAAATGAAACAATTGTTTAACACGACCCATATTATTATTATTATCAAGGGGATTTGTATAATGCGAACATAATAACAATAAAAATAATAACATGAGACATGTTAGACAATATTTTCATGCCGTCAGAAATAGAATGTTAATTCGATTTTTTAAGGATAAAAACTGTCGGCTAAAAAACCCGCAGACAAAAAAAGCTGTTTTGTGTTAAATACCCATTCTGGACCCAATTAAGCCATTAATAATTCAATCTTCAATATTAAATGCGATTATAGCGAGACTATGATAAAATCATAGATTTATGATAAAAATAATATGAATCATACTAGATTATTTCTCATGATGATAAAATATAGAATAATAGTTGGATATTCTATCGAAAAGCTGTTTAAGATAATATGCAATTGTCCTGGATAAAGCATACGATCTGATATCCTTGATTATACGTACGTCAGAGTATAATTGTACATTTAATATACTGCTGTAGCGTGGCTCAGAATATTCTATTGTTCATATATGTGTTCATATATATATATATTTAATGGAATGTTGCACGGTCGCTAGATGGAGAATGATTAATTTAACGAGTGTTCCTCGAGTTTCCGACAATGTGACTCACCGCTTTACATTTGAATTGACATGCACACAAGAACAATCGATACAACACGATTAACATCGATACACAAGCGGTAAGTAATTATAGGGACGATAGAAGTATGTTTTCTTTATCACGTTTAAAGGGTGACGACACCTTTAGGCCAGGAAAAAATTGCTGATTTTTATCTTTTTTTTTAAAGGAAAAATTTATTTACTTTTTTCAGACTCAGGGTATATTTTATGACTACGTTTGGCTGTTATATAGTATTTTTTAAATTGTCAATCTTTAAAAATGACGGAGGTATGGCACGCTCTTTTAAATGGGTTACGGCGGATGTTGTGAGACGGCGTGACACGTAGCATCGGTGGGATTAATCTGACAAAAAACCAACGAAGATTTTTCTTTTATTAACACTACTACGCAGAATATGAACCAAGAAAAAGGGATAAATCTTGAAAATCCATGAAATAGTAGGTTTTGAAACAGAAAGATTGAATTTTCCGAAAAAATAACTACATTTCACAATAAAAAAATTCTTTTCTTTAAGAACATTTAGGGTCATGTTTTTGACAATAAGGTTCGAAAGATTTATACCAAATTTCATCAAATTCGGTCGATTCGTTTTTTAGCTATATCAGTTTTGAAGACCGTGCCATACTTCCGGCATTTTTAAGGATTAATAAAAAAAAATACCATGTAACACCAAAAAGTAGTAATAAAATATATCCAAGACCCGAAAATAGTAAAGAAATCGTTCCTCATAAAAAAAAATCATGAAAATCGGCAATTTTTTTCCTTGCCTAAAGGTATCTTCCCGCTCAAGGTAAGACGCGATTTGTTCAAGCGAAACGGTAAATGGCTCACTTGAGGTTGTAACTTTATTATAATTTTATGTCAACTTTTGACAACTTTTTGTCAACTCGTTCTCAACTTTTTCGCCGAGTGCGCTCACATTACGTATTATGCAGCGTGACGTTATCGCAGCTCAAACCGGAGCATGTGTACATGTCTATCGAGCGAACGAAATGTCGATAAAAATAAAAGTGTTCTTCAAGGGGGTAGGGTAGGGAGATCGTTCGTCGTGCTCTCCGTTGCATGAAACGTCTCGCCAGCAAGAGCTTCTAAAATTGCGCAACGCGCTGCTCTCGACAACCGGAAATGCGTTTTTCTCCAGGTGCGAGAACAAGCAGCGTTGGCCCGAGCCAATACTCGGATAGGTGACCGCTCGGACGCTTGACGCCCCGACTACAGTGCTGGACGCCAGTTTTATCGAGTCTACGGATGGCGACAGGCAAACGGAAACTCGGTGAAAATACAGCCGCTCGTATCGGCACGGGTTTTCGGCAGTTTCCCTGTGCCCTCCTGGACTGCCGCGCGTTGGGAAACGAGTGGCCTTCACTCCAGGCGGTCTCCGGACGAACTGGAAGTGACCAAGTGACAAGTGTGGGCTAAGGAAAAAGGAATTGAACTTCAGAAATGGACAAGAATATTTTTGATCGGTAAAGTGGCGATGGGAAATAAAAATATCTGTAAAGTATAAGAAATCGGAAGGTCTCGTTCATCGTACATCATTCCGTCGACCTACTTTGACCCGCGGGTTTTCCGCAGTTTCCCGGTGCCCTCCTGGACTGCCGCGCATTGGGAAACGAGTGGCCGTCACTCCAGGCGGTCTCTGGACAAACTGGAAGTTGCCAAGTGACAAGTGTGGGCTAAGGAAAAAGGAATTGCACATTAGAAATGGACGAAAAAAAATTTGATCGGTAAAGTGGCGAAGGGAAATAAAAAGATCGGTAAAGTACGAAAAATCGGCAGTTTCCCTGTGCCCTCGTGGGCTGCCGTGCATTGGGAAACGACTAGCTGTCACTCCAGGCGGTCTCCGGACGAACTGAAAGTTGCCAAGTGACAAGTGTGGGATAAGGGAAAAGGGACTGCACATTAGAAATGGAAAACAGAAATTTGATCGGTAATGTGGCGAGGGGAAATAAAAAGATCAGTAAAGTATGAAAAATCGGCAGTTTCTGGACGAACTGGAAGTTGCCAAGTGACAAGTGTGGGCCAAGGGAAAAGGGATTGCACATTAGAAATGGAAAAAAAATTGATCGGTAAAGTGGCAAGGGGAAATAAAAAGATCGGTACAGTATGAAAAATCGGCAGCTCTCGTTCATCGTACGTCATTCCGTCGAGCTGCTTTGACCCACCGGAGCGTTCAATCGACAAAACAAAACAAAAACAAAAAGCTACTCGGTGTTCCCCATTGTCCCACGTGAGACCGAACGAATTTCGCTCGCGGTGAAAGGTCTTTCCACAAGAGTGAGAATTTACAAGAGAGTATTTACGGCCATTGCAAACGAGAGAGACCACAGCGGAGAAAAATCGTGAATTTTCTTCATCATCGATCCTTCCTCGTTTGAAAAAGGATCGTCACTTACAGGGAGATCGAGATCGATCGCCATTTTTTGCAGCCGATTTTTCTTCTCGATTCTTCGGCTGATCGGTGAAGATCGGCAATTTTTTTTTTTTTTTTTTTTTTTTTTTTTTTTTTCACTGGAGAGAAAGAGACTCACACGTGAGCCAGACGCATATCATTCGGTGAAAACAATGAGAACGCACCTCGAGCGTATAAAACGCTATATTGTGTGCGGCCTCTCGTGGTAACGCGAAATAAAGAAAGCGTTTTCATGGTGTACCGAATTCATACATTTCAATAAATTAGTCGTTATTCAGTGCGTTGAAAAATTCGACGATCAAACGTCACGGGCTACGATGCTTTACTTTTTTTTCGTCATTTTTATCATTGCTGATACTTGGCGCTAATGTTATTAGTGGTGAACGTTTATTTTTTTTTATTGGCGAAGGTTTAATCGTATGCTTAGCTGTTTTTACTTTCGGGACGATCTGTTCTTTCGAGACGAAGGAAAATCATCGAAAGTATGATTCTCTCTCTCTCTCTCTCTCTCTCTCTCTCTCTCTCTCTCTCTCTCTCTCTCTCTTTTTCTCTCGCCTAATAGAGCCAATGAAAAAAAAACTTTCGACGGCTTTCCATCTCGTATTTCTCGGGGAATTACAAGCCGAACAGTTGAACTCGCCATAACCAGTCACTTATCGTAAATTATTCTTATCTGTACAGGATACGCGTGTGTGACTTAAAAAATAGTTAATTTATTACGCGAATGTATTGTGTCGATAAATAATTCCTGTATCGCATAGTCGTCTTCGTTGACAGAACGTGTACGAATTCCCAAAGAAGTATTTATCGCAAGCAAACAAACGTAAAATCAATACTAAAAACAAATTGGCCATTTTTTTTAACAAAAAAGAGCGTGTAATTGGCCAGTTGATTCTAAAAATTGAATAATTTGGAAAACAGATTTCCCAACATCATCGGGCAGTTTCGTCAGACCGAGCTGAACATACTGTTTTTTTGCTGGAGCCTTGGAAAAAAAATCGATAGGATAACAATGTGTTATTACAAATTCGGGAGAAAAAATTGATGGAGGAAATTGATTGAGAACAAGGTCTTGGCTCGGGTATTGAAAGGCTCGGACGCGAGATACTATTTTCTGAACTTTACAATCGAGAGTTTTACTCTCGATTAATTTCACGCACCGTGTATACATATATTTACACATAAACTAGTATATATATATATATATAGGGTGTCCCTCTTATCTCTGCCACTCGAAATACCTCGGTAATTATCGACCTCACAAAAAAATGTTCCAGACAAAAGTTGTACGGTATGAAGGAGGCCATCAAATGCGACCATTTTTTTTTATTTCGGTGGAGGCGCTGACGCACAGTGAAGGTCACCTCCACTTTTTTAAATGGAATGGTACTTTTTTTTCAGCCATCTTGTGGAGCACCTCAAGTCGCATGAAAAACATTTGGGGGTCTAAGTTGTTCAAGGTCATTCAAGGTCACCTATTAAAATGAAATACAAATCTAAATATCTCGGATCACTACCAAATATTTGCTAGTGATTCGAGATATTTAGATTTTTATCATCGATACTGACCTTGAATGACCTTGAACGACCTTGACCTCCACATGTTTTTAATGCGGCTTGAGGTGCTCCACAAGATGGTTGAAAAAACAATGTACCATTCCATTTAAAAAAGTGGAGGTGACCTTTATTGTGCAGCAGCGCCTCGACCGAAATTAAAAAAAATTGGTCTCATTTGATGGCCCCCTTCACACCGTACAACTTTTGTCTGGAACATTTTTTTGTAACGTCGATAATTACCGAGTTATTTTGGGTGGCAGACATGAGAGGGACACCCTGTATACAGGCTAGCCCGAAAAATGACGTCCAAAAAGAAAATCCATATATCTCGTATCAATAACTATTCGAATCATCTCCAAATATGTCCTACGATGTTTTTTTACTTTTCGAAAAACATTTTTTCGAGTTTTCCTGTAGCCTAGGTTTTTATTGTTTTCCCTTTTGTGTATGTACTTACCTCTGGAAATTTTTGAAAATCGATTCGGAGTCATTGAGGCTAGTTCAGGTATTTTTTTATCATCTGCACTTTAGTGACTGATCGTCTTAAACCGATTTTTAGAACTTTTAATCATAATCTAAGGCATTCACGTTAGTCTTCAGTTGGTAATTTATTTATTGTTCAACAATGCACTTCACAAGGATAACACGAGTTAAAAAATGGCGAGGAAAGTACATGGACAAAGGAAATGAATAGAGTATGTAAAAAATTCTCGAAAAGTAAAAAGAATTGTAGAACATACGATTTTCTTTTTGGACGTCAAAATATATATACAGGGTGTCCTGTTATGAATGGATAATCTTGCAACTGTCGATAGGTCACATAAAGTCCTACTATATGCTGGAATTTCCGTTCAGTAAAAGTCCCACGGTTTTCGAGACAAAAATCATCTGCTTTTGATTTTTCGCATGCCATTTCCACAAATTATAACTTTTTTACCCGCTTTTTTTATAAATACTCTTCGTTATTTGTTTTATCTATAAAAGTCTTCTTTTTAACCTTCAATGTTAAGGGGAGGGTAGGGGTTTTAGCGTGAAAAAAAAACACTTTTTTGCGATTTTTTTTCATCTACATGGATAGAGCAAATTTATTGAAACCTTTTGTACATTGTTAAGTGTCATTTCAAGAACATTCCGTGAAATTTGTACGCGAAAATAGCCACAAACAAGCCGGTGACAAAGCTTTTCCAAGAACGCCTTTGGAAAAACACGATTTGCGGTGTTCACTGTATCGCAGCGAGAAATTATCTGAAATTAAGTACCATTGAAATTTAGTCAAAGTATCATCAAATCCTCCCCCCAACGGTCTTTGATAATTTTTTTTTTCATTTCTAAATTTTTGGTGGTCCTGTAAAGTGAAAAGTGCCATTTTTTCACGAACAATTCCGCCATTTTGAGGGCGGAAAACCCCCTCAATGTAAAAAAACTCAAACTAACCGTTGGGGGAGGTATTTTATATGTAGAATGTGTGTACCAAGTTTGAAATAAATCGGTCATGTAGTTTTCAAATGGCAGTGAACACGGACTTTGAAAAAGTGGTTTCGAGAAAAACGCGTTTGAAGTTTTAGCTGTCGGAGCTACAGTGTTACAGGAGAGGGACTAAATAGTCAATAACTTCGAGAGTTTTGCTCTGATTGACTTGAAATTTTGGGATTATATTCTTGAAATGTTTAACTATAAGAACAATAAAAAAAAGATTTTTGAAAAGTGCAAACCGCTATCCTCCCCTTAAGGAAACTTTATGAAAAAATATATATTTTTTTTTAATTACGTTAAGTCCAAAATCTCGAAAACCGTGGGACTTTTACTAATCTGACATTCCAGCATATTGTAGGACATGATTTGACCTATCGACAGTTGCAGAATTATTCATTTATAACAGGACACCCTGTATGTATGTATATGTATATACACACACACGCATATGTATGTACAAACTCACACACGTATTGTATTAGACGAAAAAGACAGACAATCTAATGACTACTACATGGCTACTTCCGGAGCACAGATTTCTGCGATTATAACCGTATCTCACACGTGCACATATCGACGTACATTCATCCATATATAAATGTATATACGTACACGTGTACACACAGATTTCAACTCCAACGTACGTGGGAACTTCCAGTATTAAGGTATTAGCCCTGTCGTGAAAGTGGTTTAAACTGTTTGCCGTTCGCCATTTTTTAATATAGTCATGGTGTTCACGGACAAATTAGCTTAATGTTAAGGTTGGTTCGCGACGATATGAGAAAGAAAAAAAAACATGAACATTACAAATCGGCGCATAAGTGTGAGCACTCGTGACATTTTGTTAAAAAAAAAATTGAAAAGGGCACTAGTCGTTTTTTGACTTCCGACTAGAAATCAATAGTAACGATAATAAGGATGATCAAAATAGCCAAAACGACAATACTATTTGTAACGACAATAATAATTGATAAGAAATAATAATAATGACAGGGATGAATGATAACGACTAGAAATCGATAATAACAACGATAACAATAAGGAAAACAATTATATAATGATAATAACAATAATAATTAATAAGACAATTAATAAGACAATAAGACAATAACAATAACGACTAGAAATCAATAATAACGATAACATCAGCGATACCCACAATACTCATAATAGAAGTAATTAATTGCTGTTTATCATTGATATTACGACAATACTATTAGTGAGAAAAATAATAATTGATAAGAAATGATCATAATAATGACAGCAATCAGTGATAACGACTATCAATCAATAATAACAATAACAATAACAATAACGATACCCACAATACTCACAATACTCATTATAGAAATAATGAATAAACCGAAACAATAACAATAAATTATCAATAAAAAATAATAATGATGATAATAACAATGATGAATAAAAATTTAATAAATAATGATACCATTAATGAATTAACCCGAACAATGATAAGTAATAATTATTTTTTAAATAATAGCAATAATAACAATAACGAACACAAAAAATAAATCGAAATAGCACAAAAAACATGTTTTTTTTCTGATTATTTCAGCGCTTTTGAGATAAGTAGTATTGATGAATTTTTTTTTTCTATTAAAACTGAAATAATGATTAAAATAATTGAATAAGTAATAATTATTTTTTAAATAATAGCAATAATAACAATAACGAACACAAAAAATAAATCGAAATAGCACAAAAAACATGTTTTTTTTTCTGATTATTTCAGCGCTTTTGAGATAAGTAGTATTGATGAATTTTTTTTTTCTATTAAAACTGAAATAATGATTCAAATAATTGAATAAGTAATAATTATTTTTTAAATAATAGCAATAATAACAATAACGAACACAAAAAATAAATCGAAATAGCACAGAAAACATGTTTTTTTCTGATTATTTCAGCGCTTTTGACATAAGTAGTATTGATGAATATTTTCTTCTATTAAAATTGAAATAATGATTAAAATAATTGAAAAAAAATTACGATCGGTAACATTTACGACCTCGACCTACCACGCGGAGTATCGAAAGATCGAGATCTCCCCTGCCCCCATGCCCCTCTTGTCGTACCTTCCTTATTACGTCTATAATTTACCTACTGTTCTTTCCGGTCTCCACACCGTTTCCTCTCGATTGATTACGCCGTAACGCTGCAAATATTCTTCGAGGGTCAGGGACGGCCGAGGGGCAAGCGGAGGGAGGGGTAGGGGAAGGGGAAAAGGAGGAGGGAGGAGGAACATGTGAAGAATCATTCCTCGAGCACACAGCTGAGATCGTTGCACCTTGCGATGAAGAAAGGAGAAACGAGGGAGAGAGGAGAGAGAGAGAGAGAGAGAGAGAGAGAGAGAGAGAGAGAGAGAGAGAGAGATATACACATTATCATTCAGAGCGTGGGGAGCGGTTTCTGTTTCCTATTCTTTTTTTTCACTTCGTCCTTTTTTCACTCTTTCTCTCGTTCGACCAGACGATAGGAAAAGATTCGGGTGCCTCTCGCAGGGCAACCGCGAGTATAAGGAACACTTTCACCGTGCTTCACATACATAGTAATATGTACGGGGCATTCCGCCCAGAAAACCTTCAACCTCTGTCATTCATTTAGATTTTTTTTTCATTTTATTATTCCTTAGACCTTTCTCAATGCGCTCGTGAAAACCGTTTGTTAATATTTAAAAAATTAGTAGAGTAATATAAATTATAAGCAAGCCGCGCGCAAACCTCATCTAACGGTATCAAAACTTTGAACTTTGATCTCAGAACTATGTTTTTCAAATCGGCGCCCACGATATCTCGATAACTAATTGACCGATCGAGCTCAAATTTTGCACATACCTTCGGTAGCCTCTTTCTGAGGACTGGTAGCAGAATTGAGTCGAACAATAATTTTGCCCACAATTTATAACTCGTCGAATACCCGAAAATTTATGAAATATCTTCAATCAAAGTTTAACAGGCCGCCATTTTGTAACAAAATCTTTTTAAGTACTAATTCTGCTACCAGTGATCAGAATACTCATACAGATTGAGAATATATATTTTTTTTCAGATGCATGGAACATCACCCAGAGTGGGCGCCGAATTAGGCGGTTTTCGGCAGACCATGTTGTAAAAAAATAAAAAACTACAAGAAAATATTTAAAATATATTTTTTTAATGCAGATACATTCTCAAAGGAACAATAAATACATGTGTAAAATTCCATCAAGGCAACTTCAACGGTTTAAAAGTTATTCCGACCCAAAAATTAACCTAAAAAATCTCGCTCTAGACCAGACTACTGCCTTAATGTGCCATTCTAAATGAACGTAAAATATGATAATTTAAAATATATATCTATTTACATATAGTGCCAAATAATTCCCAAAAAGTGACGTGAAACGGAAAATCCAGATGCCTCGTATCCATAGCGATCTTCTGTCATTTAAAAAAGAAAATATATACATGTATATGTATATACAGGGTGTCCCTCTTATCTCTGCCACCCGAAATAACTCGTTAATTATCGACGTCACAAAAAAAAATGGTCCAGACA
This sequence comes from Ophion ellenae, assembly GCA_963210295.1. Classification (NCBI taxonomy): domain Eukaryota; kingdom Metazoa; phylum Arthropoda; class Insecta; order Hymenoptera; family Ichneumonidae; genus Ophion; species Ophion ellenae. Next base: position 63,116,489 of record OY723386.1, read on the forward strand.
AAAGTTGTACGGTGTGAAGGAGGCCACCAAATGCGACCAATTTTTTTCATTTCGGTGGAAGCGCTAACGCACAGTGAAGGTCACATCCACTTTTTTCAATGGAATGGTATATTTTTTTCCACCATCTTGGGAGCACCTCAAGCCGCATAAAAAACATTCAGGGTCAAAGTCATTCAAGGTCATTGAAGGTCAGTATCGATAATACAAATTTAAATATCTCGGATCACTTGCAAATATTTGTTAGTGATCCGAGCTATTTGAATTTATATATCATTTTAATATGTGACCTTGAATGACCTTGAACGACTTTGACCCCCTAATGTTCATTATGCGGCTTGAGGTTCTCCACTAGACAGTTTAAAAAATGCACCAGTCCATTGAAAAAAGTGAAGGTGACCTTCATTGTGCAGCGCCCCCACCGGAATGAAAAAATTGGTCGCATTTGATGGCCCGGCATTTGATCACACCGCACAACTTTTGTCTGGAACATTTTTTTGTCACGTCGATAATTACCGAGTTATTTCGGGTGGCAGAGATAAGAGGGACACCCTGTATATATACAAACACACGGTATCGGTAAAAAGTTTTCGATCACTTTGACAGATTCAAAAATTTCATTAGAATAGTGTGATTCATTTTATAGAGATATATAGTATTTTCGTAAAAAAACTTAATATATATATTTACCATTCCACAATTCATCGCAGACGTTGATCAATTCAGCACCTCTAATTGCAATTTTCCAGAATTCTTCTCAATGGCGAAGTCGAACAAATTGCTTCACGTCCTTTCGTGCAATTAAAAAGTGGCAATTAAAAAAACCTACTCTATCGTAAAGCGTTGCTCTTCGACCATGGAGAATGATTTTCGGTCGATGACCCGAAGACGATACCAATTGTCCATTTTTCCAGCAGATACGAAGTTGCGAAAAAATCGTGTCAGTGCGGAGGATCAATTTACGAGAAACAAATTAGTGACAGAGCTTCAGCATGGTGTGGGGGTGACTGTGAAGATCGAGCATAAATCGGGACGAAGTTCCGGTCCGACTAAGCGTGGTCGGAATGGCCAATGCACCTGGACATTACCAGGCTGCGTATATACAGACATAATACGCGTCGTCCGCTACAAGTCTGTCGAACCCACGAGAGAAAGCGAGAACTCCCGTAAGCCCTCTCCGCATCGGCGGCGTTGCGAGGAGGGCGAAGGGGACGCGTCAATGAAGCGTGAAGTTGAGAAAAATGGGAAAAAAAACCACGAAGACGACTCTCGATCATTTTGCAAAGCCGAGCAAAACGATGTTTATTATCACGTTGCAAATCGATCGCGGAGTGTGACAGAAGGATCGGCAAGTTCGATCAATGTGTGAAGTAATCATCGTCACGATTCGAGAGATCAAGGAGATATTCGAGATTTTCAAGGTACCTCAAGGTCACCCCGCCAGAGATCGACTCGACGCGAGATCGGGGAAAATTTATCATTGATCGAGCAAATCGATCTGATCACCGATCGATCGATGATGTATCGATTTTTCCGGAATTATTCATTTTTTTCAGGCACAAGAAGAAGCGAAGATCCTCAAATTTATTGTCGCTGAAAAGTAACTGCGTATAGTTACTTTTTAGGGATCATGAATTTGAAATGGGGGAATGATGATATACGATATAATGAACCCAAAGGGCCTAGTAACTTTTTGGGCTCGATGGATTTACAATATCATGAAAAAGTAACTGGCTGGTCTCTTTTTGCGGATGATGAATTTGAAGTATGATAATTTGTGAAATAAAAAGTAACTAGGAAGTCAACAAAAGTTACTAGAAAAATTGGTGGGGAAGTAACTAGAAGGGTTAGTAGAAACTAACTAGAAGGTTGGTAGGAAGTCAACAAAGGTTACTAGGAAGTTTAAAGTAACCGGGACATTACTAGGGAGTTATTTAAAATAACTAGGGCAATACTAGGAAGTTATTTGACGTAACTGAGATATTGCTAGGAAGTTATCTGAAGTAAATAGGACTTTACAAGGAAGTTATTCAAAGTTCCTTGGACATGACTAGTAACTTACAACAATGTAACTTCCTAGAAATGCCTTAGTTACTTCAAATAACCTGCTAGTAACTTTCTACCAACGTTACAATAACCTAACTTCCTAGTTACTTCAAATAACTTCCTAGTAACTTTCTAGTAACAAGTAAATATTTAAGCTCTGGAGGAAAAGTAACGATGTTATTAATTTTTGAGGACCTTTTTTACCGTTTTCCCCTAGCGTTGATTAACCGGTAAATCGAGTCGAGTAAATAGGACATTACTAGTAACTTATTTAAAGTACCTAGGACATTACTAGCAACTTACAACAATGTTACTTCCTACGGAACATTATTCCATGGAAATAAGGGCATTTCTAGGAAGTTATTTTAAGTAACTAGGACATTACTAGGAGTGAATTTAACGTAACTAAGACATTACTGGAAAGTTACTATTATATAACTTCCTAGAAATGTCTCATTTACTTTAAATAACCTGCTAGTAACTTTCTACCAACTTTCTTGAAACTTTCTACCAACGTTACAATAACCTAACTTCCTAGTACTGCCCTAGTTACTTCAAATAAATTCCTAGTAACTTTCTAACAACTTTCTACCTTCGTTCTAGTAACTTTCTAGTAACAAGTAATTTTTCAGCTTTGGAGGAAAAGTAACTTTGTAATTAATTTTTAAGGACGTTTTTTACCGCTTTCTCCGAGCGTTGATTAATCGATTAATCGACTCGAGTAAATAGGACATTACTAGGAAGTTATTCTAAGTACCTAGGACATTACTAGTAACCTACAACAGTGTTACTTCCTAAGGAACATTATTCTAAGAAAATAAGGAAATTTCGAGGAAGTTATTTGAAGTAACTATGACGTTTCTAGGAGTTCATTTAACATAACTAGGACTAGGAATTACTAGGAATTTACAATAATGTAACTTCCTAGAAATGTCTTAGTTACTTCAAATAACCTGCTAGTAACTTTCTACCAACTTCCTAACAACTTTCCTGGAACTTTCTACCAATGTTACAATAACCTAACTTCCTAGTACTTCAAATAACTTCCTAACTTTCTAGGGACTTTCTACCAAAGTTCTAGGAACTTTCTAGTAACAAGTCAATTTTTGAGCCCTGTAGGCAAAGTAACTGTGTAATTAATTTTGAGGACCTTCTTCACCGTTTTCTCCTAGCGTCGATTAATCGGTAAATCGACTCGAGACTGGGGATAGTCGATACGCAATCTTCGAGATCTAAATCTAGAAGAAAGTCATTGGAGAATCGGCGTAGCGAAAAGTCTCGATGGAAATCGGCATAGCGAAATGCTTCGGCGGTCGATTTTATTTTATTGCATTTTGATGCAAAAATCGATTATTTCACGGATCAATGGATGCAGCTCTGAAATAGTTAGTATGGAATCTCGTAATGATCGCGTTGCTTAATAGCATTGCGAATTGCAATCTTACCGGTCTCAATTTGTGTTCGAGCGAATGAACCGGAAGTAAGGTCTTGGCGACGAACCTCAACGTCCGTTGATTCGTACGGACCGAATGTTTACGATTTTTGTTTCCTTCATTTATGCCGATTTTTTTGGAACGCAGCGCGAAATCGGTAATGTCATTACTTCAGCTAAATTTATTTTCACAGGCGGCTGAAGCAATGTGCGTAGAACGAAAATACTCCAGTAGGTAAGAGAGAGAAAATCCAGAGGCCTATACCGATCGAACCGCGTAGTCTTGATCGGCAAGTGACCGACCATCGTTTGTACATTGATCAACGCGAGTTCGAGCGCGATCGAAAGTCGAATGTTTTTCAGGATCAAGACTGCAAAGTAACGCCACCATCGGACGACACTGTAACGATCTTAGCGATCTCTCACGAGTTACCGATCGAGCGAAACGATTGACCAATACCGATAATCGCGATCACTGTTCAGTTTTCTTTTTCACGATGTGCTTCGTTTCGAATTTTCTAATTTAAAAAAATCCGTATTATATTTTGTTCGGAATATTTAAGAAATGTTATATTTTAAGTATTTATCGCTTATTACTTGAAAAAGTATTATAGTCACATTATTCTGAATTGGAAAAGAAACTGTCGTGAATATTCGTTATTATCATTTTTTACATAGAAACATTATTGTTTTGTAGTATTATTTAAAAATATTATCATCGTTCCGAGTAATATTCAAAAACAAAATTCTAATTATTGACTCGATCGATCGATATTTTTTTACGTGTTTTACGTAGCGAAAAAAAATGTGTAAAATTCACGATGTTGAAGTTGGCATCGTTGGCACGCAATGAAAGTCTTTCTTTGTTTTTTCATGTCTTTATTTTTATTACTATCTAAAAGTTTTCTTTTAGATAGTAGTTAGATAATTCTTTTAGATAGTTCCTTTGCAGTTTTAGGTTATGGTTCCCTAATAACGATCTTCAAAAATATTTTCGTGATATTTGTGGCCTAAATATGCCGCAAAAAATTGTGCAATACAAAAAAAAATTTGTTCCATTCCAACGATGCAAACTTCGATGTCATTGAAATTCAGTGACTGTGGTCAATTAGATTTTATTTATTTGGGAAATTCAAAGAGCCGTTTTTCACTCTCTCATAATTTTTCTGACTACCTTATATTTGGCTTCATAAATGATTCAATAATAAGCTATAATTTTTTTTAAACTTTTTCGGACTACAAATTTGGCGGGTGTTTCAGTTAGTAGGAGCCAGACCACCTGCAGCCCGATGAATTGTCCATTGCGTGCACGCGTACCATAACGCGTGAGCGTGCGGAAAGAACACTTTCACTGTACGTGTGTCTCGACAGTCGAAAAAAGTGAAAAAATTGGGTTACACTGTCGTAACGCGAGTCGATCGTCCTCAAAATTGTCGAAAACTGTTACATAGTTACTCCTTCTTTTTATCTCCTTGCCGTCACTGCAACTTCACTCGACTAATTGTAATTTGCCAATTTGCATACGAACGTTACTTTTTCGCTGATACATCGAAAACAGGAATGAAAAAAAAAAGAGAAAAAAAACATTTGGTAGTTGAAATCACAGTTCTCGTTTTATTTGAACTTCCCTTAAGGGGCCAGTCCACTTTGAAAAATTCAAAAAATCGAAAGCAAGCAAGACTTGAAGAAATCGACGATGATGAGCAATCGGAAGGGATTTTGTACGGTGCGAGAATTGCCGATTGAGTTTAGATAAGAGTTTTTCATAGTATAAACTTCGAAAACGTTTTTCTCGAAACAACGTTTTCAAAATCTAGCTCCATCGTATCTCTAAAACTAATAAACCGATTCTCTTGAAATTTGAACCACATATTGTAAACATGATTCCCAACAAGATGACCCTCGATGGTTTTAAAATTTTGATTTTTACTCTTTTTTTTTGCTAAAAACTGCGAAAAAACGCGTTTTTTTAAACTTTTTTCGTTTTTCATCTGCCATTTTTTATTTTTTGATAAAACTTTATATCCGAGGGTCATTTTGTAGCTGGTGTCGTACTGAATTTAATGCACTTTGATTTTTTTGTTTCAGACAAGCCGTTGCCGAGTTGTGATGGAGCTACCTAGCCCACCTATTTTTGAGGCGTTACGTTAAACTATTTTTTTTTTGTACTTAAAAATGAATTAAATTTTTTTTAAATGTATTTCAAGACTTTATTTATCAAGCCCAACTTTTATATTCATATCTTTTATAAAATCCTCAAAAAAAATCGCAAAAATGGCCTTTTTCCGTGGCTCCAAAGTGGACTGGCCCCTTAATAATTTTGACAGCAAATAATATTATAGCTATGTAATTATGTAGTTTGCATTCAATGTCAAGTGGTAAAATACTTTTTTGACTTTTTGGCGATATTTTACGAAAATGGATTGATTCGTATAAATTGCACGAAATTCACCCGCGTGATATTTTCTTTTCATCGTCGCATTTTTAATTTCCCTAGGAATGGGTTTGTTTCTGACTCTGAATAATAGGGAACTTCGTATAAAAAACTAGAAACTTTGAGAAGGTGGAAACTGTACAATGTTGTCGACCATTTTCAGTCTGCAATTATGATTAACGAGGTATTTAAAAAATAATCGGCCGACCGAGAGAAAGAGCCCTCTCATTATTATAAGAGAGAGAAAGAGAGAGGGAGAGAGAGAGAGAGAAAGAGAGAGAGAGAGAGAGAGAGAGAGAGAGAGAGAAATTGGTATCAAGGACGACCAGTGAATTTGGCGGTATTTGCTCACGGACAATGGCAACTCGAAAACTCCGACGCCCTGCCTACGGGCTATTTTTTGTCTTTCTTTTTTTCTCTCAACATCAGATCGGTACCTGTTTCGTTGAGAATTTGAGGTAGAAAGTAGGCCATACACCTCGCCCTCGCACATTAAGAGGAATTATATTTCTGCGCGGACGAAACGTGATTTACACCAGACTGCGCATTATTACCGGAAAGAGGGCTAATTTCGCCTGTGCCCGCAGAAATGATGAGCCAGTTGCGTATGTTGTATGAAGGAAGAAAAATTCCCGAAGCCACATTCCTCAGGCTGGTCGTCAATAAAAGGATTTGAAGCTTAAGCAACATTCGTTCAGAGCTCGATCGATGAATCTTACAGGCCCATTCGTGGGCTACTACTGATACTAGCTCTGCCGATAATTAACCCGCGTGGATCTCTGGCAAACTGACCGATTTTTGTAACGCGTGATTATATGATTGAAGCGCAATTTTTCATTCCTTCAAGCACTGACTGAGCCAACCCTCTTACGAGCAATTTAAGACCTTAGGCCACAGTAGCGGGTATAAAATCATGTGCGAATTTAACAATTTGTTTTCGTGTGAAAAAGTGATTCACTCATAGAATTAATTACACATCTATTTAGTCTAAATATCAAGCTGTTAGAAAATATATATACATTTTTTTTTCGATGTACTAAATGGCCGACTATTAATATTTTCTTTTTTTTTAGGGCACTCTGCGGCGTGAAATTTAGAATACCTAGAAAAGTACGTACGGAATTTAAAAAATATTGTTTCATTCAAAAGTTGTAGGTATTTGAACTTAAGGGGTTACCCCCACTTGCGATTTTGAAAAAATCGATTTTTTTTAATTGCATTTTTTTGAAGTATAAGTATCTGAGAATATGTCCTGAAAATTTCAAGTCGATCCGAACAAAATTGACTGAGATATGAGCGTTGAAAGAGAAGAATCCGCGTTGAAAGAGCGTTGAAAGAGCGTTGAACGAGAAACTTTAAACGCGTTTTTCTCAAAATGGCATTTCTGAAGTCGGTGACCAAGATTACTCGAACACTAATGAACCGATCTTCTTGAAATTTTGCAGGCTTATTTAATACATAAAAATGGAGTCTTAAATCGTTCGATTTTTTTTTCGAAAAAAAAATGGCCGTTTTATAGCCAAAAAACGATCGTTTTTTTTCGTTAAAATCGAACCATTAACTTTGACTGTCCGCCATTTTGTGAAAAATGAATATTTTTTAAAATCCTTCGATTAAAGACTAGTTTATACTTATATTTGACTAAATCCATCCGCATTTTTTTTTTTCAGATGATCCACTTCGCCGCAATGTTGGTCACCGCAAACCGTGTATATAAAAACATTATTTCATTGACGGCCATTTGCCACTAAACAATGTAATATTTTTCAATAAAAAAATTACTGAAAGTTCTTCAAGATGTGTTCTTTAAGATGGTATATTGATCGATTAAAAAAGTTTTGTAGTTTTTTTTTTTAATCATGAAAAAGGCCTTTTTGCGCTACAAGTGGGGGTAACGCCTTAAGAAATGAATTTTCAGTGAAAAATTTCGTTATAGCTGCTCATAAACTGTTCATAAAATGAAAAGTTTTCGATTAATCAGAAATTCCGTACGTAATTCTCTGCGAAATGCAATAAGGAACATAACTATTGAATTTGAAGTAAATCGAGTGAGAATTGTCGAAGTTATTTGTCACGCCAATTGGAAAAAAGCTGTTTCGAGAAGTTTCGAGTAGTCGGCCATTTTGTGCATCGAAAAAAAAATTCTAACATCTTGATATTCATACTAAATAGATGTGTAATTAATTTCATGAGTGAATCACTTTTTCATACGAAAAAAATGGTTGAATTCGCACATGATTTTATAGCCGTTACTGTGGCTTAAGGCCCCAACATGTGAAACGTTCAATTTCTCATCTCTTGCTAAACGGGCAGGTTACTCTCATTGATGTGCCGATTTTTATTTTAAAAATACGGCACGTGAACTCGTCTCGAGCTGTTTCGGATGAGACAAGGCCACTCATGAGGGACGTCAACACGCAACGTCAATGCCTCGTCTCGTGAGAAGCGAGGGTGCTCGTCACTTCAGTTGCCTTATCACGCGTTGCTCCTGACAGCGTGCAATAAATCATAGTGGACAGCCACTTTTTCCTCTATTGCTCAGCTCCCTGATGTCCTATGAAGTCGATACACATCTGACTTTCATTTCGGGACCCTGAGCGCCAACAACAGTGAAACCCCGATGAAAATCCGTTCGGTAGCTTTTACACGATGCGCCAACACCCATAAAAAATTAACTATTTTATTATACGTATAGAATTGTACATTTGTCACTTGGATCGGAAACGCATTCCTTTCGTGCGGTACTCAATGATGGTAAAGGGGTGCGGAGTAGGCGACGGGTGCGGAATGAGCGTAGGTCGTTGCGGGGTGTGCGATGGCGCCCACTTTGTAAGCCAGGGGTGCAGCGTGGGCGTAGGCCGGTGCAGCGTAAGTGACAGCAGGTGCAATTGTCTTCACGTGCACCGGTGCGACAGCCTTGAGAGCCACCTGAGCAGGTTGCTTCTCGACAACGGCGTTGAAGCCGTTCTGATCATCAGCAGTGTAGTGCACAACGCGACGACTTCCGTCGGCCTCGATCAAGCTGTAACTACCCTCCACCACGTCACCCTTGCGCGTCTCCTGCTGGCTCTTCGCGTCTCCCGTTAGAGCGTCGTGAACGTCGTAAGAGTAACTGTACTCGGGATGGGTATCATAGTCGTCCACTTGGTTGGCGATCACGGCTTTGGAAACGGGTGCAGCGTAAGCGAGCTGAGCAGGCTGAGCATACGCAACTGGTCCAAAGTGCACCGGCCCTGAGGCAATCAGACCAGCGTTGGCCACAGCCACGAGGGAGGCGAGAGCGACGAACTGAAATCACCAAAGTTACGGCTTACAGATTTGCTATTATTTTTTTGGCATGAAAAGGCAGGAGGCAGACATTGGAGACACTAGGAGGTTCTGTGTTGAAGACAGTAGAGAAGTCCTCTATGATGAAGGCACTAAAAGGGTCTGCTATGTTGAAGACATAGGGCCTTCTATGTTGGAGACACTACAAGAGTTATCCATGTTGAAGGGACTAGAAGAGTCTTCTATGTTGAAGGCACTAGAAGAGTCGTCTGCATTAAAGACACTAGAAGAGTTTTCTAGATTTAAGACACTCAACGTGTCTTTTACATTGAAGGCACTAAAAGAGTCTTCTACAATGAAGACACTAGAAGAGTTTTCTACATTTAAGACACTCAATGTGTCTTTTACATTGAAGACACTAAAACAGTCTTTTACAACGAAGACACTAGAAGAGTTTTCTATATTTGAGATACTAAACGTGTCTTCTACATTGAAGCCACTAGAAGAGTCTTCTTTATCGAAGACACTGAAAGAGTCTTTTACATTGAAGACACTAAAAAGGTGTTTTACATTAAAGACACTAAAAGGGTCTTGTACGTTGTAGACACTAAATGAGTCTTTTACATTGAAGACACTAAAAGGGTCTTGTACGTTGTAGACACTAAATGAGTCTTTTACATTGAAGACACTAAAAGGGTCTTGTACGTTGTAGACACTAAATGAGTCTTTTACATTGAAGACACTAGAAGAGTCTTCCCTGGAGGCGGCAGACCACCGTAAACTCAAAGATTATCACAACGAATCAAAGAACCGCAACCTGCCACTGATTTTTCCTCTCCAACCAAACAATTTCCCATTTTTCTTGCTCACCTTGAAGGCCATGTCTAATACTCGAGGATCCTGTGAGTTTGGAAGATCGAATGATGTCATTTGACCAGAATCTTTCCACTTTTATACCCCTATCTTGGCTCTCCCCCTCCCATTGCCCTGCTATGCTCATACCACTAAGAATCATTTTGACCCTCATGTATGCAAAAGAAATGTGACTGGATGTGGATGAATGAGAATTGTGAAGGCACCAAAGTCGCAATCGTAACATTTGCCAGACGCAACGCGACAAGCACATTCCAAAATGGAATTCACTGATAGAAAGCAAACGGAGCGAACGCGAATGGTCTGGACGAATGCCTGGGGAGATGGCTCCCACACCCGTTTGCCTGGCAGCTGTCAAAACTGACATTCCAATGGCTTTGTGGAGAAAGTCGATTTTGGAGACATTCAACTTCGAGGATCGTTCTCACACCTATTGTCCCTATATAGAGTCCCTATATGGGGGGACACCTATTGTCCCTATATAGAGAGAGATCTACAACCGAATGTCTTCAAAAACAACTCTACATAAATGGGAGCATTTTTCATCTAAAGGTCACAACAGTCCTGGCAACTGGCAGAGGTGCTGATAGCCAACGTGAGGTAGATACAACGGGTCCAAAATATACATTGCCCATATATATTTTTTATATATAGCTCCAATGTTACCAACGTATGATGCAATGAGACTTGGCCAAGTGGTCCGGGTTAACCACGCCCCAGATTTTTGGCGGGTCCAGATCTTTCGGCAGCCTCTCTCTCTCTCTCTCTCTGTCTGTCTCACTCTCTACTTTGCGGACACCTGATCCACTTTTACATGCGCTCTCGAGGCATACGTAACAGGCGTTGCTCTCATGCTCACCGCTCTTGTTACATCACACCACATCTTTTCGTCCTTCCTTCCTTTTTTTATTTCTTGTTACTTCGCTTTATTAAACTCTCGAGCGACTCTACCCGTCCCATTACCGCTCGACAGAACAATTTTCTTCTGCTTCGTCGAACATCGCTTGACACGGTGCTGTAATTTATACGCTCTTTTGTTTGCATTTCCTTGTCCTTTTTTATTTCTCTCTTTTTTTTATTCTTCGCTTCGCATTTTATCCTGCAATTTTGCAGTCTCATGGGACTACACGAGCCATGAATCACGAATCAATTTACAAGTCACCTTGATGCGAAATACCCAACGTGGTGGAACGCCGATGGTACATGGGAATGTCCTTGTAGCAGGATCCATGACCAGCCTGGGTTTTGGTCCAACTGTCCCTTTCGATGTCTCTTGTTCGTGGGGAATTGATTTGAAGAAAGGCCGGAAAGGGGGGGTTTGGTCGTAGAAGTCGAAAATTTGATCATTTGGGATGAACGTTGGCGTCCAGAATTTTTATGCCAGATCTTAAGGTATCCACAGTATGTTCATTTTTTGGCTGGTGGGCGAGTGTTTTTTAGTGACTAATGTTGAAAACGATCACCTAACAGGTTTTCTATAATGATTAGACTGAAAAATGATCGGCAAGCAGTTATTCTGTAATTGCTATATTTTTAAACGTTTGCTAAGCTAAGGTACTCTGTTGACTTTTTTTTAAAACGATCACCAAGAAGGTTTTCTGAAACTAGTAATTTTCGAAACAATCCCCAAGAAGTTAAGGGGCTATACCAGTGTGAACGCTGAAAATTTGGGTGATTTTCGGGAATTTTTTGGAAGAAAAGTACTCAATTAAATGTTTCGGAAAATTAACAATATATTTGGCTATATTCGACCTATATTACATGATTTTTTCATTAAAAAATATTGACATCCAAGCGACTTATGCGCTGCCTTCGGAGGCGCCAAAAATAAAGTTCCTCCACTGCTGACATGATGTCGGCCGATTGAGTAGCTGAACCCGAAAAAGAAAAAATGTCGTTAAACTGGAAGGTATTTCCTGTACAATGACGTAGGATTTTCGAAAAATATCAAAATCTAACAAAATGGCGTAGTTATGAAAAAAGTCTGTTTTCTTGCCTATAAAATGGTCATTTTTTTCAATGCGAAATCGTCAATTTTCATTCAATCAAAAGTATCCTACGTCATTGTAGAGTAAATATATTCAAGAGTACTCAGTTCAAATTTCAAGTCAATCGGATAATTGCTCATTGAATTACAATGATATTGATATGAATGATGATGATATTCTTGAAAGTATAAACTGTCGAAAAAGGCAACAAAAAAAATCGATTTTTTTAAAGTGTCACGCTGGTATAGCCCCTTAATCTAATATTACCCATTTTGAGAATGCTTACCAAACAGATTTTCTACAAGGACTAATTTTTTAAAGGTCGCCAAATGGGTATTCTACACTGGCAAATTTGTTAAGGGGTTACACCTAGTTTGCAGCACCAAACTGGAATTTTGGAGGCTGCTACATCTACAGAAGATTTGCTGTATGGTCCGGGCATCGATGATTCCATTTAGAGGTAATAAATTACATTTTATCTACGTATATACCTGACGTGAAACTTTAAACGCGTTTTTCTCGAAATTACATTTTCAGAATCGGTGACCAAAATATCTTAAAAACAACTAAACCGATCTGCTTTAAATTTCACAGACATTTTTTGTATACCAAAAGGCAGTACTTAATCGAAGGAATTTTTTTTTTCAATGCATACTTTCTTTTTATATCAAGGAAAATAGAGTGTTTTTTTTTTCGACGATCACTTTCGATCGGCGACCATTTTTTCAAAAATAAGCATTTACTTGAATCCTTCGATTAAAGACTAGATAATACTAATTAATTTCTAGATAAAGACTAGATAATTTCCCAATAAAAAAATTGTCAAAGATACTTGAAATGATACCGTTTACTATGAAAAAAAAGTTAAAAACGTGCACCCATTTCCCAAAAAAAAAATTCACGAAAACATCTCTTTTTTCCGACCGCGAACTAGTCGCCCATTAAACGACCACCAATCAGGTACCCCATAATGACTATTTATTAAATGATCGGTAACCAAGCGTTTCAAAGATAGTCCGACCAAGCGTGAAATGACCCTTATGCACCGGCCACAGGAGAAAAAAAGTTGCGGCGAATGATCACCTGGAGATTGCCATCAATTTCTTTCGCCGCCCTTGTAAAACGACGATCTCGATATTGCAGGTGCTTTACGAGACACACTCAAGAATTTCGGGGCTGACCGGTGCTTATTGTATGTGCTATATGTGCCGAGTAATGCAATCGTACATGCACAAAGGAATATTTTTACAGTCGGCTCTGGAACCTTCATCGTGAATTTAGTTTTTGTTGATCGACACAGAAAGAAAGGGAGAAAGAGCGAGTGAGAGTGGGAAAGAGAGAGGGACATTTCGATTCTCAAGATACATTTAATCGATCTTGTAGCTCCAACCTTCTGCCTCTCGCCCATATAGCTATGTGTACTTAAGGCCTTAGGCCACTCTAGAGGCCGAAAAAACAAGCTCTTTGGGGATTTTTATTTTCAGTAAAACTACAAAATAAATCGAGATTACAAAAAAGGGTATTTATTATACATATCAGTGACTGTATACAATATTTTTTTTGAAGCGATTAATTTCAAAATGGCGGCTGTGCAGCGTTTATCTCAAAACTGCATTTTTTAAGTTGGCCAGAAACATAACTCAGACAATTTTCAACCGATTCACTTGAAATGTTTAATATATCTCGAAAAATACACTGTCTATGGAAGTACGTAGGTTTTTCTTTATATTGCATGGTTCATTAGTTGTTAACAATTATCTGACGACTTTTTAGGCAAATTTTACACTTTCCAAAAATTTGCCTAAAGAATTGTCAGATAATTGTCAATAACAAATGAACTATGCAATATAAAAAAAAAATCCTACGTATTTTTTTTAGGCAAATTTTTCACTTTCCAAAAATTTGCCTAAAAAATCGTCAGATAATTGTTAATAACAAATGAATATAACAAATGAATATAAAAACAAATGAATGTTAATAACAAATGAATGTTAATAACAAATGAATATAAAAACAAAATCCCACGACAAAATCCCATTGACAATGTATTTTTCGCGATGTGTTGAACATTTCAAGTGAATTGGTTGAAAATTGTCCGAAATATGTTTCCGGCCAACTTAAAAAATGCAGTTTTGAGATAAACGCTGCACAGCCGCCATTTTGGAAGTAATCGTATCAAAACAATTATTGTAATCGCTGCACAGCCGCCGCAGAGTCACTGATATGTATGATAAACAACCTTTTTTTGTAATCTCGATTTATTTTCTAGTTTTCCTGAAAAAAGAATCGCCAAAAGGCTTACTCTTTCAGCCTCTAGAGTGGCCTAACCCCTTAATGGAGAGTCTAAAGATGCTTAAATTGGGCTCTGACGGATCTAAAGGAGCGCTTACACAGCCTCTCTTACAAGCTACACATTTTAAATGTAAATTTCGTATTTCCAGGCCCACGTACAACAATGTGTAGTAAGGTAGACCACACAGTACGGTGCTTACCAGCTTATGCAAATCAATAAAAAAGATTATCCAAATCAGTAGAAAAGATTACACTAACCACTAGAAAAGGTATCCAAATCAGTAAAAAAAGATTATTCAAATCAGTAGAAGAAAGTATCTAAGCCAGTGAAAAAGATTATCCAAATGATTTTAGAAAATTATCCAAATCAGCAGAAAATATGAGCCGAATCAGGAGAAGAGATTATCCAAACCAGTAGAAAAGGTATCCAAATCAGTAAAAAAAGATTATTCAAATCAGTAGAAGAAGGTATCTAAGCCAGTGAAAAAGATTATCCAAATGATTTTAGAAAATTATCCCAATCAGCAGAAAGAATGATCCAAAACAGTGGAAAACATTATCCAGATCAGTAGAAGATATTATCTGAATCAGTAGAAAAGATAACGCAAATCAGTAGACGAGAGTATTCAAACTAGTAGAAAAGGAAATCGAAATAAGTGAAAAAAGATTATCCAAATCAGAAGAAACCATTATCCGAATCAGGACAAAAATTATCCGAATCAGTACAAAAGATGACCTAAATCAGTAGAGATTTATCAAAATCTATAGAAACGATTATCCAAATCAGTAGAGATTTATCTAAACCAGTAGAAAAGATGATCTTACTTAGTAGAAAAGATTATCCAAAACGGTAGCAGGGAAGAATCCTTGAGGGTGTTCAGACACAATAAAAAGAAGTTTGCGTTGATGGTACGAATCTCAGTATTTATTCAGCATGTATATACAGTCTACCGTTGAAACCTCGGTAGAAATATGATCAGGTAGGATATTTGTTGTTTGTTCATCAGGTAGAATGAGGGTTGAATGTCCGTGGTGGATTGCATGAGTTTAGTGGTGGTAGAGCGGCGCAGCATAAGCGGAATGGGCGAGTGGTGCGGCGACCTTGTAGAGTGGGCTGGCCTGTTGGTAGTAGGCTGGCGCGGCGTAAGTCGCATGGGCCACAGGTGCGGCGTAAGTTGCATGGGTCAGGGGTGCGGCGTAAGTTGCATGGGTCAGGGGTGCGGCGTAAGTTGCATGGGCCAGGGGTGCGGAGTAAGTTGCATGGGCCAGGGGCGCGGCGACCTTGACGACGGGGGAGGCCTGTTGGTAAACTGTTTTGACGACCGGAGCAACGGCTGCGACGGTCTTGACGGTGACCTGGGCCGGTTGTTTCTCGACCACGGCGTTGAAACCGTTCTGGTCATCGGCGGTGTAGTGAACAACGCGGCGGGTGCCGTCGGCCTCGATGAAGCTGTAGCTACCCTCGACTGCGTCACCGTTGCGGGTCTCCTGCTGGCTCTTGGCGTCACCGGTAAGAGAATCATGCACGTCGTAGGAGTAGCTGTACTGGGGATGAGAGTCGTACTCGGTGTCGTGGGTCTCGGCATACACGGTCTTGGCTACGGGTGCTGCGTAGGCAAGCGGTGCCTGATGGCTGTAAGTCAACGGGGCGATGTTGGCCGTCTGGTACGCCAATTGAGCAGGATGAAGAATTCCTGCGCTGGCGGCTGCGACGAGGGTCGCGAAAGTCATCAACTGCGAAAAGAAATTGCGGGGCGATGGTTTAGTCCGGTTTGTCAGGTGGCAGAGTGACCAAATGACCAATTGGTAGTCAGCTAGTAAATCGAAGGTAGCAGGGTAGTAAATCAATGGTAGGATTATAAACCGATGGTAGCGAAATGGTCAGTCAATGCTAACCGGATGAATCGGTATTGGGCTACTGCATACATACTAGAAAAAGGATACTTCTGCGTACATAGCAGAAGAATGTTTGATCAATACTGGGGTTATAAATTGGTATAAGGATGGCAAAGCTATGATAGCAGAGTAGTACATCAAGTGTGGGTTGGTAAATCCATGGCAGAATGGTGAATCGTATAGAGTTTTGGTCCATTAGTGGTTAGTTGGGTAAATCGATGATAAGTTGATGGGTAGGTTGGGTAGTAGGGTGGTTAAATCAAAGGTAGCACACTGTTAAATCGATGGTAGGTTGGTAAATCGATGATAGGTCGATGAGTTGGCCGTAGGGTTCGCACATCAATGATACGTTTGTGGATCGATGGCTGCAAAGTGGTCAATGCATAGGTGATGAATCGGTAGTAGGGTAATCAATAGATGGTAGCAGCGTGGTTATTCAATGCTAGGATTATAAATTGGTAGTCAGGTAGTAAATCGCAGGTAGCAGAGTAGTAAATCAATAGTAGGTCTATAAATCGACGGTAGCAGGATGATCAATCAATTCTAACGTAATAAATCGGTATTAGGCTGCTGAATCGATAGTAGAAGAGTGTCTGATCAATACTAGGGTTTGACATTGCTAATAGGATAGTAAATGTAAAGCAGCAAATAGTGAATCGTCGATGTTATGTAGTATTGTTGATAAGCCGATTATAGGTAGATAAGTTGGCAGTAAAGTTGGTAAATAAATGATAGGTTTATAGACCGATGATTGTAGACTGGTCAAACAGTGCTAGGCTGATAAGTCGGTTGTACGTTAACAAAGTGATGGTAGACTGGTAAGTAGATAACAGATCAGCAAATGGACAATCCATTTTCTATGCAGCTTATTGTCACGATTAAAAATTCAATATGGAGGCACTGCACAAACTTCGCCACCCAATAATCCTACCTTGAATGCCATTTTTCGTTTTTTGGGGATGTTGATCGAGATAGAACACGACTAACTGTGATACTGACCACAACGGTCCAAGCCTCTTATATACCCGAGATTTTTCGCTCTCGCATAGATCAATCTCGATCGAAATAGACCACGCCTTCCCGAATCTCTTTTGTCCGTGAGAATTACCTAACCGGGGGCTCCTTGTACTCGCGGCTCCAGGACGGCCCAAAGCTAACACGGCGCTTGTCCCGAGATGAAGTCAAACGATAATGAAATGTATTTTCGGCTCGACGCCGCGGGGCCTTTCTCATTCAAACTACGAATTAATCCGGACGTGCAAAGAGACAGAAAAAAAAGTATCTAACGATTTTTAATAATTCGACGATATCGAATGGGTATGTACAACTTCGTATATATGCCGCCCGGCAATCGTTGATCCGTCCTTGAACCGTGGAGTAAATGATTGCCTTTTTTCTCGTCGCAATTCGTATTCGACTAATATTCGAGCGTAATGTCGGGCAGTAGTGCACCTTGAACGTGGTCGTTCGAGATCACCACAAAAGGGAAGAGTGAAGAATTTCACTGATCCGGATCCAGCCAGTTGCTTGACGGCAAACTTCGGCGTGCCCAACTTTCAAGAACGACTTTATGGATATAAATACATATATATATACATATAGGTATACATATATATATATATATATATATATATATATATATATATATATATATATATATATATATATATATATATATATATATATATATATATGTATGTATGTATGTATGTATGTATGTATGTATATAGTGGGTGACAATTATAAGATGCCCATTTGTTTTTTAAAGGGCTGCCGAAAAGATTTTGCGACCGAAAAAAATATGATATACGATGGTTTGTCGAGTACCATTCGAGAAAAGGGTATTTTTGTGATCTACTGACTACTGTATTGCCAGCAAAAATCAAGCATTTAAAAAAGAAAAGAAAATCCATTTTTTTCAGCAGAATAAAGATAATTAAATTTGGGATACGAAACACTTCTAAAAAAGTTAGTTTTCGTGGAAACAAATTCCATTTATCCACTTTAAAATGCATTTTTGACCATTTTTTTTGTCGATGACGAGATGCACAAAAAGTTTTGCAGGAGTATTTTGTTTTCGGAAGTTATTTATCATCATTCTGCGCCACTCAAAATCGAATTTTGATTTTTCCCCCAAATGCTCAGTTTTTTCTAGCTAATACTACTTATCACGAAAAAAGGCTATATTCTTTTCGAAGAGGACTTAAAGAACCATCAACAATCATATTTTCATGAGTCCCAAAATCTCCGCGCAAGACCTCAAAAACAATATACAGCGACTTCATAATTGTCACCATGTATAATGTATTGAAATACACACATACATATATATTGGTATACATTTTTACAGAAACCTTAAACTGCACTATAAAATGAAAAATATGCACCTCGTCTCGTCGAGACGCATCAGCAGGTTGACTGACGTTGCAACGAGCCTTCAAAGCGAGAGGGGAGGATCACAGCAGCTGTATATAGGTCGGGGAATCCATGAGGAGATGCACATTCGATTCGCGTCATTCCTGTAAACTTTTATCCACGGCAATCGTCATGGTGTTCAAAGTAAGTTTGCGCTCATGTAAACAAATATCGACATTACAAATTTTGGTAAAAATGAATATATTTGAGTTTGCATCGTTGAAATGCAACGAAAATTCGTTTTTACTTTTTGATCTTTTTATTTGCATTATTATCTAAAATGTTTTCTTCCAAATTCAAGCCGTGGATCTTTCATCAGGTCCTGAAAAACGTTTCAGTGATATGCGTATCTCGAATTTGGAAAAAAAAATTGGGCCACAAATTTTTCGTTGCGTTCCAATGATGCAAACTTCAATATCATGTGAAAATGTATGTAAGG
Source organism: Ophion ellenae (assembly GCA_963210295.1). NCBI lineage: Eukaryota > Metazoa > Arthropoda > Insecta > Hymenoptera > Ichneumonidae > Ophion > Ophion ellenae. The sequence goes on from OY723386.1 coordinate 63,135,568, forward strand.
CACAGTAAAAAAAGCTGTTCTACACCGAACATTTTTGTTTAGGAGAAATTTATTTCGATGGAATTTTGCATTTTTTTTTTTGATAATCCAATTTATGTGATTTTTGTGTAATCAAGTTTTCGTCACCATTGATGTATTTCCGGTGATCGCTGTGGTTTAAAATTGGCCAATTGGTTTTTTTGTGCCCTCCGTTCAGGAATAGGAAACACTTGATGCGGTAAAACGAAGTATCGGAGAATAGTAATAATTCTGTAGGTTTTGTAGTAAGGGGTCGGTGAAGACGAAAAAAGGATTTTTTAAATCTATTGTATTAATAAATTAATTGTATTAATAAATTAATTGATGTTTAATTCTTACAATATAGTCATTATAACAAACAAATCTTAAATTAAGCCGCATATTACACTAATTCTAATAATAACGATTTTTATGAAGATACATTAATTTGAATAGTCTTACACTAATTCCGGTAATATTACATTAATTTGGGTAATATGAGATTTATTCTAATCATATTAATTGATAGCGTCTCGATGAAATACTATTGATTTGAAAAGTAATTACACTTAAGAATAAGTCAGCGAAGTTACTGCGAAAATACTCATACTCAGATCATTTTGGTATTTATCCGAAAATAACTAAATAACTATAGTATTTTTACTAAATAGAACAAAATAATATTCTTATTGTCACTTAAAAAAATGAATCACTTGAATGTCTTTATTAAATGGAGCTAAATAATTTTGTCATTTTTATTGAAGATGCTAACAACAAAAAATATTAATGTTAATAATAATTAGCATTTTTACTAGAAATATACTAAAAATAATCTAGCCCAACAATTCGAAAAACTAGCGAGTAAGAAGGAGAGGGAAAGAGCGAGGGAGGAAAATAATGAGGCAACAAGGAAAGCAATAAGAATAGAAGGCGAATAAGGGGCTAAGGGGTAACAGCGATAGCATGTAAATTAATATCGAGAGGCTGTGTGAAGCTAGTTGTACATATACGTATATTTATTCAGCTATACATTTATTTTGTTTTTTGTGTTTTTTTTTCGTTGTCTTTGTTCTTTCATTTTACTGCTTCTAGCGTATTACGTTCCAATTTTATTATGTTAATGACAACTAGCGATGAGAAATATGTAAAGGCGGAAGGAAAGTGTAAAAACCAGCGAGGGTATACAGGAAACAAAGCTGCCACCAATACTACTACTAAAAATAAACTAAATAATTAAAAAAAATTATGAAAAAAACTCAATCATTTTTATATTTTTGTTTTAAAAAATAACAACAACTCTGATTCTTTTACTAAACAGAACTAAGTAATTTTAGGATTTTTACTAACAAAAAAACTGAATAATTATACTATGTTCACTAAAAGTAACCTAAATAATTTCAGCATTTATACAAAAAAAGAAATAATGTAAAAAATGTTAATAATGATAACTTTGAGTCTTTTACTAAACAGAACTAAGGAATTTTAGGATTTTTGCTAATAAAAAAAACTTATTATTTCAGAATTTTCACTGAAAAAAATAACTCAAACATTGTAATTTAAGAAAACTAAATAATTTGTATCATTTTTACTAAAACTTCTCTCAGCAATAAATAGTATTTTTACTAAAAATAAACTAAATAATTTTCACATTTTCACACAAAAAAGCTATGTAACTTTAATATGTTCGATTTAAAAAAAAAAACAAAACAACTTAGCATTGTTACTAAAAGTACCAACAATTCAAAGGAAAATAAAAGTAATTGTTACTGCCCACAATTTCCATCGACACATTATAGTAACCATAGTTACTGAAATAAGCAGGTCCCTATGTTCGACTTGCCAAAAATAACCGGGTTATTCGCGTCTACGAATTTCGGTCTTACGGTTTTGTTTTTCATCAGCTCATCCTACTATTGGCTTTGACGGCGGTAGCCAGGGCGGGTTACGTCGGCGCTCCGATACCTTACGCGGCGCCGGCGGCACCGTTGGTGGGTGCACCCCTCGCCTACGCCGCCGCCCCTGTCGCCAAAGTAGCGTCACCAGCTATCGCCGTCACAAAGACGGTGGACGCGGACTACGACCCCAATCCTCAGTACAATTACGCGTACAACGTCGAGGACTCGTTGACCGGCGACAATAAGGAGCAGGAGGAGACGAGAAACGGCGACAGCGTTCAGGGCCGTTACAGCTTCGTCGAGGCTGACGGCAGTCGAAGGGTCGTCGAGTACACGGCCGATCCGGTCAACGGCTTCAACGCGGTTGTCCGCAAGGAACCTCTCCAGGTGGCTGTCAAGACTGTCGCCCCTCTCGCATACGCGGCACCTCCTCAAGCTCATGTCAAAGTTCTCCACTGATCTCATCCACACTCAAAAAAATCATTGATCCAAACATTCGTGTTATTGAATGAAATTTCGTTGATTCAATTGTAAAATTGTTGGTGTAAATAATCGGATTTATTAGTCCAAACAAAACGCCATTGACTTTAATAACATGATAAAATTGAAAGTTTTTTTTCATGCAAAAGATATATTGTTAGCCGAGAACAATGTATTATTGAAACTATCTAAAAAATTATGACGAACAAATTATATAGTTTTGAATGCATTTTTTGCAACGAACAAAAAAAGTATTTCAATTCATGACATGAATATTGTTGATTGGAGTACACGAGAAAAATTGAATTTCGCTCGTTTGATTCAGATAAATGTTTTATTGAGTAAATATGTTATTTTATTTTTTTAACCGTATTCGATATTGATTTTTAAGTACATTATTCGTTGAAATATTAATATTTAATTTTGAGTGAAAAATATTAAGCAAATGTCTGAATTGGTTAAAAAATTATGCGAAAATAAAATTTGTTTCTTGCGCATTTGGTTGAAAAAATTAAACCAAATCATGGCCGAGCGCCACGGAAATTATAGATGTGAGGAAACCCGGAGTTCTCGGAGTAACCGCTAGAAGCCGCACGTGCGCTCGTTTCTCGTAAGCGTAGCGCGAACCGAATATCTACTTAACGGAGACTTTGTCCTTGGAGTGCCATATTTCGGGTGTTTACATTTTATTTTTTCTAAAGGAAACGAGTGAAGCTTTTTGAGTGCGGTTTTTTTCTTGCTTTTATTCATGATATACAGAACGTAAAAAAATGTTTTTTTCAAAAAAAAAACCAAAATGGCGGCCGTTGCAGCTCCGCGAAAACAGGTCCTTAAATCGCGGGAGGTAAACGGCTGACATCACTCGCCCCCTCTTTGTTGATCTGAAAAACAAATTCAAAGCATATTATCAATCTGTGACCCTTTGGTCATGGAATGACGGATGGGTTTTTCGTTTAGTACAAATTTCGGAAAATGGCGGCAATTTAAAAAAAATAGAATTTTCGCGTTTTTTTTCGCATAAAAAGATAAATAATAAATGCAAAAATGTATCTATCGAAAAAACGATCCGTCATTCCATGAAGACATATTTTCTGAGTATGCTCTCCAAATTTCAGGTCGATATGTTAATTACAGCGGTCAGGAGAATGTCAGCCATTTTTAAAAACGTGTTTTCGAGAAATACGCGTTTAAAGTTTTGTAATGTGTTTACACAAATGTGTTTATAATTATAGCTAATCGGCAATGCCTGGTCCATAGAGGCATCCCTCCTCTTCTTCTAGCTGCTCATGTTGAGCCGCTAACATCTCCCGCCGATTTCAAAGACAAAGTCTCCCTTAAACGCCGGAGATACTCTAAAGAGTATCGCTTCTTGGCCTGTGGCTAAGATCAATGTGTAGTATCTGTTCTTATCAGTTAAATATCGGATGTTCTCTCCATGGATATTCCATTGGATATCTGATATTCTCTCCACTATTATCGTGGATGATCATTCTAATGCTCACTTTTTATTTAAGGTTTAAAACAAATTGAAAAACTTACGTCTCATGGCATATTCGTTTCGATGTAGTAAAGAAATAATTCATTCTATTGATTATATTTTTGTACGAAATAAAAAATGTTGTAACTACCGCTTAATTATTTCATCCATACATCTACGGATTGTGTATAGAATGATTTCAATAGGATGTAATTTTATTTGAAGGATAATGTAGATATTTAGAGAACTGAAAAGATTTTCAAATAAAATAATATGTTATTTGAATCAATCACATTTTCCAATATTTTATAGTATTGTAACAATCTCATATATCGGTGGCACCCCGCGATCAGACATTTATTCAAATCAACCAATATATTTTTTTGATTCAATTGGTTTTTTTTCTCAGTGTATACGTGTAATAAAATAGTTAATTTTTTATGGTTATTGGTGCATCATGTAAGAAGTACCGAACGGATTTTCATTACGGTTTACCTTAAGGTAAATGAATTGTTTGTAACTTGTAAAAAGAAGTCACACTTATGAAAATGCGTTATGATTTTTTTTCGTAATTTTTTAATTCTACATTCCCTCACAGCAGAGTAGCTGAAACGAACGCTGTAGTGAAAGTATACGCCACTGTCAAAGTCAATTGTGAATTTAATATTTAATATTCATGTCAGCTGCTGAATTGGGCATTTATTATGAATGATGAATAATGAATTTTATAGACTCGATATTTGATACTGACGGCAATTGAAGAATTATGAATTAAATATTTAATATTCATAACAATAAAGTAATGACGAATTTAATATTTATTACTTATGACAACTCCTGAATATGAAATAATAATAATGAATGAATTATTCAATGACGATTTATCAAGGAAAAATCAATATTAATAATTCGATATTTAATATTGATGACAATTAGAGAATTATGAATTTAATATTCAATATTCATTGCAATAATGTAATTGCGAATTTAATATTTATACTTATGGTAACTCCTGAATTATAAATGTAATATTAAACTGAATTACTAAGAGGGTCGTCTCACTTTAGACGCTAAAAAAAGGCTACTTTCATGATTTTCTTTTATAGGTTTATATTATGGATATTAATATAAAAGTTGTTACACTTAATAAATACACTTTCGAAATGCATAAAAAAACATAACAATACATAAAATGTTACATATTACATAAATGCATAAAAAATAATATATGTAAGATGTTACATGTTACGTAAATGCATTGAAAAAAAAGGTTATGTATTTATGTAACCCAAACAATCTTTAAACGCGTTTTTTTCGAAACAACGTTTTTTGGCGGCTTGTTGATAAAATCTTCGAAACTACTGAACCGATTCTCATGAAATTTTAACCACATATTCTTTACACCTATAGCTATAGCGCATATCAAGCATTTTTCAAATTTTGATATTTACTATTTTTTTGCCAAAAACGGTGAAAAAAACACGTTTTTGGGGGGTTTTTTTCGAAAAATGTTCGCTATTTCGTTATTTTTGCATATCTCAAAAATCGTATGATATGCACTACAGTCATTAACATGCTGAATATAAAACCGTTTGACTTTTTCGTTTCGGATGATCCATCTCCGAGATTTCATCAACAGCGCAGACCTACAATTTTTTAGGACATTTTTAAACTACCATTTCCGTCTATAAATAGTGACTCAAATAAATAAGTACATTTTTAAATATATTCCGAAAGTGTATTTATTAAATGTGACAACTTTTATATCAATATCTACAATATAAACCTATCAAAACAAATTCATGAAAATAGCCCTTTTTAGCGTCTAAAGTGAGAAGACCCCTGAATAATGAATATTATGACCTCGATATTTAACATTGATGACAGTTCAAGAATTTTTAATTGAATAGTCAACATTTATAACGATAAATTAGTTGCGAATTTAATATTCGAATTTAGTTTTCGATATAAAAATATAAAACCTAATTTAACATTTAATATTTACAACTGCCGAATTATAAATTGAATATTTCATTAATCGATCTCGATCCTCTGAGGTGCCATTGCACAATCGTACAATTCCAACCCCCTCAAAATATCTCACCTCATGGACCAGAAATAAAAAAGATTCGACCTGAAGTGTAAGAAGTGTTCCTACCAGTCAGACATCTTTAGCCTCACTCCAATGGTGGCAAAACATTTCACACTCGCCTGCCCACGAGTGTCATAATGATTTCCATTGCAGATCCCCGAAAGACGCTTGCAATATTGACAGAATGGTGAAAAGAAATTGTTTTTGTCGAACCGAGAGACGATCTCCGTAATTCTTTTTAAGGATGAGTCGACAACCTCGCCAGCTCGTCGAGCCGGCAGTTACGCAAGAATCGTGGCTCTTTTTTTTCTCTCCGAGATTTCAGATCGAGATGCAGACGGAAGAATCTCCTCTCTCTCTCTCTCTCTCTCTCTCTCTCTCTCTCTCTCTCTCTCTCTCTCTCTTTCTCTCTCTCTCTCTCTCTCTCTCTCTCTCTCTCTCTCTCTCTCTCTCTCTCTGTCTCGCGGAAATGCCCCGCGGTTATGGGACGACTCACGGCCAAGGTTACTACTCATCTTCACTGGCCATACGAGGACGAGACGACGCAACGAGAGAATCGAGAGAAAGTCCCAGAATCGCTTGATAAGAAATATACACGAGTCCCCGGAGATTTATGAATGAAATTCCATTCCGGAAAACGGCAGCCATGATTCCATTCCCGTCATCCTATTGACAAAGAAAAAAAAACTCGTTCAAATAACTTTTTGACATTAACGGAGACTTTGTCCTTGGAGTGCCATATTTCAGGTGTTTACATTTTATTTTTTTTAAAGGAAACGAGTAAAGCTTTTTGAGCGCGGTTTTTTTCTTGCTTTTATTCATGATATACAGAGCGTTAAAAAAATTTTTTTTGGAAGAAAAACCAAAATGGCCGCCATTGCAGCTCCGCGAAAACAGGTCCTCAAATCGCGGGAGGTAAACGGCTGACATCACTGCCTCCTCTTTGTTGATCTGAAACACAAATTCAAAGCATATTATCAATCTGTGACCCTTCGGTCATGGAATGACGGATGGGTTTTTCGTTTAGTACAAATTTTGGAAAATGGCGGCAATTTAAAAAAATCGAATTTTCGCGTTTTTTTCGCATAAAAAGATAAATAATAAATGCAAAAATGTATCTATCGAAAAAAACGATCCGTCATTCCGTGAAGACATATTTTCTGAGTATGCTCTCCAAATTTCAGGTCGATATGTTAATTACAGGGATCAGGAGAATGTCAGCCATTTTTAAAAACGTGTTTTCGAGAAAAACGCGTTTAAAGTTTTGTAATGTGTTTACACAAATGTGTTTATAATTACCGCTAATCGGCAATGCCTGGTCCATAGAGGCATCCCTCCTCTTCTTCTAGCTGCTCATGTTGAGCCGCTGACATCTCCCGCCGATTTCAAGGACAAAGTCTCCCTTAAGGGGCTATACCAGTGTGACACTTTGATAAAATCGATTTTTTTAAACCTTCCTCGACAGTTTATACTTTCAAGAATATCCTTCGAAAATTTCAAGGCCGTATCTCTATCATTTTATCTTGCAAACATCGATGGTTAAATCTTTAAAAGCGTTTTATATTCTTAAATATATTGAGAATATAAATTAGAAACAATATAAATAAGTTAAATATATTCTTAATTTTCCGAAACATTTAATTGATTAATTTTCTTCCAAAAAATTCCCGACAATCACCCAAATTTTCAGCGTTCACTGGTATAGCCCCTTAAAATGCACAAATCAAGAAATTTCGAAGCCTCGACGAGGCAAATGTTTTTTTTTCGGAGCCTCGGACTGCCGAGAAAGAAAAATCCCGACATTTCGACAGGATGTGAAAGCGCACTAGCGACTCTCGTGAATCTCAATGAGGATGCCATTTTTTTCCAAAAAAGACGACCGAGACGCAGCAACGATTTTTCCCCCAAATTTGTCACGATACTGCACAAATGATAATACTCGCAACGAGAACGAGGATTACGCCGTCTCACTTGGCACAAGTTCGCAGACGAGAGCGAGCTGACGAAAAAGAAAAAAAAATAGAAACGAGCTCAGGGAGTTATTTATCGAAAGTGAATCTAGGCCGATAGGGCGATTGTTATTCCGAGGATGTAAGCTCACTTCGTGACGGAAGCGTTACACTTTTACACTTCTCGATGACCAAAACTCACTTACACAACGGTGAAAGTATTTCGAGGGAAGTGACTTTGGACAATTATTGACCACCCGTCATCGAATCCATGGTCGCGAAAAAAGAAAAAACACTTTTTTGACAGCTGTGATGAGAAATAAAACGATACGTCAACATTCGTTATTCCTGCAATGTCCGGATCGCACGTTTGTTTTTTCTACTTGATTTTTTTATCCAATGGTTCCTTATTTTCAATTCTTTATTTTTTATCGTCTTTTCAAAGGAATTTTTAAAATTATTTTCAATTTTAATTTTTAGTATTTGGCTAAGTTTTAACATTTTATACTTAATTTTTTGTATTTGTCTAAGTTTCGTTATTTCTTTTTATTCATTTTAAGGGTTTTTTTAAGTTGCATCCATTTTTTTGGTGTTGGTTGAGTTTCATTATTTTTATTAAATGTTTAATGTTTTTTAAAGGTCACTGTTTTTTTTATTTCCACTTTTTTGAAAGTTTCATTGTTTTTAGTTCGTTTCTAAGGTTTTTCTATCTTTCATTATTTTATTTTTAATGTTTTTTAAGTGATTTTTTTTAGTAGTTGTAGTAGTAGTAGTAGTATTTATTCCAAGTATGGCCTTTTGAGGGTGTTTGCATGAGTGCCCTTCCCTTGCCGTGTACAATAGTATTTTTACATCAGTTTTATTATTTCTATTCTAAGTTCCTAGTTTTTCAAATTGTCCTATGTAATTGCATAGTTCGTTTGCCGGTTCACCTCTTAGTTAAGTATTTTTTATTTCATTTATACTATTTTCCAAGTTTTATTATTCTTTATTTCATTTTCAGATTTTTTTAGCTTTTATTATTTTTTGCTTTATATTTAGTATATTATTTTCTATCCAATTTTGAGTTTTTTTTAAAGTTCATCATTTTTTATTCAATTTTTACTATTTTTCAAGTTTCATTCTTTCAATTTGATTTTTAGGGTTTTTTATTATTCATTTTATTTTGAGTATTTTTGAAAGTTTATTATTTTTCACTGAATTTTTTATTAATGTTCATTTAATTGTGAGACGTTTTGAGTTTCATGATTTTTTATTTTATTTTTATTATTTTTTTTTATTTATGACGACGTTTCTGCTTGCGTTTCGATGGTCATTGAAGAAAGTACCCAATGTTTACGAGTAAACTTTCTTACCTATTCACTCATGACGATCGCCGAGAATGAAGAACGAAACTTTTTCCGTCACTGTCTCAGCGTGAACGACATCACGTACGTTTATCGCTGGCTGCTTACGATTCACAAAAGGATGTACGTGATTGTACGGACCACCTGATTCAATTGTCATGTGTGCATATATACGTATAGAATAATTTATGTGTATGTGTTCGCGTGTGACAGTGTGCTCGCTCCATATCACACTTCACCATCGCTCCACCCTGTGAACCCAAGTACCAACACCACCTCGAGTACCTCGACTCTTTCCTCGCTCTATAAATACCTACGTACTGACAACGGAAAATCAGTCTCACTACTTGCGACAGTTTGTGAAGATCCACTCGTAGCAAAGTCCCGGGATTATCGAAGCAACACCGACATGGCCACCAAGGTAGGCCACCGTCAATATTCCCGCAATTCTAGCACTAACAATCGGAGTGTCCAAAAATTTCCAGAGAATGACAAGTTTGAGTAAAAAAAAGGACTGAAGAAAAAGTGTAAAAAAAAAAAATATTTTTTTTGCAAACGACGATTTTCGCCCGGGCTGATGGCACAATTGTCGTCGCAGTAGGTAATTTACGAGCCAGGTGTCTTCTGTAATTAGAGTTTCGACAGTGGGGAATAAAATTCTAACGATCTTAATGCACTGGCTTATTTTTTTTCTAAATGGAATAGCAAACGTATTGCGTGGTAAATTTAAACTCAATTATAAAAATGGTGGTGACATTTGATAGTCATTAATATTCTCGGTCTTGCATACTATGATTTTACTTAAAAAAAAAAAAATATATATATATATATATATATATATATATATATATATATATATATATATATATTGATCAATATATATATATATATATTGATTGATTCATTGATTGATTGAGTAACGATTCATTTATTAATACATTATTTACGAGGAATCATAGGTCTCGAAATGTTAAATTGAATTTTGAACGTAATTATTGTTTTCAAAAGCCTCCGATTATAAATATAGTTTTTTTTATTGCATCACGTATACGTGATTTTTTTAGTATTGAAGAATTTGTTAGAAATTATATGTAAGGTTGTAAATATTTATTTCTTTTTTTCCATGCGTTCGCACGATAAATTTACTATGGAATTTCATTACAACATATCTTATTGAACAATTAAAATCTGTATTTTGTTATTTCAATTTTCATTTCATAATGTGATTTAATTTATTAAGTAATTATGAGGTAATTTGTTAACAAGGAACCCTACGAATTACATTTTTTTGCTCCTGCACGGGAACGATTCATTTATTAATCAGTAATTTATTTACAAGGATCCATCTGTTACGACTCCATCTCTTTTATTTTCGCCCTATACAGAGAAAATAAATAACTCGGATCAACGAAATCGTAATTTCGAGGCCTCCCCAGAGTGTTGCCCACACTCGCTCCCTTCTACCGCACCTCCAGCACACGAGGGCACAGGGAAACTGGGAAAAACTCGTGCCTATACGGCTGTGTTTCCATTGACGTCAGGCATTCGAAGCCATTTTTATCAGTCCTCTTGTCCTTCTTTCCAGTTCGTTCGAGGCCTCCCTAGAGTGTTGCCCACATTCGCTCCCTCCTAACGCACCACTTCATCATCCCACGAGGGCACAGGGAAACTGCGAAAAACTCGTGCCTATACGGCTATATTTCCACTGATGTCAGGCATCCCAAGCCATTTTTTTCAGTCATCTTGTCTTTATTCCCAGTTCGTTCGAGGCCTCCTCAGAGTGTTGCCCACACTCGCTCCTTCCTAACGCACCATCAGCACACGAGGGCACAGGGGAACTGCCAAAATCTCGTGTCCATACGGCTATGTTTCCACTGACGTCAGGCATCCCAAGCCATTTTTTCAGTCATCTTGTCTTTATTTCCAGTTCGTTCGAGGCCTCCCCAGAGTGTTGCCCACACTCCCTCCCTCCTAACGTACGACTTCATCATCCCACGAGGGCACAGGGAAACTGCGAAAATCTCGTGTCCATACGGCTATGTTTCCACTGACGCCAGGCATCCCAAACATTTTTTTCAGTCATCTTGTATTTATTCCCAGTTCGTTCGAAGCCTCCCCAGAGTGTTGCCCACACTCGCTCCCTCCTAACGCACCATCAGCACACGAGGGCACAGGGAAACTGCGAAAAACCCGTGCCGATAAGGCTGTATTTTCCCTGAGTTTCCGGTTTAATGTTTTTTTCTCTCTCCTCGTCCATGACAGTTGACAATTTTGCTGGGCTGTCTCGTCGCAGTGGCAAAGGCCGGAGTCCTGCCAGGCGCGCCGATCGGCTTCGGCCCAGCGCCGGGTCTGGCCGTGGCTACTCCGCTGGTCAAGTCGGTGACGGATTACGATCCCCATCCCCAGTACACGTACGCGTACGACGTGCAGGACAGCCTGACGGGTGACGCGAAGAGCCAACACGAGACGAGAAACGGCGACGTCGTCACCGGAAGTTACAGCCTCATCGAGGCCGACGGTACGCGCCGAGTGGTCGAATACACGGCCGATCCTGTCAACGGCTTCAACGCGGTTGTACATCGCGAGCCGGCCGTCGTCAAAGCTGCCATACCAGCCGCGCCAGCCTTCGTCCAGCCTGCCATCGCGAAGTTTGGACTTCATCCGGCAGCTCCGGCGTTCGCTTATCGTCCCTGAACAATTCTTAACATCGAGGCTACGAAAATAAACATCTCTTCCTCTGCTGAAAAAAAAAAAACGTTCAGAGAGGGAAAGAGAGGGGAAAAGGATGCCCTGGTCCTAGTCACCCAAAACTGTCCTCACACGCTGTACATAATTTACTAATCGATATTGTTATTTTTTTATATCAACGACGTATGGACGAAAATAAACAAGAGTAATTTGACTGTTTTTTTTTTGGAAAAACTGCTGTGTTGATTTTTTCACTCACCTGCTGCCTCTTGAGGGATAAATAAGGTGGTCGGCTGCGATGGTAATTGGTTTAGTGACGGGTATTTTCGGTGGAGATTCATAATTACCTAGATTACGAATAGAAGAGTTTATTAGAACTACTTGAAAGTTAACACACTTTTTACATTGTTAAAATTGAATTGAAAATACCAGCGGATGCATTTATTAAAATGACTATCAAATTATTGGATTTTAGGATTATTTAATTTTCGAAAGTGTTAAATCTTCTAAATTACTAAATCTCAAAAATGTCCAATTCTTCAAAATTACTAAATCTCAAAAATGTCTAATTCTTCAAAATTACTAAATCTTAAAAATTGCTAATTCTTCAAAATTACTAAATCTTCAAAATTGCTAAATCTTCAAAATTACTACATTTTCAAAATGATTAAATTTTGAATTTATTACATTTCTAAGATGATTAATTTTATAAATCATTAAATTTTCAAAATTATTCAACTTTTGAAAATAGTTAATATTATGAAACGATTAGTTTTTTGAACATTATTAATTTGTTTTAATTATAAAATTCTTCAATTTCAAATTACCAGCGGAAAGATTCATTAAAATTACTGTAATTTTATTAAAAATTACCCATTGTACGAAATTATCAATGGAAGCAATTTTTAGTAGTCAGATCAATATTAGACTAGTACGTACCAAAAAATTCTTTCGGCTGATACTCGAAAACGGATTTTTCACTATCAATCATACGTTATCAAGCCTTGCGCAATTTTTGATTCCCGATTATCGAGTGATAAAGAAAATTCGATATTTTAATCGTATTTGATTTTTTTTAAATACATTTTACTTGCTTTGTTTGAAGAAATTCTTTCCATTTCGTTGAATGAAGAACTGGCCTGTATTTCATCAGGGTAACAAGGGTCAACGTTTTTTACGCAGTCCGAGAATCATGCCAAAGCTGGACATGTAATCTGTACATTAATCAAAACGATTTCAATCGGGCGGCAGGAAACCTCGGGCCACGTGGCGATAATATCGATCGTTCATAACTACTTGGTCGATTTTATAATGCACCACGAGTACAGCAGTGCCGGACCTTTGCTCGAGGCCGATTTCGAATGAAGGTCGATACTCTCTCGTTCCAAATATGACGCATTAAATTATACATTAATATTAGCTCTTTCTCTCTCTCTGTCTCTCTCTCTCCTCCGTTTATCACAATATCGATCTCCAATTTCTCTGACCCACGACAGTCAGTGACTTTCTCGCGAAATGAACAAATTAACATAATTTCATTAAAAAATCACCGCCGCTCGTTCCTCCAGCCCGTTTTTTCCTAATCGTCGATGGATTTTGGAGCCCGTGGCGACTAAATCCAATTCTCGGATTATAAATTAGACGAATTGATACAGAGGGGCTGATCCAATGCGAGACCACATCGATGTAATTCGAGGCTCGTACACGAGACCGACGACACGTCAAGTTCGCAAACGAAACTCGAGCCAAAAGTTACAACATCAAAAGTCCGGTGTTTGACGTGCATCGCATTTTATTGTTGTTCTTTCTTTTTCTTTCTCTATCTCTCTCTCTTTTCTCTCATATGCACAGTCGAGCGGCGTTTTTTCAGAAACTTGGGCAACGTATATGTCTTGTGTGTGTATATATATATATATATATATATATATATATATATATATATATGGGGAAAGGTGATTTCGAAGACACTCGACTTGGAGGACCGTCCTCAGAGTCACCTACTGTCCCCATACTCGACATTACGTAAACCCCAATATCGTTAAAATTACCTTCGGATAAATTGTTATCTTAAATCTTCAAAATCATCTTTAATTAAATGGTTACATTATACCTTCCCAAGCACCTTTAGATAATACATTCAAAATCCCCTTTAGATAAATGGTTATCTTACATATTTCAAATCACCTTTACATAAATGGACATCTTTAATCTTCGAAATCACCTTCAGATAAATGGTTATCTTATATCTTTAGAATCACCTTTAGATAAATGGTTATCTTATATCTTTAGAATCACCTTTAGATAAATGGTTATCTTATATCTTCAAGATCACCTTTAGATAAATTATTATCTTAAACCTTAAAACCCGCCTTTCGATAAATGGTTATCTTATGTCTTCAGAATCACCTCCTATATCTTTAAAATCACCTTTAGATGAATGGTTATCTTGTATCTTCGAAATCACCTTTAGCTGAATGACTATCTTATATCTTCGAAACCGCATTTAGTTCAATGGTTACATTATGTCTTCCATAGCACCTTTAGATAAATAGTCGTCTTATACATTCAAAATCCCGTTTAGATGAAAGGTGATCTTTATCTTCGAAATCACTTTGAGATAAATGGTTATCTTATATCTTCATAATCATCTTTAGATAAATGGTTATCTTATATCTTCAGAATCACCTTTAGATAAATGATTATCTTAAACATTAATAATTTCCTTTCGATAAATGGTTATCTTATATCTTCAAAATCGCCATTAGATAAGTGATTATCTCAATCTTCAAAATCACCTTTAGATAAATGGTTATCTTGTATCTTCAGAATCACCTTTAGATAAATAATTATCGTATAGCTTCGAAATCACCTTTAGATAAATGGTTATCCTATATCTACAAAATTACTTTTAGATAAATGGTCATCTTAGATCTTCAAAATCATCTTCAACTAAATAAATAATGGCATATTTATAAAAAAGTATTTTCAAGGACCGTCTTCTCCCAAAATCAACGAATCGTTGGAAAAACAATTGAGGGACGTCCTCAAAACAGCCAGATGCGCCGATAGCCGTCATTACATAGATATAACGGGTTCAAAATATTCGTTCCCCATATACATATATCTGTCTTAACAAATGTGGGCCATTGACATTGAATCGTCCATTTTTAATTAAGTCTCGGGGATGAACCAAGAAACCGCGAACTTTCACGACTCCCGACGCTCGCCGATCCGCAAAGGCCCCAGCGCAGGTGTAACGTTACCTTTGTCACGTTTATTGATTCATTAGGAGTTGCGATGCCGCGATCTTGATGTCGCGTTTGACACGTTGTAAAAACACACCGCCAACGTTCGTGTCATATGCGATTTGAATTTTGTGACGAAAACGATGAAAAAGCTTTCCCGTGAGAACGCTACGATTGCGAAATGTCGCTTGAGAATTCCGCGTTTCTGGTTTTTTCGTTGACAGGTTGCCAATGTGGAATCTACTTGTTTTCCGTTCGTTGCCATTTTTTTCGAGTAATGTAATTGTTCCACCTGGCTCGTGGCATTTTGTTGAACATTTAAATTTTCAGTTTGAGTTTAATGTTGTTGAACATTTTTTAAGGGGGACCAGTGTGGAGCTCGGAAAAATCGTAAATTTCGACAATTTTTTATGGATGCCCAGTCGATATTATAAAAATTCCAATAACAGCACTTCATTCTACATATCTTCAAGTATTTTTACAAATTGTTGCACAATATTTTGCAAGAAAATAGCGGTGCTAAAGCTGGATGAAGCGCGTCACCTTTGTCTGATATGGTCCTGCGTAATTTTTTACCCCGCACGAAAATTCAAAACAATTTGAGTTTTAGATAAGATTTGCCTCCGGAGTACGTGAGAAAAGTAAAAAATATCGATTTTTTATAAAATGATGCATCTTTGAAAAAAAAATTGTTTTTACGGGATAAAAAACGCTGAAAATAACTTTTTTTCGTCAATGTTTTCAACATATGAAAACTCCCCTACGTCAATCGATGTAAAATTTTATTGAAAGGTTCCAGAGAAAATTTCAAGTCGATCCGCGATAAATTGGCGATGTTGCAGGACACTATCAGACAGATGGCTCGCTTCATCCAGCTTTAGCGCCGCCATATTCTTCCAAAATATCGTGACAAAAAATTGTAAAGATACTTGAAGATATGTAACACAAAGTCCACCAAACGAAATTTTCATAACATCAACTGGGTATCGACAAAAAATTGTCGAAATTCACCTTTTTCCGGACTCTAGACTGGTAGTCTCCCTCAAAGGGAGATGTTCGCGGACACTATTTTTTTCTAGACGTACATATGTCCAATAAAAGTTCAGCTTCGAAGTTTGCCAAACTTCCACTGCATCGTTTTCGAGAAGAAAAAAAGTCGTTAAGGCCTTAGGCCACTCTAGAGGCCGAAAAAATAGGCTTTTTGGGGATTTTTTTTCTTCAGAAAACTGCAAAATAAATCGAGATTACAAAAAAGGGTGTTTATCATACATATCTGTGACTGTATGCAATAATTTTTTTCAAGCGATTAATTTCAAAATGGCGGCTGTGCAGCGTTCATCCCAAAACTGAATTTTTTAAGTTGGCCGAAAACATAACTCAGACAATTTTCAACCGATTCACTTGAAATGTTGAATATATCTTGAAAAATACATTGTCTATGGAAGTACGTAGGATTTTTTTATATTGAATAGTTCATTTGTTATTAACAATTATCTGACGAAAATTTCCACTTTCCAAAAAATTGCCTAAAAATCGTCAGATAATTGTTAATAACAAATGAACTATGCAATATAAAAAAAAGTCCTACGTACTTCCACAAACAGTGTATTTTTCAAGATATATTCAACATTTCAAGTGAATCGGTTGAAAATTGTCTGAATTATGTTTCCGGCCAACTTGAAAAATGTAGTTTTGAGATAAACCCTGCACAGCCGCCATTTTGAAATTAATCGCTTCAAAAAAATTATTGTATACAGTCACTGATATGTATGATAAACACCCTTTTTTGTAGTCTCGATTTATCTTGTAGTTTTTCTGAAACAAAATCCCCAAAAAGCCTATTTTTTCGGTTCGTAGCATGGCCTAACCCCTTAATTTGGGTTTGTTTCGTCGTTCCAGCTCAATTCACAATTTTACACATGGACCTGTAACTTGCCTACGATTCAATTTTTCTCCCGAAAACGACATCGTGCAATTACTGGAAATTTCTAATATCAACTTTTCCCGTCACTGCGCCAAAAAAGCGATCGCCATTTTTTCCCGTCTCGACCGAATTTTCCCCAACGACGATTTTTCCACCACGTTTCTCGACTCCCCGAGTTCATCATCTGGAAACACCTGGAGTATTCTCGTTGTGTCCGTGCGTCCTCGTCATACGATACGTGATGAGTCGACGATTGCAGCGGCGGGGACGTCAGCCTTCGTGCGTTCAACCGTTGGCTAATCCCTGCCAATGAAGTAATCATCGGCCGTAGCCGCGTAGAGTTCCAATTAAGAGGGTCAACAGTCTCCAGTCGCCAAGCATAGGCAAATGAATTGCCCCTGTTCCCCGATTCCCCAATCTCGTTGACAACCGGAATTCACGGCCCGAATGAAAAAAAAAAGATGTGCAGATACCGATAGAACGATGGCGCCAAAATTCAGTGTCGTGTCAAAACCAAGAGCCATATCTCTTCTCCAGTTGGCAGCTGCAACGATTGGTTACCAGGTCGCGTATCGGGCACCTTCGATGTCTCCGAGTCTCTCCGTTTCTCGCATCAGGAGAGCGAGAGAGGGCGACACGACGAGCTTGGATACGCAAACCCAATGATATATTAAGTAACATTACAACGTGCATAAAGTTGTGCTACCGTACGACACATAGTTATGAGGAGGTCATCGGGCTCGCGAGTCTGTTCCTTTTTTTTCTTCATCGTCTCGTGGGTGGGGACGTGTATGCTTTGATGCAAGGCATATCGCTTGGTGGCATGGCAAAGATATATGCCGCATGTGCTGCCTCCATCGTTGAATGTTCCTTTAAATTGCCATCATCGCGTTGTATAGACGTACCCATCCAGAGTATAAAAGCCTGGTGAATCTCACCCCGAGGCATCAGTCTTCTGTTGATCCATTCGCAATCAAACATGGCTTGCAAGGTAAGTTCGAGCCGCCTGATGATCCCTGCAAAGCCCCAAAGCTTCTCACAAGGAACATCACTTTGGTGTCCTCCGCCGATTTTCTTGAAACTTTTTTATGTGGAAGACAATCAAAAACTAAGAGGCACGTATTTTTTTATCAGCGGAGAAACGGTTTTAAGGGGTGAAACGCACCCTCGAAAATAGAGGTGTTTTGCGTTTTTTGTCGATACCGTTATCGTTCTCATCTCCAATGTATAGTACACAAGAAAATAAGCATTGTTGCAATTTGATTTTTTTCAATATCTCGTACCGTTAAAACGTTATCGACGAAAAACGAAAAACACCCCCATTTTTGAGGATGCGTTTCACCCCTTAAAACCGTTTTTCCGCCGATAAAAAAAATACGTGTCTGTTAGCTTTTTATACTCTTCCACATGAAAAAGTTTCAACAAAATCGGAAGACACCAAGATGATGTTCCTTGTCAGCAGGCATCATCCAAAATCTGCCAAAAAGACCTCCAATCGAAAGTTGGAAGCCTTGTTGGCTCGTTTGAGTCTGAGCAAATCAGCAGCTGAATGTACCGAGTCCCGACCCATTCTGCATTGACCTACTGACATGTGTTTTCTTCTTCGCCAAATCCAAAGCTCGCAGTATTCTTGGGAATGGTGGCCCTGGCCAGGGCTGCGGTGGTTCCGGTAGTTCCAGCTGCCCCGGTGGTCCAGGCTGCTCCAGCAGTGCCGGTGGTTCCAGCGGCGAAGGTCGAGGACTTCGACGCGGCGCCTCAGTACAGCTTCACCTACGACGTCCAGGACCCGGTGACCGGTGATTCGAAGGCCCAATACGAAACCAGGAACGGCGACATCGTACAGGGTAGATACAGCCTCATCGAGGCTGACGGCACCCGCAGAATAGTCGACTACACCGCCGATCCAATCAACGGATTCAACGCGGTTGTCAGTCGCGAACCCGCGTTCGCTGCGATCGCCGCACCCGCGGTTGGTTACGCACCAGCTATCGGCGTTGCACCGGTCGCACCTGAAGCCGCAGCACCGGAAATCCCCACGAGCGGCCCCGACTCCGAGGTAGAGATCATTGACGCGAAATCCGGACCGCTGAAGAATAAGAACACCGAGAGGGAGAACGAACAGAGCCAGAAACTCCAGCGGTTCCAGAACCAACAGCAATTCCAGGCACAGAGATCGGCGGAATCACGGGGAAACTCCAGATTGGCAGCTGAAACGCCTGCTATTGCCACCACCGAGATCAGACCCGTTGCAGCTCCGGTTCGAGCGATCGCCAGTAACCTCGCCATTGCTGCCAATCCCGTGCGTTACGTAGCTCCAGCGGCTCCAGCAGCTCGGGTCACCCTCACCTATCCCGCGTATTCCGCTTATACGGCTACATACTCCTCACCCTTTGCATACTCTGCACCCGCCGCCGGACTCACCTACGCCGCCACCTACTTCTAGAACTACCCCTGATTAAACCACCCCAAGATCACCCATCGTTCCAATTGTTCCGGCTGGCCAACCGCTTGACATCCAGCCTTATCCACTATTTCGTATCATTTACCAAGCGAATCCACCAATCTCTACGATACTCTATTGTGAATAAAGTAATGCGAGGCATCGTAAAGAAACAACGCGACTTTTTTTCTTTGGCAACTAGTCAAACTGCAATGTCTGTCAACTTAACATCCACTTTGGTGGCACGTTACCTGCTGTTCCCTCCAATCATTGTTCAACTTTGCTGATCCAGAAATGTTCCACGCTACGTTGATCGTGGAATATAATTCTTTTGGGAATCTCGAGACAATGGTGGTTAAAATTGGGTGGGTGACCTAAGATGGTAAATTCTTCGGAAAAAATGGTACATCCGGGAGAACAGGATGAGAAATCCAGCAGGAAAATGGTAAATCCATCAGGACATGATCAGGAATCGATCTGAAAAAATGGTTATTCCAATAGGACATGATCAAAGACAAAACACTAATGGCAAATCCAACAAGTCAAGATCTGGAACTCACCAGTCAAAATAGCAAGTCCATCAGGACATGATCAGGAATCCATCTGAAAAAATGATAAATCCAATAGGACATGATCAGAGACCCAACACAAATGGCAAATCCAACAAGTCAAGGTCTGGAACTCACCAGTCAAAATAGCAAGTCCATCAAGACATGATCGTAAACCCATCAGAAATAATGGTAAATCTATAAATACCCAATCTATTAGAAAAACCGATAAATCCAAACATGAAGACCACTACAAAAATGGCTCTCCATCACAAATTTTTCATCGAGCCTCCATCATCCCTTTCGACATCGCCCTCATCTCTACTCCCATAACAAGAATCTCTCAAGCCCCCCAAACTTCCAACACTTCGACCCTCCTTGCTTTGAAATCCCACGCACAGAGTCTGCAAATTCTAGGCAGGGCAATTTGAATATCTGAATCCCAACAGATGTGGCACGATCGCTAAGAAATTGGGCATCGAACGACAACACTTATCCTACAATCTCGTATATGATAGTTATGCTGATTCCCGGCACGAAGACGTAGGGGAGGCGAAAAAGAAAATCATTCCCAAATTTCTTCGTTCCCCCGGAGAGATTTTTATTCGCGATATCAGTCGCGAGATTTTGCGTGTGGGTGCCAGAGAATCGATCAACCACACCCAATTTTTGAGGGGCCCAGAACCAAAAAAAATATGTACATATATATATGCAATCTTAAAATAATGTAATGTAATACTGCGCGCCTCGAGACTCATGCATGTTGCATAAGTTGGCCAAAAGAGTCGGTCGTACTGGCTTATGTATACAGATATACTGCGACTTGAGGACAGGGATTGAATTCAAAATAGGCCCACCTGTTTTGCCTCCCGAACTGCGCAACACTTATTTCCTTTTGTTCGCTTTGAGACGGCATTCAATATAGGTATATGTGTATACATGTGTGTATGTATATGTGTATATATATATATATATATATATATATATATATATATATATATATATATATATATATATATATATATATATATATATATATATACATATATATTGCATTGCCGTATATTGCGATACTTGACATAACGACGTATGACTGTTCAACTATGAATCACAAAAAAAACGTCCACCGGATAACTTCGCCGTTGAGATATGTCCGAATTTCTATACGTGCGCACATTTGTCAATACAAGTTCAATACAAGTCTCTAAAAATTTCGACAAATGTGAAAATATTTTTTTTTTCTGGGAGTTCATTGATCGTTTGTGTTTACGCATATAGTATTAGGTATTTATGCATAATGTACGTGTGCTGGTTGTGCCACCATCAAAGACACGTATGAAATGAAAAGACGAAACGGACACAGGTGAAAAATATTTCACACTGTGCATTTTCAATACCTGTTTTTTTTTTAGGAATCTGGAAAAGATGGCTGGTCATGAAAAATTCGGTCGTTCAGTATTGGAATTCTCCTCTCAATATTATTAATAAATAGGAATTCGAGGTGAAAAAACAACCATTTGCCATTGAGGATAGTTTTTATGGAAAATCCGATCAAAAGTTTTGCTAGCTCTTTGTGTCGTGATCAGTAAGCTATGAATAGTTAATCGAAGTATCGAGGCTTAAGAATATTGTAACGTTTTCGTTTGCTGCTAAGTACCGAAATCTGTCATTGATAACGCGTGAAAATTGTTTGGTTTTCAGCAATAAGATGTTTATGCAATTGCGTATATATATATATATACATATACAGAATGTGTGTGTGCGTAAGTGTGTCAATTATGACGATTAATAAAATATGAATTTTTTTATGGAGGTATTGGTGTCAAATAAAAATGAATTCTAGAGGACTGATGATGTTTTTTTTTTGCTATTTTATTTGTCCTACGAATAAAGAAAGAACAATGTATATAAAAATAATCCAATACAAAAGTTTATAAGTAAAAATATTGAAAATTGACCGATTTACAGACGATTTAGTGGGAGCATGTAGCGCAACGATTTACGTGTACTAAAATACTTTCAATCCCTTTTTTCTCGAAACAACTCTTCTCGACCTACCTGGAGTCATAACTCTGGCTATAATTGGCAGATTTTTTATTAAAAAAAAACCAAAAATTTCGTAATTGCAGTAGATATTGTTGTACATGGCCGTTTTTTTTAATTTCGTATTTTTAAACCCCCGGATATAAGTAAAAATTTCGCCAAAATTACACTTTTTTAACACCCGCCATTTCTTGGATATTTCTGTGTCGAAAAACAGCTACGTACAACGAGATCTACATGACATAGATAATGAAACTTTTTCGTTTTTATTCTTCAGACCAAACATTGTCACGTTATCGATTCGGTCGTTGGATCCCATTTTTTGTACAGAGAGTCAATTTAACCTCAATGGCATTGTTAATTTGTACTTTTTACAAATAAAAATTTACATGGAATAAGTTCAATCTATGCTTGATAACATACCCTTTCCCAAACCCCAAATAAATAATCTAGTAAATTAAAAAAAAACGGAAAAACTATCTTTTTGGCGTGTCACGGTGATGTCTTCCCTTAATATTTCATAATTTGTACCTTATTATTGTTCTTATTTGGTGATAAGTACTTTTTTACTTTACTTGTAGCGCAAAAATGGCAAAAAAATAATTCCAGTCCTCTAGAATACGTTCTATGTTCATCACCTCTATATATATTTATATACCGGGTGTCCCATTTTAATCTTACACCCGATTTATCTCGAAAAATACTGCTCCGATCGAGTATAATAAAACTTTAAAGGCTCAAAGGGAGACGCCAAAAAAAATCTATTTGGTCCAAAATTCAAAATGGGGACGTTAACATAGCTGACATGTTTTTTTCAAAATGGGATCATGAATTGTTTTCCACCAAAACATTTATTAGGCCAAAAATAACATCTTTTGTAGAAAAGTTTTTTGATAACATTCATCATTTTTACGTTAGAATACCATTCTTTAGCCAAACTGACGAACCGCAATGGATCCTTGTTCGGGTTTGTTTGGGTTATCGAACAGATCCAAACAAACGCACACACGCACACTTACACTAGTGATGTTGAAGACTTTCCCTCGTCGCGGTACATTCTGGATAGCGCTAAAATAGTAATAACCAAAAAATAATGAACGTTATCAAAATCTTGTCCTACAAAAGTTGACAGCTTTGACCTGATAAATTTTTTAGTGAAAAAATGCATGATCCCATTTTTTATAAACATGTCGGCCATCTTGACGTCACCAATTGGAATTTTTAAGCAAAATATATTTTTTCGCATCCCCCTTTGAACCTTAAAAGTTTTATGATACTCGGTACTTGATGGGAGCAGTGTTTTTCGAGATAAATCAGGTGGAAGATTAAAATGGGACACCCGGTATATATATCGGCCATTTTGTACATCGAAAAAATATATATATATATTTTTTCTAACAGCTTGATATTCATACTAAATAGATGTGTAATTAATTTCATGAGTGAATCATTTGTTCATACGAAAAAAAATTGTTAAATTCGCACATGATTTTATACCCGTTACTGCGGCCTAACCCCTTAAAGAAAAAAAAAAGTAATCGATTTTTTGTCGTTGTAAATGTATATCCCACCTTAATGATGAACATTCCAATATGGATAGATCAATCTTATGATAGTCTGTAAAATAGTTAATCAAAATTGTAAATACAAATATCTCGAAATTGATTTATAAAATAGATTTATATTTATATTTGTATTCACGATTTTCATGAACTATTTTACAGACTATCGTAAGATTGATCTATCTATATTGGAACGTCCGTCCTTATTGAATTCGAA
This sequence comes from Ophion ellenae, assembly GCA_963210295.1. Lineage (NCBI taxonomy): Eukaryota > Metazoa > Arthropoda > Insecta > Hymenoptera > Ichneumonidae > Ophion > Ophion ellenae. Next base: position 63,159,471 of record OY723386.1, read on the forward strand.
GTTTCGGTCCTTCTGCATGATCGGTCGTATTTCCGACACCCACCCCAGCAAACCCCGATAAAAAATTCGAAAGGCAGGTTGAAATGACAGTACGAAGAGCAAGTGAATGCGTTGTATTCAAATTTATTCGTAAAAATAGACAATTCCGCGTGAATCGCGTCAACGAAAGCCACAATTTTATTTACAATGAGCCAGTGGACGGGTCGAAGATGATGAGGCGAGGGATAAGGAAGAGGTATACAAAAAGATCATTTTTCCATCGACGGTATCATCGTAATTGAAGGGGTAATCAGAGGGATGCATTAGAGGGTGTACGCGGCGTACGGTGACGAGTAAACGATCGGCGCGGAGAGCCTCGATGCAACTGCACGTGGCAGGGTGTAAGGGAAAGGTGCGGGGGCGAAAACGGATCCGGACAATAGCGGCGAAGGCGCGACGACGCCCCTGGCTACCAACGGAGCGGCGGCAACGGCAGGCGTGATGAATCTCGCGGGCGCCGCAACGACAGGCGCGACAACTTTGGCAGGCGCGGCAACTACGGGCGCCACAACTTTCGCAGGCGCGGCAACGACGGGCGCGACAACTTTGGCAGGCGCGGCAACTACGGGCGCCGCGACGGCGACCGCCGGCTCCCGGCTCACGACGGCGTTGAATCCGTTGATGGGATCGGCGGTGTAGTCGACGATTCTTCGGGTACCGTCGGCCTCGATCAGGCTGTAACTGCCCTGGACGATGTCACCCTCGCGCCTCTCGTACTGCGCCTTCGAGTCGCCGGTCGTCGCGTCCTGGACGTCGTAAGCGAAACTGTACTGCGGCGCCGCGTCGAAATCCTCGAGCTTTGCGAGCACCGGAGCCGCCGGCGCGACCGGCACTACTCCGGCGTGGGCGCACGCCACCATCGCGCTGCAGAGGACGAACAATTGCTGCGAAAATTCAATTTTCTCTTGTTATCTTCCGGTTTATCAATGTTGGGTACACGTGATTATTTTTTAAGATTTTTCAGAGCAGCGAAAGGGACGGACGGTTGCTGTGGAATTTTTTTATTCGGGTTTATTATTGTTTCGGGATGCACGCGATTTTTTTTTGTAGATTTTTCAAACAGGGCACCAAGTCAAATTTTGGCGTTTGGAAAAATCCTCGAATCTTGATTTTACCTATCTTTAATTTACGAACGATTGCTGTGGAAATTCAACTCTTTTGAATGCCGTCGGGTTTATTATTATTTCGGAATGCACACGATTTTTTGCAGATTCTGTAAACAGGGCACCAAGTCAAATTTTGGCGTTTGGAAAGATCCCTGAATCTTAATTTTACCTATCTTTAATTTACAAACGATTGCTGTGGAAATTCAGAACTTTTTATTGCCTTCCGATTTATTATTATTTTGGGATGAACACGATTTTTTTGCAGATTTTTTTAAACGGAGCAGCAACTGAAATTTTGTCGTTTGGAAAAAGTCCTGGAATCCCAACTTCACGTATCACACATTTACGAACCATGTGTGAGAAAATTCAATTTTTTTTTACTGCCTTACGGTTTGTTATTATTTCTGGATGCACATTATTTTTTTTTGCAGATTTTTTAAGCAGGCCTCCAAGTCAAGTTTTGGCGTTGGGAAAAATTCTCGAATCTTAATTTTACGTATCTCAAATTTACGAGTCATTGTTGGAAAAATTAAATTTTCTTTTAGTGCCTTCAGATTTATTATTGTTTCTGGATGCATACGATTTGTTTGCAGATTTTTCAAAACAGGGCACCAAGTCAAATGTTAGAACGTTTGGAAAAATCTTCGAATCAAATCAACCTATGTCAAATTTACGAACGATTGCTGCGATAATTTAATTTCCTTTTATTACCTTCCGGTTTATTAATGTCGGGTGTACATGATTTTTTTGCAAATTTTTCGGAGCAGGCCACCAAATAAGATTTCCTCGTTTACAAAAGTCCGCGAATTTCGATACATGCAATGGTTTATTTTTTTCGTGAATGTAACCACGTGGCGAACCACGGAACGAAAAAAATAATCAAAGTAAAAATAGTGTAGATAAAATTGAAAAGGCAAAATCGTGATTACAAATTATCACAACATTATGAGGCTAAATTGCAAAGACTTTTTTTCCTATCTGACACTTTTTGAGTAAATTATTAGTAGGTTGAATATATTAATATATTTAATTAATATGTGTTATATATTAAGTAAAATAAGTAAATTTAATCGAAAGGAGCCAATATTTTTTTCTACTGGGCACGAGTCAACTTGTGTTATAAATTTCATCACAATAATTATAGTAAAGACAACGGCGCATAATTGCAAATAAAAAAAAATTTCGTTCGGATTATTTTATCTTGAGATAAAAAAAAAGAATTAAAGTAAACATTCTGAGATAAAATTAAAAAGGTAAAATCGTGAATGCAAATTATCACAATATTATGAAATTAAATTGCAAAGACTTTTTATTCCTACCTGACAATTTTTAAGTAAATTATTAGTAAATTGAATATATTAATATTTTTAATCAATACATATTTAATATATTAAGTAAATTAAGTAAATGAGATCGAAAGGAGCCAACGTTTTTTTTCTTCCAGGCACGAGTCAACTTGCGTCGTAAATTTCATTAAAATAATTTAAACAAATGCAGCACCGCAGAACTGCGAGTACAAAAAACGATTAAAAAATCACAAAAATAAATTGCTAATGCCCATTTTTTAAATAAACCTCCAATTTCAAATCTACACTCTTCGAAAGTACCTGAATTTCGTTTTTTTTTCTTCAATTCACGAAATCTTTTCCCGATGAGTGTTTTTTTTGTACGTATTTCCGCACGTATTTTTAAATTATTTCTGCACTCTTGATATCTTTATCGAGAAAAAAGAAAACCAAGGAAAGGACCGTCGAGTATTTTGATACCTTGAATGCCATGTTGAGTTCTTGGTAATCCGTGAGTTCGGAATGATTCCTACGAATTGGAAGAAGACTGACTGATGACACCCCGATGAAGAGCCGAGGCTTTTATTCCCCGTGATGTCACAATAGTAAGTCGATCTAGCGCCATCCTCTCCCACTACTCCTCGCCTTTTTTTCCTCTTTTTTTCGTCTTCGTTACCGATCGCTCGGTCTACGTTCGCGATCGACGAAGTTGCCTGCCACTATTGCGCATCATTAGTTGCGTGTGCGAGCTGGTAACGTTCGAAAGAAAATTCTCTCGACAAGGGTAGTTGGCTAAGGCCGCGAGCTGTACGACGCGCGTGCATTTACAAACGGCGAGGGAAGAGAAACACCGAGACCTAGAAGGAAGGTCACGTCTTTCGTATGGTCGTATTAGCTCGTGTCGCCATGCCCTGATTACAAAGGATTCCAATCCCCCCCCCCCCCCCCCCGTGCTCCTTCGCGCGAATAACGTAAATGTGCAAAAATCGATTACGCGCAATAATTGGCAATCGATGATGGTTTTATTCGTTTTGTAATATCGATGTAGTCTCGGGCTGAATCGTTTTTATCGCAGCGTAGAACTTTCGCCAAATTCATTGTGCTTGAAAAGTAACTAGGAAGTGGCTTTTCGGAGGGATTGATAGGACTATTTTTCCTCTAGGTGTGGGAACTCCCTAGGTACTTTTTGCACATGATTTATACATATATATAGTATATGTAGGATCATGTATATATGAACATATAGAGAGTAGAAAAAGTATTTGCACACCTTGCTTTACCGAATTATTTTTCGAAATGATGCACACTTTTTCTATTTTCGTATTTTTTTGTATTTTTTCTAAATATATTTTTTTGTACTTTTTCCTCTATATGTGGGAATACCCTGGGTCATTTTTTCGCACGATTTATATATATGAATATATTGAGAGTCAAAAAAGTATTTGGACACCTCGCTTTGGTGAAAATAGAAGGGGCGAAAAAGTATTTGCACACCTACCTTTTCTGAATTAATTTTCGAAAAAAACCGCACTCTTTTGGGGATAATTTTGTTCAATAATGTATTTTTAATATAAATACTCTATTTTAATAGAAATCGCCAGACACAGAAAACTCTTGAAAACTCACCAAATTTTCGAAAAAATTCATTGAGCTTGAAAAGTAACTAGGAAGTGGCTTTTCGGAGGGATTGATGAGGCTATTTTTCCCTCTAGATGCGGGAACTCCCTAGGTACTTTTTGGCCACGATTTATACATATACATACGTAGCATTATTTATACATGAACATATAGAGGGTAGAAAAAGTATTTGCACACCTTGCTTTACCGAATTATTTTCGAAACGATGCACACTTTTTCCATCTACGTATTTTTTGGTATTGTTTCCTCTATATGTGGGAATTCCCTGGGTAATTTTTTGCTCGATTTATAAATATGCATATATAGAGGGTAAAAAAAGTATTTGGACACCTCGCTGTGGTGAATTAATTTTCGAAATAAAGCACACCGTTTTTATTTTGTATTTTTTGGTATTTGTTCTATATATATTTTCTGGCATTTCTTCATCTGTATGTCGGAATTCTCTAGATCATTTTAGGCATGATCTGTATATATCTGATCTGAATTCCCACATACAGATGAAAAAATACCAGAAAATAGATATAGGACAAATACCAAAAAATACAAAATAAAAACGGTATGCATTATTTCGAAACTTAATTCACCACAGCGAGGTGTCGACTAATTTTTTCCATACATATATACATATATATAAATATAGAGGGCGAAAAAATATTTGCACACCTAGCATTTCTGAATTAGGTTTCGAAAAAATCCGCACTCTTTTGGGGATAATCTTGTTCAATAATCTATTTTTAATATCAATACTGTATTTGAATAGAAATGACCAAAGACACAGAAACATTCGAGGTGTGGAAATATTTTTTACCAAATTTATATACATATATGTATATATATACAGTGGGTAAAAAAATCTCACATGAAACTGTTGTTAATTGGGCTTAATTTTTTGTTCCTGTTTTTCCAAGATTTTTGTAAACAGACACCTTGTATATTTAGGATGAGCTATCGGACACAGAAATTAAATACCGGATTTTATTTTTATCGAAGAATAATTTGATAAAGACGACGTGTACAAATACTTTTTTTAGCGACTGTGTATTTATTCGCCATGCCTAAAAACTATCTAGGGAGTTTCTTTTTGGCGATGATAAATGCAATTATATTGTAAAAAATCGTTCGTTGAATAAAACTGTTGAATACAGTCATGTATATTTATATATATGGCTTTATTCAGCATTCCGAAAAAGTAACAAAGGACCCACTTTTTAGGGTGAAAACTACTAACGGAAAGTCTTAGGTATAATGAGAGTCTTAGGAATAACGAGAGTAACTTTAGGTATAATGAATAGTAACTTTCAGCTGTCATAAATAGGGGCCGGGTTGAAATTCCGAACTTTGAATGATCGGAACGCTCAAAACTCCGAAAAACTACTACCCCGAAAAAAAAACCCAAAGAATTTTACACGACAGACCAAAACTCCGAAAATTTTTACACTGTCAAAATAATTCGGCTATGGAAGTTGAAAAAGTTTCAAACTTTTCAATAAATCGTCTATCTATTTCAAGAATTTTTTTTATTGCGAAGTGATTTTACGTTAATTTTGAAATTTGTCTAGACAATGGTATACGTTCTACAGCATTTACAGTCAACTGTGTAGACTTTCGCTGGCATGATCTTGACGAAACTTGTAATTTCGGAACATTAAAATTAGGAATTTTAAACCGTTGGAGCACTCAAAATTCGGAATTTCAATCCGGCCCCCATGTCAAGATCATGCCAGCGAAAGTCTACACAGTTGACTGTAAATGATGTAGAACTTATAGCAGTGTCTAGACAAATTTCAAAATTGACGTAAAATCACTTCTCAATAAAAAAAATCTTGAAATAATTCGTGGATTTATTGAAAATTTTGTAACTTTGTAAACTTCCATAGCCGAATTATTTTGACAGTGTTCAGATTTTCGGAGTTTTGGTCTGTCGCGTAAAATTCTTTCGGATTTTTTTTCTTTCGGGGTAGTATTTTTTCGGAGTTTTGAGCGTTCCGATAATGCAAAGTTCGGAATTTCAACCCGGCCCCATCTTGAATTTCGGAACATTGAAATTCGGAATTTGAAACCGTCAGAGCATTCAATGTTCGGAATTTCAACCCGGCCCCAATAAATACAGTTATCTTTACCCGAGTATATTTTTGCTCTAAAATACGAGGCCATGGTTACTTTTTCGGAATGATGATGAATATAGGAATACAGAAATACAATATTCTTCAGGATGTATATTTTTCAAGAATACAGGAATACAATATTTTTCAAGAACACAGGAATACAATATTTTTCAGGAATACAGGAATACAATATTTTTCAAGAATACAGGAATACAATATTTTTCAAGCATACAGGAATACAATATTTGCAGGAATACAGGAATACAATATTTTCAGGAATACAGGAATACAATATTTTCAGGAATACAGGAATACAATATTTTTCAGGAATACAGGATAGAGGAATACAGGAATACAATATTCTTCAGGAATATAGGACACAGGAATACAGGAATACAATATTCTTCAGGAATATAGGATACAGGAATACAGGAATACAATATTTTTCAGGAATATAGGATACATGAATACAATATTTTTCAGGATCAATATTTTGGAATGATGATGAATACAGGAATACAACATTTTTCCCTAGTATTTTATTCCCGACAGATTTTGCTCGAAAAAATTCCTAGCAAGTTACTTTGTCTCCCTAATTACATTTTGGGGAGTGGCAAAGAGTGAAAGCACCATAATAATTTTTTCGTGCGATATATTTCGGGATAAATTTGAGAAAAAAGAAAATTGTTTCTATGGACGAGTATATGAGTGAAATGCGGCTCCGCTTACTCGTGTGAAGTTATGCAGGTGAATCAGCAGGCAAAATGCATCTCTGCAATTAATAGCGATCGCGCTACGAGGCGAATAAGAAATAAGATGATTAATTCATTCTACCTAGAGGTAGTAAAAAATACGACGATTAATTCATTCTACCTAGAGGCCCAAATAAATGGCAAAATACCGACTTTTTTTGGAATACTGTTGGTGAAAGAAAAAGCATTTTTTTTACAAAAAGGTACATATATTCGACCCTTTAAAAAAATCACAAAAAAACAACAAGAACATGGCCGCCGGCAGGTAATGAATTTTTTTCGCGACGTTTGGCGGTGGACACTCTCCAGCCTAAACGGTCCATCCGAAATCTAAAAACCAAACGGATTATTTAAGTTAATAATAAATACGAGTAGTTGACGATCGTCGACTTTAAAAATGATTTTTTTTAACAACGTGACAGCGAATTGAAACTCGAGCATACAAAATCTATGAAAAAGTCGTCATTTTTGCGTAACCATTAAAAAATGAAGATCGATTTTCAAGAGGTGAGATCGTCAACGACCTTTAAATGTTTCTCGTCGTATCTTCCGTAAGTTTGGTAATAATCCATCAAGTGGTTCTCGAGATATCAAGTCCACCGACTTTGAAAAGGGGGTTTATAGAAAAACGCGTTTAAGGTTTGAAGTATGGTGCTGCCATTCAATTTTAGGAATATTTCAATGAAATTTTCAGGCAATATAAATAAAAGGTGATACTATCGAAAAAAAATATCTTCGGAAAATGCAATTTTTTTACCCACCTAGGTAGATGTGGTTAATTGTTCTATCGCTTTCTCCTTCTCGAACATTCTTTTCTGCTGTTTTCGTGGCTCCGGCGAGGCGAAAAAACGAGAAACTTCGTGATCCTTTGAGTGTTTCGATATTTACGGTACGTTTGAATATTGTTATTATCGCGCGAGCGCGATCGCTCCCGTTCGAATTTCGGACAATTGGTATGCGTGCCCACGTTTCATACACGACTCGAAATACTAATGGAAATTGCTTCACGCGACTGTAGACAACGTTTTACAGTATTGTAATATTATGAGAAACCGGGAGGATGAGCGCGCAACGATAAAGCGCAAAAAAAAGACGTAACTGAAGGCGCGGGTGGGGGGTCTCGTTATAAGGTCTCGGTACTCTGTCGTCTAAGCATCATCTGTAGTTTGCTCGCTCGACTAGCTGTGTCGTCTTCGATCGTTGTGAACGAAAAAAAAAAACGGAAAAAATAAACATGTTCGAAAAGGTAGATAACGATCAATAAATACTTTGTACAATTTAATTCGAGTCATTAATAATGTGCTGTGTTATATATGACAAAAATATTGACTATAAGTACTGTACTCTTTTATCTACTTTTGCCCTGAATCATTTTTTTTCATACAAAAAAAACTACTAAAAATGTTCGTCGAGGTGTATATCGATGTGCAAACACTTTGTCAATTCATTTCGAATTATTAATAAGGTGATTCTCCATATACGAAAAAAAAATTCCTGTAAATACATTTTTCGGACACGTGTATATCTTTTTTTATTTTTCATTTTATTTATTTATTTGTATACATATTTATTTATTTGATTTAATCGAAATTGCAAAGTTGTTTAGTACAAAAGTCGATTAAAGAGTACAAAACGTGGTGTCTGAAAAAAATATGTGTACATTTCTTTATTTTCGACAAAATGTGAGTTTTATATGAGTGAGTATATTCGAATATCAAGTGTACTTTTGGACGACGAAATAATCGAAGTATTTCTGCACCAACTCCTTCCAATGCAGTCGCTCAATTTTCGAAAATTACTCCTGAATTTTTTTATATAGTCGAGAATATTCATAAATTAACAATTACTTTTTTCTCTAATTCTTTACATTTTGTTTTCTTTCGTTTGGGGCTTTCCAACGAATGCAAAAAAGTACATACAGAACGAATTGAAAAAAAAAACAAAATCACACTAATCGGTGAATATTTTCCGCTCTATAAAAGAGTTCGACGAAAGTAAATTACATAAAAGTACGTAAATCTCATTCTCATTCGTGAATTATGAAAATAATACGACAATGTTATTTCCCCAGTTCGGGGTTAATATATACTCGAATTTAAGACCGCGTTCTACGATTGATTTCTTTTTATTTTTCCGACAGCGACTCAATCTCGATATGAATAATTTTTTAAATCGCGTCCTAAAAATCGACTTGTATTACTATTAGTTTATAAATCGCGTTTTAGGCCTAATTTGCATCTATTTTTTTAAATCAGGTTCTAGGATCGATTAATATTAATTTTTTAAATCACGTTCTGGGCTTGATTTATATTAATTTTCAAACTCGTCATCTACGTTAAATTTATATTCATTTTTTCATCGCGCTCTAGATTCGATTTATATTCATCTAATTTTTAAATCGTCCATGAGGATTTTTTTTCATCACGTTCTACAATTCATCTATATAAAAATAATAATAATAATAATAATAATAATCGAGTTTCATTTGCACAACCTGCTTCACAAGTTTGTTTACAATAATACGATTCATTTATATTATTTATTTTTTAATCCATACGTTATCTTTTTTTTCTTTTTTTTCCAGTTTGTCGTATTTGTCGCCCTCGTGGGTCTCGCGAGATCGGCCGTCTTGCCGGCTGCACTTCCAGCGCCTGCTGTGCTCGCCCGCGTCGAGGACTTCGATCCTTCGCCGCACTACAGCTTCGCATACGACGTGCAGGACGCGATAACCGGGGACTCGAAGGCTCAGTACGAGACGAGAAACGGCGATCTCGTGCAGGGAAGTTACAGCCTCATCGAGGCCGACGGTACCCGGAGGATCGTCGACTATACCGCCGACGACGTGAACGGATTCAACGCTGTGGTCAGCCGTGAACCTGCCGTCGCAGTCGCGCCAGCGGTTGCAGTCGCGCCTGCCCCTGCAAGATTCGCGGCACCTTTGACCTACCCGGCCGCACGTTACGTTCTTTAATATCACCTTGGACGACCACTCTCTTTGTTTTATTATGTTTGTTCATAATTTGTTGGCGTTACGAACGAGTCTGACTCGCATCGATAACGTACGATCAGACAATATTTTGTACATATGCATATAGATTAAACGTATCGTATTACAGGACCCTCGTTATTTTTATTTTATTTTTTACCTCGACACAAAACAATATCCATTATTTTTACCTCGTCACCAAAAAAATTTCCATTATCTTTGCCTTGTTACAAAAAAATTGTCCATGACTCTTACCTCGTCACAAAAATATTTCCATAATCTTTACTTTGTCACAAAACAATTTTCCATTATTTTTACCTCGTCACAAAAAAATTTTCCATGATTTTTACCTCGGCACAAACAAAAATCAATTATTTTCACCTCATCACGAAAAAAATCTCCATGATTTTTATATAATTTAAAAAAATATTCCATTATTTTTACCTCGTCACGAAAAAATATTCATTAATTTATCGCGTTCACGAAAAAAATCATTGTTTTTACCTCGTCGCAAAAAAATGTCCATTAGTTCTACCTCGTCACAAAATAATTTCAATTATTTTCACCTCGTCATAAACAAATCTCCATTATTTTTATATCATTGAAAAAAATATACCATTATTTTTACCTCATCTCACAATAACTTCCATTGTCTTTACAGCGTCACAAAAAAATGTTCATTAATTTATCGCGTCACAAAAAAAAATCATAATTTTTACCTCGGTGCGAAAAAATTTCCATTAGTTCTACCTCGTCACAAAATAATTTCTATTAGCTTTACCTTGACACGAACATTTTTCCATTGTCACAAAAAAAAAATTCTATTATTTTTATCTCGCTCGATGGAAATACGATCGGTGTTTCCTACATCAATTTATTTTCCATGTCACAATTGTTCGGAAGGAACTGTACTTAGAAACTTTTTAATATGTCAGGACGATGAGCTGCATAAAAAAAAACTGAGAAACGATATTTAGTCAGGATTTTCAGTTCTATATTTATTTTAATAGAGATACAATATAGAAATGCACGTCCTTCATAAATGACGCGAGTTATTTTTTACTCAGCTTTAGTTTTTTAACTTATCTAATGTACTTGGTTTCTAATGGCACAGACAAAATTTAGTCGAGGCATGATGTGAAGAAAATTCCAAAAAGGGATTCCATAAGAAAATGTATATATTCATTCGGCTATAATTATTCTTTTTTCATTCTTCAATTCATATTTTGTATTTTTTAAATATTTTTTACAATTCACTTCGGGTCACGACTCGTTCGTTATCGGTGTCGAAATACGCTGGTTAAACGCGCCTGTCGCGTACGTATCTCACTTTTACGAAAGAACAACGCGTGCGTTATGTACGCGACGTATATACACGTATACGTACCTACATCCGTTATGAGATTCAGTGCGTGTACGCAGAAAGACAGAGAGAGTGAGAGAGGTAGAGAGTGAATCGTTTTGTCTGTCGCGTAATCAGGAGCCGACCTTCGGGTACGTGCGCCGATTTACAACAAGTTGGGTCCCATTACGAGAAAAAAATGACAGAAAACGTACATCGATTTTATTGACTTTTATTCGACTCCGCACAATGGAGGGGAAGGGTTTTTTTCGATTTTTTTTATCCCGATTTTGATTGGGGGCACATAATAAACGACAATGTACGATAATTATTTTTCATTATTATTATTTTTTATTATTATTATTCTTATTATTATTATGTCATTATAATTTATTATATTTATTGCGTTTAAATAATTTTTAAAAAATTACGCGCGTTACTAATTATTTGAGACAGCTGAGCGAGAAAAATCGTAGTCCGCAAGTAGAAAAATCCTATCTGGTCAGACGCGACTAGCCTGTCTGACCTACTACGCCGTAACCACTCGCGCGGATTTTTCTTTCGTACTTGTTACGAGAATTTCTTTACGGCGATAAATGAAGATGGCGAGAATAAAAATGGAATTGTTGTTATAACAACATTTCGAATTGAGTCGCCAGGAATTTCGTGTGTCGACATTGACAGGAGGCTGTATATGCCGTAACGAATGGACAGTGTCTGTGTTACGTGCGGAGAGAGAGAAAGAGAGAGAGAGAGAGAGAGAGAGAGAGAGAGAGAGAGAGAGAGAGAGAGAGAGAGAGAGAGAGAGAGAGAGAGAGAAAGAGAGAGAGAGAAAGAGAGAGAGAGAGAGGGCAACAAACGAGAGCGAGTTTCGGGTACGAGCGAAGAGGGAATAATCGGGCTCTTTTTTCGGCCAATTCCTCCACGAACATTTTACCCCCTGATAGATTGCGAAAGTTTCGTTTCCACTGCTCCATACGATCTCAATCTTCTCGATCGCATGCACGACGACTCCCTATATAAAGTCTAGTTCAACCACGAAATGGACATCAGTCAATACCGACCGGTACAATCAGCCATGGCATTCAAGGTACGCAGCTCTCTCACGATACTCCGGATATTTTGTCACCGATTTGCACAGCCCGGAAACTTGTAATTTATCACTCGCTTCCATCGTTTGGGTGTTTTGGCACTCCGATCTTTTGTGAATTTCACTTCACTTCCAAAAAAGTGTAAAAATAACATCTCATATCCGTTAATAATTATAATATTTGTCACAGCCATAATAGCAGTGATAATAATTTTTCTCTTGGTACCTGGAGAATTTCTATGAGCCACTGATATTTTTCGGGTGCCAGAAATGAATGGAAAAACCAAAAATTAGAAATAACGATCGTCGATTATTTTGTTACCTGTACAAATGTATTATTGTTTTTTTGCTATTGCATTTGAGGGAAATATTTTAAAAGCGATTTTTTTTTAAAGGTTACAAATATGAGGACACCATAGTTACTATGAGAGAAAACAATTTATTACTATAATAACAAACCCTCGATAAAAAAAACGCCAAGGAATAGTATTTGTCGACAAGACTTTTTATAAAAACGGTCACAAAAGTTTTCTTCAATGCTAAACGTTGAAAGGACATCGTAACTATACGCGTTCCAAAGGGACACTATACCATGACATAAGGTTCTTTCATCAGAAAAGCCATTAGAAATCTTTCTCGCATAGAAAACTATAGGAAATTTCACCTATGCAGAAAAGTATAGAGAATTTTCGAATAGACAAAACTATAGGGTTTTTTTTCATTTGTGATATTCCTAGGGAATTTTAACGCGGGGGGTATAGGGGTATTCCCTGGGGATTTATTGCAAAGGGTAAAGTCATAGCGTGCTTTTACCACGGGGAAAAATCGAAGAACGTTTTCCCTTTGGAGAACAAAATCATAGGGAATTCGCTTAACAACAGAATCATAGGGAATTTGCTTAACAACACATTAATAGGTAATTCGCTTAACAACAAAATCATGGGGAATTTGCTTTACAACAGAATCGTAGGGACTTTGCTTAACAACAAAATCATAGGGAATATGCTTAACAAAAAAGCATAGGGAATTTGCTTAACAAAATCATACGGAATTCGCTGAACAACAAAATCATAGGGAATATGCTTGACAACAAAGTGATAGGGAATTTGATTAACAACAAAATCATAGGGAATTTGCTTAACAACGAAATCATAGGGACTTTGCTTAACAACAAAGTCATGGGGAATTTGCTTTACAACAGAATCGTAGGGAATATGCTTAACAGCAAAATCATAGGGAATATGCTTAACAAAAAAGCATAAGGAATTTGCTTAACAAAATCATACGGAATTCGCTGAACAACAAAATCATAGGGAATTTGATTAACAACAAAGTCATGGGTAATTTACTTTACAACAGAATCGTAGGGAATTTGTTTAACAACAACAACATAGGGAGTGTTCTCCACAGTAAATCCATAGGACATTTTCTCCCCAGGAAAGCCCTAGGACATTTTTACGGGGATGACCCCAAAAAATTATTTCTATAGCGAAAACCATAGAAAATTTTGCCCCCACAAAAACGGACCCAAAATTATGAATTTCACATAGGTTTTTCAAAAAAAAAAAATTCTCAACACTTTCCTCATCGACAGTTAACACACCCTGATAAAACGATTGAATTTTTTTCCATTTCAGTTCGTAGTTTTGGCATCTTGCTTGGCGTTGGCCAGTGCCGGATTAATTCCTGCGGCTTATCACGCAGCACCGGCCCAATTGTCTTATCAAGTGGGACCGGCGGTAGCTTATCACGCGCCGCTGGCGAAAGCCGTAGTCACCAAGCAGATCGACGCCGATTACGATCCTCATCCACAGTACAGTTACGGTTACGATGTGCACGACGCGTTGACCGGTGACATCAAAAGCCAACAGGAGAGCCGTGACGGCGACGTTGTCCACGGAAGTTACAGCCTCGTCGAGGCCGATGGTAGCCGGAGAATCGTCGACTACACTGCCGATCCCGTCAACGGTTTCAACGCTGTCGTCCGCAAGGAACCCGCGCACGTTGCAGTGAAGGCCCTTCATGCCGCACCCCTCGTACACGCCGCTCCCCTCGTCCATGCTGCCCCCGCAGCTCATGTCTCACCCCTTGCCTACTATCATCACTGAAATAGGAACCCATGGACCCTTTAGACTGAAATAGCGGCCCTTTGTCCCTTTAAACTGGAATAGCAGCCCTTTGGCCCTTATACTGAAATAGTGGCCCTTACTCCCTTTAAACTGGAATGGCAGCCCTTAGCCCTTCAGGCTGTCAAAGCTGCAGTTAGCATCCCTTTGTCCTTTTAAACTGACATAACAGGCTTTTGTCCCTTTAAACTGGAATAGCAGCCCTTTGTCCCTTAGACTGAAATAGTGGCCCTTTCTTCCTTTAAACGGGAATGGCAGCTCTTAGCCCTTCAGACTGTAAAAGCAGCCCTTTGTCCCTTTATTCTGAAATAGCAGCCCTTTGTCCCTTCAGACTGTAAAAGCGAGCGTTTGTCCTTTTACATTAAATTACTAGCCATTGGTACCTTCTGACTGGAGTACTATCCCTTCGTCCTACTAGACTAAAATAGTAGCCCTTTGCACGCTCAGACTGAAATAGCAGCCCTCCGTCCCTTCAGACAATAGTGAAAATAATTTTAATTATATTCTGCAGTGTCTTGCATACAACTCGCTTTCTCAGCAGTTGTTGCAAAATAATACATTCTACTACAATTAGAATTTGAAAAAATTCGCAGCTCTACTTCCCCGGAAATACACTACGAAAATATGATAGTCCAAAACTTCCTGACACTTTTGTATTATGTTCGTTGTTTATTTTTTAGAATATTGGTAAAATTGTAAGACTCCGAAACGCACTGTAAATATTCTACTCGCACATTAACCTAGAAAAATAAAAATTCCACCGAAGAAAAAAGAAAACGAGTTTTTAAAAAATATTAAGCATTTATTTATTTCCATCCCTCCGCTCCTGCAGGCAATATTCGAACTCGCGGTCTGAATACTTTTAATGCGCATCCTCAAAAATTAGTTCTTCATAGAATGATACTTTTTTATACTGTTAGAAATTCAAAAAATTTCGCGCCTGCAGTTTCTCGAAAATTCAATGCTAACATATAGTT
Source organism: Ophion ellenae (assembly GCA_963210295.1). Classification (NCBI taxonomy): domain Eukaryota; kingdom Metazoa; phylum Arthropoda; class Insecta; order Hymenoptera; family Ichneumonidae; genus Ophion; species Ophion ellenae. Next base: position 63,174,918 of record OY723386.1, read on the forward strand.
TTCCAAATTTTTTTAACGTTGTTGTGTTTGTTCTTCGTCTTCAAAGAATTGAAAACATTTTGAGATTCAGAAACGCACTGTTAATATTTAATTCAGACACTTGCTTAAAAAATTAAAGAATTAACCCAAGCAAAGCCAACAAATGGAGTCGATTTTTTTCACTTTCTGAAAAATCAATACCGGAAGTGAAGAGTCGAAATATGATTTTCCGATTATGTAAATAGTTGTTGGATTATATTATAACCAGTTAATAAAATTTATAATAAAAAATTAAAACACTAGTTGTTATTTTATAATATTTGCAATAACAATAAACATATATATAATTTTTAAATACATCAATATCATAAATGCTACAATGTAATCTGAAAAATAGCAAATCAATTTTTATAAAATAATGAAATTGAATAAAAATTTCTAATATTTCCTGTTTTTCTTTCTCTCTGATTTTTCTTTTCTTGATCTGTGCGCTCGCACGTGGAGAGAATTCCGGACACCGAAAATATTCGAGACCCGCCGTCGTTACGCGGAATTCCTTCAAAAAGCCGAGGAAAAATGTAGATCGCCTTTTAAAGTGACATATCCGACATCGAAGGTTGAACAATCATGCGCGTTCGAAAGGCCTCGAAAAACTGTGACATTGAGAGTTGCGCCAAGCACCGCTCGGGCTGCAAAACGCGCTGGGAAAAGTTTGTGTAGGCGTTCATTTGCATTTTTTGACATACCGACTTTTTGTCATGTTCACGGTTTATCAGATCGCTGTTACACAAGAAATGACATAAACAGCGTTCATTAGGGAAAAATATGCTCTGGAAAAAGTCCCCGCTTCACGAGCTAACTTTTTATTGTCACGTCCTGCTTTTACACTACAAAATAACGTCGCAGCGTTTTCCATTTTTTTCTTCGACGTACAACTTTTTAAAACCCTATCGCTAAGGATGCGCGATTCATCGACACGCAGAATTATAATTTGGAGGCAAAAGATGTCGTTTTTAGAGCAGTGAAACGCAAAAATAAATTGTCGACGAAATATATTATTTAACAAGCAATAATACCGAATAATAAATCGACGACAAAACATATTGTTTATTGAGGCGTAATGAAAAATAATTATTTAGAGACAAAATATATTAGTTTTTGAACAACAATACAGGATAATAAATTGAAAACGAAAGATATTTTTTATTTATTGAGAATAATACAAAATAATAAATTAGAGACAAAATATATCGTTTATTGAGCAGTAAGATACAATCATTGATTGTCGACAAAAAATATTCTTAATTGGGCAGTAATACAAAATAATTAATTGGAGACAAAAGAGATATTATCTAAAGATATATTGTTTAGCAGTAATAAGCAAAAATAAATTGGAAACGAGTGATATTTTTGTTTGTTGTCTATTATGTATTTGCCAAATAAATTTATCAGTTAACTATGTTGTTAAAGCATATACCAAAGTATCGAATTTTGCGAAAATGTTCGCTAACGAGCTTACGACGTAAATATCCATATGTATATGTGTATGTGTATGAATTACTTTTCTTTGCTTTTCTTTTGTAAGCAACAATAGAATCACTTTTTATATACATGGAGGAGGCCAAAGAGATCGAAAAATATTTGTACCCACAGGCAACAATTATATTTTTTTCGCGATATATATATATATATATATGTATGTATGTATGTATAAATATGTATATTATTTACCTCACTTCTGTCTTGTAAATAACAATCCGATCATTTTTATTTTCATCAAGGATACCAAGAAGGAAGACGAAAAAATGTGTATCGCGATCTACAATATATATATATATATATATATATATATATATATATATATATCACGAAGCAAGAGCATCGTGTTCTCCTTTCAGATCGAAACAATTCTCCCACCTCGGTAAGGTCGCCGTGGTACGTACACGTCGAAGACACTCACAGACCGCCGACATTGGAACGAAAGCGAAACTTAATGACCTTCGGGAGGCTCCGGGCTCTCCTCTCTCGTGATAGAATGCGCGAAACCGCCTCGAGTCTCGTAACAATCGCTGAAGAAAGTAGGTACGAAAGGTCTATTGCACCGTGTGGCTTCTCGCGAGCCATGCGTAACGAATAAGTGGCTCGATATCGCGGTCACCAATGTCGGCCTACTAAAAGCCCCGGGAATTCGCTTCCTGCGTCCCTTGACCCCGTTGACCTTGAGAATAAAATAACAATTGTCGGAACGAATCGCAGTCATCAGGTTCGCAGCATTTACCGGGCTTGAAGGCAAAGAATTTTTTTGAAGACTCGAGGATTAAGAATAGTCGTGTAATTATTAAATCACTCGGATAATAAGCGACAATGTCGCGACGGTAGAAAATTAGTTGACAAAGTTGAACTTACAGTAGGGCAAAGTGAGAATGGCAGAACTTGTATAGTACAGATATAGTGGTAACGATAACAGCTCACATATACAGTTGATCTATACGAAGAATTACTCGCTATGTGTTGGAAAATCTCGACGAGAGTGCCCCACCCTTGTAGCCCCCCACTACGGGGCTCCACCGTACCAACGCATTATCCCCACTCCACGCTCGGGTGGTTCGCGTCACGGGGCAGTCGGACTCCGAAGAGGTTCCATCTTATCTAAGGAAACAGGAGGTATCAGTGCATGCGTCGTGCCGACGCTTATAGACTTGTCCTTCTCGTTCGCAAGGCCGCGAAACGCGTCGGTCTGCGAACACTAGATCGGCCAATCCGAGAAGACGACAAAAGAAAACGGTTCGGAATAATTGACATCGCGCCGAAGCCGAACGAGGCGGCGGCTCGATGTTACTGCCAGTAATGGTAGTAACATCGAGCGACACATGTTGCGAAAATGCCTGGTTGTTTTTTCGGCCTTGTTTGAGTTTGTTTGGGTCTCGGCGCCTTATTAGGAAATTACTATAGGCGTGACGCACACACGAGGAAATTTAGGTCGGCCGATCGGTGTTTGTTTGCCGATGCGACGCGGCCGACAATGCGTCGGCACGTGTATCGATGATCCTTCGGAATTCTCGCCGGCGTTTAGTGGGAGTAGGAGAAGAGGGGAGTGGAGTAGCTCACGTGGGAGATGTAGGAGAGGGGTCCGGCGATCTTGGCGTACGGGGCGGCGGCGGCGGCGTACGCGACTGGGGCGGCGGCGGCCGCGTACGCGACTGGGGCGCCGTAGGCGGCTGAGGCGGCTAGCGGGCGTGCCGCGTACTGCGCGGGCGCGGCGTACCCGATCTTGGCGTACTGCGCGGGCGCGGCGTAAGCGACCTTGGCGTACTGGGCAGGCGCGGCGTACGCTACATTGGCGATCGGCGCTGGCGCCGTGTAGATCTTGGCGATTGGCGCTGGCGCCGTGTGGATCTTGGCGATCGGCGCAGGCGCGCCGTAAGTGGCGATCGGCGCAGGCGCACCGTAAGTGGCGATCGGAGCAGCGGCGAGCTTCGCAGCCGGTTCCTTGCGGACAACAGCGTTGAAACCGTTGGCAGGATCGGCAGTGTAGTCGACGATCCGACGGGTGCCGTCGGACTCGAGGAGCGAGTAGCTTCCGTGCACGACGTCCCCGTCCCGGCTCTCGTGTTGGCTCTTGACGTCACCGGTCAGTGAGTCCTGGACGTCGTAGGCGTAGCTGTACTGCGGATGGGAATCGTAATCGGCGTCGATCGTCTTCGCGACCACGGCCTTGGCGATCGGCGCTGCGTAGGCCACCGGCGCCGAATACGCTGCCGGCGCCGCATAAGCAACTGGCGCGGCGGGCAGGAAACCGGCATTCACCGCCGTCGCCAGAAATGCCACGATCAAAACCTGCCGATCATTCGAGACACAATTCGATAAGCGTTGGATTCAATTTGTGAACGAATTACGCACAGCTGTTAATTCTGTGAGCACGATCAACACAAAAATTAACCTAGGCGCCAAGATAACTGTTCATTCGGCGTTGCAAACATGGCCGATACCCGCCGATCATGTTGCGGAACCGTTTCAATTATTCCGAATTCTAAAGAAGGATCGAGTGTCTCACCGATCGATGTTAAACTATATCGATTTTTTTTTACTCGCAAACGTGTCAATATTGTCGGGCATTGAAAATATAAAACGGGAGATCGAGCCGCAAATTCGAAAAATGAATAAAGTTACAAGTGGGGTGGAATTCACTTCGAAATTATCGGTTAAAATAATTTTCCACATTCGTAGAGTTTGCAGTTCGAGATCGGCATATGGATGAAAATACCGAAAAATGTTTTTCCGTTATTGCTTCCAAATAATTGACATTTGCAATACTCTGTATAACGAATTCTATAATATCGGAACTATTTTTTCAAACATACAAATACATATTCTATGTTTATTCATAACTAAAAATATTTTATGCACTCATCGACGGTCAAATCAACATTTTGTCAGGTAACTCCAAAAGCCTACTCCATGGCTCCAAAAATTTTCAATTCTTTCAAAAATGTAAACCATTCTTGGTCACCTTGTCTTACTGTTTTCTTACTCCTTTCCCCTTCAAGCAAATTTCAATAATCTATTATCTCAATATATCAATCTCTTATCTCAATGTATTAATATGATATATTATCTCCATCTATTAATCTATTATCTCAATCCATTAATCTATTATCTCAACCTGTTGATTTATTATCTCAATATATTAATCTATTAATCTATTGTCTGAATATATCAATCTCGACATTTTTATCTATTATTGAGATTATTGAGATCTATTCGAGGCTTCCTAAATCATCTACATCAAAATAGAACCGCGATAGGATCGAGCTTTTATTATCCCGGGCACATAATCCACCCTGTGGTCTCCTACCTTGAATACCATGATGTGGGATGTAAGTTGCGTGTACGACGATGCGTCTGATACTGACTGGACACGATGGGGTTGAACGGGTATTTATACGGAAAACTTCGCCGCTGTTTTCATATAAATACACACACACATAAATAATACCATACTTATCGTGTAATGCGAATCGCGACGCCCAAAGAGGATACACGAGTCGACGCATGGGTGTGACGTAATGTAACGAGCATCAACGATGCACCGGTTGGATTGGCCACACACTCGCGATCGCCACCGTACACTCGGAAGAGGGTTTCGCCCGATTATCGCTAACCAAACGCCTCGTTCCTCCCGAGGGCTTCTCGGTTCCTTTTTCTCTTCTCTCTATTTTCTTCATTTCTCCTTTTATTTTTCCACCTCGAGGCTGCCCTCACTTTCGGCAAACCAAGGGGATTCAGTATATTTCAATCATATTACGAATATCTCACACAACAAACACACCACGGCTGTGTGAGAAGAAGGATAGTTCTTTTACTTTCACCCGAATTAAAATCCCGTCGACCTGCTGCCGATCGTCTCTGACCAGCGCACCGTTACAGATCTTTCCTGCTCTCTCGCTCGCTCCCTCGCGTCTTCGCTCCGACACTCTTGTTTGTACTTGCCGGACCGCAAAAACCGCGCCCAATGTCATGTTGCGGAGATGCAATAACAGCGGAGGTGTTTGCATTTCGTTGTGTAGAACAGTCGTAATAAAATCATAATAATAATAATAGAAATGATAATTTCAGTTAAATGTATATATATATATATATATATATATATATATATATATATATATATATATATATATATATATATATATATATATATATATATATATATATATATATATATATATATATAGTTTTTAATATTATGACTATATTGATACTGTTATTATCATTATTCTAACATATTTATTGTGATTATTTATTTATTTTAATGTATACATTGAAATGTCTCTTTTCTTAAAAAGAATGCTTAGAGGGACGGAAGTCATAATAATAATGATCATCAGAATAATGATAATAACAGTATGGATATAGTCATAATATTAAAAGGTTGATAAAATATCAACACGATGTTAAGTAAAGTCATTAATTTATTTTATTTTATTCTTATGAAAATTTGATACAATCGGAAATGGTAATACGTAAATATCCGCAAGGTATAAGTTGGAACTATGGAAATAAAATACAAGTAACTATTGAACCGGGCTCGTGGCGTACCCGGTAGCGCTCGAGTCTACAAGTAACTATTTTTAAATTTCAATTAAAGTGTACGACTTAATTGATCAATTCATTAAACTTGATATAAAGTGATTAAAAATTCAATTAAATTTCAATGAGAATTGTTATCTAATAATGTCACTCAAATTAATAAAAAAAGTAATAATATTGAAATAATAAATTGAAGCATATACATATATATGCCCACCGTATTTCACGTAAAGGGGAAGCGCACGGTACAGATGGAACTGACCCAATATAGCGGATCCAAAACTTAATAAATAAACGTATATATATATATATATGCATGTATATATGTGTATAATCATTTTCAAAAAAAGAATTATATTATTTGATCCTGACAAAGAATAATAATGATAATAATGAAAGTTAGAGATATAGATAAACATCGTGTATTGCATACGTCAATCTTCCATCTGAGAATATCCGTAAAGAACCATATTTGAGCCACTGAAATTAATCCTTAAAAGGCTTCAATCAAGGTGCTTCGAAACCTTGTAACTGGATATTCTTGCAGACGAATAAAAAAATGTCGCCGGAATTTACTAATGGAAAGATCGGAGCAAAATATGGCCAAGGACCCCAGAAGCATGGTAAATGCAATTGAATTTGATTGAAGTTAATCGATTATTTGTTTTTATTTCCTAGTTTGATTCAGGTAGTCGTATGTCAGTGCAAATAATCGATAAAGTTTCATTTTTATTTTCGTCGCTCGAAATGCGAAGGCGGCAGGCCCACGAATCGATACAGTACGGGTCAACATTTGACAATATATATATATATATATATATATATATATATATATATATATATATATATATATATACATTCTCCGACACGTAAATATATGTATATGATAGTATTTAATGCCTCCTGCGTTTATTTGATTGCGCAAAGTCCTCGAACCGCAAAGCAATGTACAATAAAATCACGATTTTTCGGGTCACTCTTAATGGAACTGCAATAAATTGTTGTCACAAGGCTTTTTTTCTCTCGAGTCAGAACTTGATTATCATTATATATATATATATATATATATATATATATATATATATATATATATATGTATAATATGATTATCTTTGACAAAACGATCGCGTCAGAGGACTCCATCCTCAAAGCTCCGAATCACTCAAGGGGAGGTTCTGCCTAGTTGGGCCACAAAATGTTCCAATGATTTTGTCCAATTTTTTATGCGAAAACTATTAAATATAGAATGTTGATATTTGGTATGTTGACTAAGTGCTCTTTATTGAACATCAAAATATTTTTTAAAGTTTGACAACACATGGTGGTAGGAGTGGGAGGAGGCACGTATGTCGGTGCGCGGGCGAAGACATTTTTCGCTTGCGGAAGTCCTAAGTCCCTGGCAGATTATCTGAACCAAAAAAATCAAACATATTTTTACTTTGTACAACATTGTGTACAAGTTCACGTAGAATCACGAAGAAAAATTGAAAAATAAAAAAATCGTAAGCGATCGGAAGTAAGTTTTTTTTTTCCCCAAAAATTTTGGCAGTATTCGCTCACAATTTTTTTATTTTTCTTCTTGATTCTATGTCAACTTATACACAACATTGTTCAAAGTAAAAATATGTTTGATTTCTTTGCTCCAGATCACCTGTCCGGGACTCAGAACTTCCGCAAGCGAAGAATGTCATCGCCCGCGCACCGACATACGTGGCTCCTCTCCTCACTCCCCGCACCATGTTTTGTCAAACTTTAAAAAATATTTTGATGTTTAATAAAGACCGCTTAGTCAACATACCAAATATCAATATTCTATATTTGATACTCTTCGCATAAAAAAATTGGTGAAAAATCGAACATTTTTTGGCCCACCAAGGCAGAACCTTCCCTTAATTCAGTAAATAACACTTACTTTTATGTTCATGCAAATATACGGTATAACTACTCAAATTCGATGATGAATTAGCGCTTGCTATGAAATGTAAGAATAAACGGCTCGAGTACTTTGGAAATTGTCGGTAATGGAGGAAAGACATGAAAGTAGGAGAAAATAAAACACATAGTTACAACTGCAAGTGATCGAGGAACGAAGAAAAGAATTTAATTATGAGTGATCAAGGAGAGAAAGAAAAAATTCAAATTGCGAGTGGACGAGTGAAGAAAAAAAAATCAAATTACGAGTGAACGAGGGAAGAAAAAAAACAAAAATATCATGAGCGATCGAGAAAATAATAGAAAATAATAGAAAAATTACCAGCGATCGAAGGAAAAAATAATCACGAATAATGGAGTGAAAAAAATTCTAGCAATCGAGGAAACATGAAAAAAAAAGATTTAATACCACACGTGATCAAAAAAGGGAATAAATTATTAAAACTGTACCAGCCATGTGGAGCATCGAGCAAGACTACACGTACGTAAATTTCGATCACTACAAGTACGTAAATTTCTTCCTCGTGTCCACGCGTCACGATCGAGTCAAGTTCTTCGACGATCTCGACAAAAACTGACATCTTAATTCTCGGTTGCCTACAAACGGGAACGAAGAAAAAGTTTCGACCCTCTTGCGTTTCCGTCACGGCAAAAATCTCGTGCTAAGTTGAAAAAGCCCGAAATTCGTATCGCGAATCGGAGAGTAAAAAAAAAGCGCACTTTTCGGGTAATTATTCCGTCGTTCTCACGCACTCGTTGGGTGGTAAAGATCTTCGAGGCGCGTACTCACGTGCCTCGAAGGAATAAAATTGAAATTGCGAAGTGTAAGTTTTCTGGATGCCCTTGCGGTTCGGCTTGCGAAGTTCCTGCGGCCTTAATTACAGGGAAGACCGCGATAAAGCCACAACTTTACGATTTACGTCGTAACACGGGCAGACAAAAAGAGCACGAGCTCGAATCTGAATGCGAGATAAATAATTGCACCGAGTCCGGATACCATCGAGAAGAGAAGCGGAAAAAAAAGAAACGTACAGGGAGTAGCCGAACGTGTAAACGAGTACCAATTATTTCATGTAAGAAATGGCCAATTCGCGCCTGGTTCGTAACTCGTTCAATAAATTCGCTAAATTTTTTGGACCCCCGGTGCGTTTGTTCGTCTAATATATATATATATATATATATATATATATATATATATATATATATATATATATATATATATAATAATCACAATAAATATATTATGAATTATTATGCAATATAATATGCCATATTTAAAAATTCTTTATTCAGTAATCGTATATATATATATTATATACGATTACTGAATAAAGAATTTTTAACTATGGCATATTAAATTGCATAATAATTCATAACATATTTATTGTGACATCCTCAAATGGGCATACTCGGAATAAATACTACACTATAATAAAATATTTTTAAAAAATATATATTATTATGAATACATTTCACTGTATACATTAAAATAAATCAATAATCACAATAAATATGTTATGAATTATTATGCAATATAATATGCCATATTTAAAAATTATTTATTCAGTAATCGTGTATATATATATATATATATATATATATATATATACGATTACTGAATAAAGAATTTTTAAATATGGCATATTATATTGCATAATAATTCATAACATATTTATTGTGATTATTATTATTATTATATATATATATATATATATATATATATATATATATATATATATATATATATATATATATATATATATATATATATATATATATATATATATATATATATATATATATATATATATATATATATATATATATTATATACGATTACTGAATACAGAATTTTTAACTATGGCATATTAAATTGCATAATAATTCATAACATATTTATTGTGATTATTGATTTATTTTAATGTATACATTCAAATAAATCAATAATCACAATAAATATGTGCACTCATGTGACATCCTCAAATGGGCATACTCGGAATAAATACTACTACTGTAATAAAATATTTTAAAAAAATATATATTATTATGAATACATTTCACTGTATACATTAAAATAAATCAATAATCACAATTGATTGAATTATTATGCAATATATGAAATGCAATATAATGCAATATATGAATTATGCAATATAATGAATGAGTTATGAATTATTATGCAATATAATATGCCATATTTAAAAATTCTTTATTCAGTAATCGTATATAATATATATATATATATATATATATATATATATATATATATATATATATATATATATATATGTATATACGATTATGGAATAAATCTGAATTGCATAATAATTCATAACATATTTATTGTGATTATTGATTTATTTTAATGTATACATTGAAATGTATTCATAATAATATATATATTTTTTAAATATTTTATTATAGTAGTAGTATTTATTCCGAGTATGCCCATTTGAGGATGTTCACATGAGTGCCCTTTCCTGCCCCTTAACAATAGTATTTTTACATCAGTTTTCTTACGTCTATTCTAAGTTCCTAGTTTTTCATAGTGCCATATATAAAATTGCACAGTTTCATTGCCGGTTGCCTTTTTAGTTGTGCTTCAATTTTGCGCTCTAATTCCACCCCCTTACTATTTCCTAACCACTGCTCCAGATTGTCCACTATCACTTTATCAATATTTTTTTTCTCTCCCATACTCGCAGATATGCCTTGAATTTTCGTTTGCCTTTTTTCCGTGCCTCCCTACATTACCACACCTTATGCCTCGCCCATGTTTCCTTCGTCTCACCACTAATCGCTTTGTCCTCTCAATATGTTTCCATGTATATTCTCATTTTCCTCATTTTGTATTCTTTACAGTATGTTGAGGCATCTATCTTGTTCCAGTCATGTTGTATCTCTTGTTCGGTTTTAATTTTTATGCCTCTTCATATTTTTGCCATTTTTTGTTGCTCTCACTTCCTCTCTCGGGCATTTTTTGGGCTACCTACCGTCCTCCATTTTCATTATTTCTAGCACATATCTTGCAGCCCTTTTCCTAGTTTCCACTTCCATTCCCCGGCAACCCACTTTCGTTCAATTAAAAAAAAATTACATCAATAGATTTATTATAATTATCGTATTTATTTAAATCCACTATAGAATTCCTTGTGATTCAGTAATCATACCGCATCAACCAGTGAGCGGAAGGCCCATACTTCTGACGCATTGGTGTAGATACTTCAGGTAATCCTATCGCCAGGCTTCAATCCATAGGATTTTTTTTTGAGCTTCACTATGTATATTAATAATCGTCTCTGTAAAATTTCATGGTCGGTCATCGACCTAGTTACAGGGAAAAAAAATTGCGTTTTTTTTGTGAAGGAATTCCGAGACGACATGCAACAACCCAATTTCCGGTCGCTACAAAAGTGTATATAATAGTGGGAATCCGTCAGATTCTTAAAAATAATCGGATTTACGTACTTAACACTTATAGTAATCCAATGCTCTTTGAAGAAATTACGCTTATTGGCCTAATTTTTAGTAATATCAAGTTTAATTTGAACTTCCGGTATTGGATTTATTACCACTTGTTACGATAAAAAGACGCGACAGCAGGGCAACAGCTGACTGTGGTCCTAACCTCATCTCACTCATTCGAATTTCCACACATATTTTATTTTTAAGCGACATATTTCGCCAGCACAAATTTCCCACGCTTTTTACCAGTCGTGGCCCGAATGCAATGCTCTATATTTCCCGCACCTGACATTGATTTGACGGATCGACGTTGAAGAGCATGGACGTTAAACTCGCCGGGTTGAGTAAAAAGGGACGAAGATAGAACCAATGTTGCCAAATATAAAATCTAGAAATACTGCGCAAATCGTTGGAATAACTATTTTTTCATTTTCTTAATTAAATGTGAAAATTCATTCAACAGTTTACACATGGAAAATTTTAGTTAGTACAAATGATTTTTTTTTTGCATATGTTAAAAATATGAATTGTACACGCCTTAAGTATGATCAGTGGTATGACTAGTGTGAAGCGATAGGATTACGTTATGTTGAAGTCTGTGAACCAGAGAATCAGAAGAATATGGGGCATACATGTTCTTCGAACCCTCGGAACATGTGGCATAGAGTAGCTTAAGGGGGATTGTCTTTTTTTTCGCAAAATTTACCGCTTTTTGGGAATTTTTTTGTGAAGAAATTATACAACGGAAAACTTGTGAAACTTGGCATATAGTTTTATTGATCTGTTTACTACATACAAAAAAAATTTTAAACAATTTCATCAAAAAATCCGCCTCCCACCCCCCTCGACGCGCGATGGTCCTTTTTTGATGGTGTGCACGATTTCTCAAAAACTATTCAACCGATTGCCTTCAAATTTGGACAGAATGCTCAGCTGACATCCTTTTATCGTTTGATGAAGCAAAAAAGCAATACGTTTAATAGTTTTTTATTTATAACAAAAAATCGATCAATTTTTTTCGAAAAATCGATACTTCAAGTTCAAAACGTCACCAAATCGTCAATTTTTTTTTCCCTTCATCGAACTATAGCTATATGTGTCTAAAATAAAATGCTTTTTGGGTTTTTATTGCAGGATGAACGTGAAGGCTGTAATCGTGCACACCATCAAAAAAGGACCATCACGCGTCGAGGGGGGTGGGAGGCGGATTTTTTGATGAAATTGTTTAAAATTTTTTTTGTATGTAGTAAACAGATCAATAAAACTATATGCCAAGTTTCACAAGTTTTCCGTTGTATACTTTCTTCACAAAAAAATTCCCAAAAAGCGGTAAATTTTGCGAAAAAAAAGACAATCCCCCCTTAAGACGGCTGCGGACGCAACAGAAGTTAGATTAGATTAGTGAAGTGCGGGTACCGAGTGAACGGAAAGGGTTCGATTGGGAAGGGTAATACGTAAAAACCAGCAAGAGTGGGTATACCTTGAAACTCAGGAAATAAAAAATAAGAAATAATTATTATTATCAATCGATAATAATTGTACCGGGTGTCCCAATTTAATCTCACACCTAATTTATCTCGAAAAATGATGATCCGATCAAGCATTGTGTATAAGAAAAACTTTGAGGCTTCAAAGGGAAATGTTTTAAAAAATACATTTTTTGGCCTAAAATTCAAAATGGCGAAGATAACTCGGCCGACATGTTTTTTTCAAAAGGGAATAATGAATTATGTCACCAACACATTTATCGGCTCAAAACTAACTTTCGTAGGTGAAGTTTTTTTATATCGTTCATAATTTTTTGGTTAAAATACCATTTTACACTATTTTTTACTATATCCATTTTATGCCATTTTATACTATATCCAGAATGTATCACGAGGAGGTAAAGTCTTCAACATCCCTAGTGTAATGTATGTATGTGTGTGTGTGTGTGGGTGGGAGTTGGTTCAGGTTTGTTTGCGTTTCCGCAGAGACCTAACCCTTGCGCAAACAAGGATTAGGTTTCTTCGGCTCGTCGCTTCGGCTAAAAATGGTATCCTAACCTAAAAATTATAAACATTGTCACAAAACTTTTCCTACAAAAGTTGTAAGTTGTGAACTGATAAATGTTTTGGTGAAAAAAATTCATAATCTCTTTGAAAAAACACGCTGGCCATTTTAACGTCACCATTTCAAATTTTGGACGAAAAAAGGTTTTTTTCAACGTCCCCCTTTGAACTTTAAAAGTTTTATTATACTCGATACTTGATCGAAGCACTATTTTTCTAGATCAATCAGGTGCAAGATTAGAATGGGACACCCGGTATATAAATATTTATAAATCAATACTAATTGACCATGAGTAACTATTGGCCGATAATAATCGAAAATTAATCACGATCACAATATATAACGGCGTGAAATAACAAAATATAAATAATCGTAACACACAGTATATAGTGCATACATATAGAGTAATTATTGTATACAAGTATCTTTTAACAATGTTCACGCCTTTCATGCCTAAAACAATAATTCTAATTAATTTTTTTCCTTTGATAATACCTTTCTTCACTTATAATTATTTATAATTCGTTTACAACATTTTTTTATAAGTCTTTTATAATTCTTTTCTCCGGTAAATTCGCGCGCGTGTATGTGTGTGTAGGTGTGTGCGGGCTTTCTGAATTATTTACGACGAATCGTGTCTCGAGGCGACGTAGTCGAAGCCCGTCTATCTGTATCTCCTCTCTTCCAACGTCACTCACTGATGTCACATCACGCTCTCTAATCGTTCGATCATTTGATGGAAATAGATCAATCGCGCGCAGATTTCTACGAGCAGCAGCTGCGAAACACACACGAACGGTTGATCGCTCGCGCGAGGATTTATCGAGACGCACCGCGAATATTAATATATATCAGGCTCACACGATTCGCGCGATTATGCATAATCCTATCGGATATACGCGAATTGCCCGATGTTGAACATCACGTGCGTAGATACAGCGGGACTCACGTGTGCCAAAAAGATCGAACACCACGGAGCGATTATTCGCCTGGATTGGAAATGGCACGTTCACTTTTTTTTTCTTTTTTTTTCAGAGTGAAATTTGATTAATCGCGATTGGACACCGCAACGCTCGAAACGAACAAGCATTTGTTCCCCTGAAAAAACGGTAGATCGACAATTAGCGAATAATTATTAATAATAATAATTAACAATTGATAATAATCACAAATGACCATTTTTAGTCATTAATAATTATTAGTAATTGACAATTATTATTAAATTATCAATTATGAAATTGACAAATATTACTTGTTGACAATTATTATCAAATAACAATTATTCATTAACAACTGTAATGGCGACCCTGAACTATAATCGCCCAAGTCTCAATAAATATTTGTTTGCCTGCTTGTCGCGAATTTTTTTTTCCGTATATTAACGAGTAGGGAATTCTAGAGAACAATAATTTGGTGTCGATGTCACTTTACTTGACGCTTGTTTCCTTTATTGTTCGTTGAATTTTCACAATCAGTATCAATATATATTCATATATTTATGAGGATGTATGTGTGTGCGTGTATATATATATATATATATATACATGTGTGTGTGTGTGTGTGTGTGTGTGTGTGTGTGTGTGTGTGTGTGTGTGTGTGTGTGTATATATGCAGTGGCCTTTGTGGCCATTTAATTGTCAGTAGTAATATAAAATAGTATTTAATACTGATTAAATTATCATTCTGTACAATAATTCTACTAGTAGTCGTCTTCATTCCCTTTAAGGGTGTCTACCCTTAATGATTTTCATTAAATAATAAAATAATCACGTAATCATAATAATTAATAATGTTTAAATCATTAATCTTTAGAATTATTCTACTTATATTCTACTCAGATTCAAACTAATATATATTAGTATAAATCTGTACAATTATTCTGAGTTATTATTATTTAGTAAAGTTATCATACAAATTAATAATTTAATCATTATTTATTGTTATTGTAATTATTCTATGCTTTTATTATTTATTACATACATGCACACATACATTGGATATACATATGTATGCATTGATATACATGCCCGTGTATATATATATATATATATATATATATATATATATATATATATATATATATATATATATATATATATATATATATATATATATATACATTCGATACAGACATGGTACTGTTTGCGATCATTAACTGCGATTCGAAAGATATTACTTTCCGTTTGTCTCCCTTTCCCCTTACGGTCAGGGACGATCAACCAAAAACGGGTTGACGTATGCAAAAGAGGCAAAAGGTGGGTTGACGGTAGGTAGTGAAGAGGGAAAAGAAAAAAAAACCAACTGGAAAGGGTTAACGAAAGTAGGACGCTGGACGGTTGCCACTTGCCGAAAATAGTGATCATTATATTGCGTGTATGCTTATATTCGCAAAGAAGAAATATAGTTACACCATTTCGAGTTCTCCTTGCTCTCGCATCCCCCAGCACCCCCGCTCCGGCCCGCTCTTTTTCTCTCTTTGTCTCTCAGGTGCGTATTCCGAATGAGTCGAGTTCTTTTAAAACGGGCCTCAATTATCGCATCGTCTTACTGATTGTGAGCTCCGTGTCCGCGAGGGAAGAATATAAAAGAAGACAAAGAAGAGAGAGAGAGAGAGAGAGAGAGAGAGAGAGAGAGAGAGAGAGAGGAAAAAAAGAGGGTGAAGTAAAGGTGGTACAAGGCCCTATATATATATACACACGTATATACAGGGTAGCCTGAAAAGTGACGTCCAAAAGGAAAATCTAGATGCCTAGTGTCAATACCTATCCAAATGACCCCCTGC
This sequence comes from Ophion ellenae, assembly GCA_963210295.1. Lineage (NCBI taxonomy): Eukaryota > Metazoa > Arthropoda > Insecta > Hymenoptera > Ichneumonidae > Ophion > Ophion ellenae. Next base: position 63,191,215 of record OY723386.1, read on the forward strand.
GATATTTTGGTATGTTCTACGATATGTTCTACGATCTTTTTTAATTTTGGAAAAAAAAAGCATTTTTTTTCGGACTTGATGGAAAATAAAAATTAAATGTTTTTACCATCTACTGTTTTTACAGCCTTCGCATTAATGTTTCAAGAGCTTAGGGATCGTCCATTAATCACGTGAGGTTTTTTGGCCACTTTCTGAGCCCCCCCCCCCCATGGTGATGTGGGGTCGTCCATAATTTACGCGAGGCTCAAATAGGGGGGGGGGGGAGGATTTGGATAACAGAAACCTCACCACATATCACCATGGTGGAGGGGAGGCCTCAAAAAGTGGCCACAAAACCTCACGTGATTAATGGACGATCCCTTATAAAAAAAAAATTGTGCAAAAAAAATTTTAATTGACGAGGTTATGGGCCTCGGAATATGGCCGAAAAAGGGGGGGTTGACATGATTCCAAAGCTCCTATTCATCTGAAGGAAAAATGAAACCAATTTTCTTGGCGATCAGAATGTCATTATGGCAGTGACCAGAGAGGAAAAAAAAATCAGTGGCGACTGTCTGGAAAAAAAAGTTAATTCTTTGATGTATTTTTCCAAAGTTTTAAATTTTTTCAAAATAGTTTAAATAATAATTTCGCAATGCCCGAGGTAGGGGCGTTAGAGGGATATTTACTGAAAGTACATATCAAATTTGGAGTCAATCGGTTGAATAGAACTCGAGATTTCATGTCAAGCAATGTGAAAAAAAGTAGTTTCGACGAAAACGCGTTTCAGTAAAATTTCAGACAACCTCAACTATCTATATAATAGCATGTTAAGGGGGTACCCCCACTTGCGATTTTGAAAAAATCGTTTTTTTTTATTGCATTTTTTTGAAGTATAAGTATCTGAGAATATGTCCTGAAAATTTCAAGTCAATCCGAACAAAATTAACTGAGATATGAGCGTTGAAAGAGAAGAATCCGCGTTGAAAGAGAAACTTTAAACGCGTTTTTCTCAAAATGGCATTTCTGAAGTCGGTGACCAAGATTACTCGAACACTAATGAACCGATCTTCTTGAAATTTTGCAGGCTTATTTAATACATAGAAATGTAGTCTTTAATCGTTCGATTTTTTTTCGAAAAAAAAATGGCCGTTTTATAGCCAAAAAACGACCATTTTTTTCGTTAAAATCGAACCATTAACTTTGACTGTCCGCCATTTTGTAAAAAAAGAATATTTTTTAAAATCCTTCGATTAAAGACTAGTTTATACTTATATTTGACTAAATCCATCCGCATTTTTTTTTCAGATGATCCACTTCGCCGCAATGTTGGTCACCGCAAACCGTGTATATAAAAACATTATTTCATTGACGGCCATTTGCCACTAAACAATGTAATATTTTTCAATAAAAAATTACTGAAAGTTCTTCAAGATGTGTTCTTTAAGATGGTATATTGATCGATTAAAAAAGTTTTGTAGTTTTCTTTAAAAAAATTCATGAAAAAGGCCTTTTTTTGCGCTACAAGTGGGGGTAACGCCTTAAAGTTATCTTATATTAATCGGCCATTCCTGCCTCGTGAAGTGTGCCTTCCTCACCTTCGAAATGATGATTTTCCGAAGCTCGCTTTTCTCTACGAGCAGTTCTAGCCTCCGTAGAAGCTTCTACATTTCATATTTCAAGAGTCTATACGTTAAGAAAAAATAAAAAAAATCGATTTTCGCACATTTCTAGACTAGAATGCTGTCTTAAGCAATAAATAAATTACCAACTGGCTACTAACGAACATGTCTTAGGTGTTGATCAAAAGTTAAAAAAATCATTTTGAGGATCACTCACTAAAATACAGATGATAAAAAAAAATTCTCATACCAGTCCAAATGACTGCCAATTGCTTTCAAAAATTTCTAAGCTGCAATTACATGCACAAAAGAGAAACAAATAAAAACCTATGCTACATCAAGAAGCGAAAAAAAAAAATTTCAAACTTTTTTCTCGAAAAGTAAAAAAGATCGTAAATCTTGGGGGTCATTCGGCACACGATCTAGATTTTTCTGTCGGACGTTACTTTTCGGGCAAACCTGTATACAATAAATTGTAAATTATATAAATTGTCCAGCGAGCTCCGCGTGACGAATCGATTCGTCGCTTCACGGTCGCAATTATTCATCCGAATCGATCAATTTTTCACATTCAATTCGCGGCCTGCAAGAAGAGAAGGGACAAAAAATCGGCAAATGTAACGTTGCACCGCGAGCGATGCTGCATCGACGCGCTTCGCGACGATGTAAATCGTACGTGCGATGTCCATTCGATTAAACGTGATAATCGTTTCTTCTTCAATCGCGCGCGCTCCTTTGATCGCGCCCCCTCGCTTATGGTCCTCGGTATTGATTCCCAATGACTTTAATGATCGCGAATACGATACCGGTATTTTCGGCTATGGTGCCGAAGAATTTGTGATGCTGCCACGACCCAAGAAATTAAGGGGGAAGATACCTTCAGGCGAGGAAAAAAGTTTGCTGACTTTCGTGATTTTTTGTTGAAGTTAAGATTGCTTCACTATTTTTCAAATTGAAGGTATGCTTTATTACTACTTCTGGCTGTTACGTGATATTTTGTTTTTTATTAATCTTTAAAAATGGCGGAGGTATGGCACGGTCTTCTAAACTGCATTTTCTAAACTGGCGTGACGTACGGGTAAAAAACTAATTAACCGATACTGATGAAATTTGGTGTACATCTAACCGAATCCTCTAAAACATGAGCCCGAATTTTTTTGAATTTTTTAAAAAGTATTTTTATATTTAAAAATGTAGCTTTTACGGAAAATTCAATCTTTTTGTTGCAACGCGTACAATTTCATCGGTTTTCAACATATCTCACTTTTTTTTATTCATATTCTGCGTATGAGTGTTAAGGGGTCTTCTCACTTTAGACGCTAAAAAAAGCTATTTTCATGCATTTTTAAAATCGGTTTATCTTATAGATATTGATATAAAAGTGGTTACACTTAATAAATACAGTTTAGAAATACATTTTAAAAAATTTTGCATGAATTTATATAACGAAAACAAACTCCAAACGCGTTTTTTCTCAAAACAACGTTTTTCGACGGCTTGTTGATGAAATCTTCGAAACTACTGAATCGATCCTTATGAAATTTAAACCACATATACTTTACAACTATAGCTATAGCGCATATCAAGGAAACATTAACTATTTTTTTTGCCAAAAACGGTGAAAAAAACACATTTTTTTGTTTCTTCGGAAAATGTCCGCCATTTTGTTTTTGCATATATCAAAAATCGTATGATATGCGCTACAGCCATTAACATACTAAATCTAAAACCGTTTGATATTTTTTGTTTCTCATGATTCATCTCCGAGGATTGATCAACAGTGCAGACGTACAATTTTTTAGGACATTAGTTTAACTACTATTTTAGTCTATAAATAGTGACTTAAATAAATATATTTTTTTAAATGTTTTTCAAAAGTGTAGTTATTAAGTGTAACAACTTTTATATGACATTACTTTTGTCTGACATTATCCGCCGCAAACCGTTTAGAAGACTGTGCCATACCTTCGCCATTTTTCAAGATTAATAAAAGAAATACCATGTAACGGCCAAAAGTAATAATAAACCATAGCCTAAACCTAAAAAGAGGTGAAGAATCCTTTTCTTTTAAAAGGAATAATGAAAAATAGAATTTTTTTCCTCGCCTGAAAGTATCTCCCTTCCCCCTTTAAACCCGCGCGCGCTCGCGTTACGGTATATTACAACGAGATGAATCGGCAGAGAGTTGTTACCTCATGTAATTTATTGTGGCCGCTCGAATCTCTTGAGGAGCATCGAGATAGGGAGAGAAAAATAAACGCCGGCTAGGGGGATTTCAACTCGACGGCAATTACTCGGGCCCGTAAAGCTTGCAATATTTTTTTAAGACATGTCTGTACACACACCTATAACTTTGTGTGTGTGTGTGTGTGTGTGTGTGTGTGTGTGTGTGTGTGTGTGTGTGTGTGTGTGTGTGTGTGTGTGTGTGCGTGTGCGTGCGTGTGCGTGCGTGTGCGTGTGTGCGTGTGTGTGTGTGTGTGTGTACGTGTGCGTGTGTGTGTACGTGCGTGTGCGTGTGCGTGTGCGTGCGTGTGCGTGCGTGTGTGTGTGTGTGTGTGTGTGTGTGTGTGTGTGTGTGTGTGTGTGTGTGTGTGTGTGTGTGTGTGTGTGTGTGTGTGTGTGTGTGTGTGTGTGTGTGTGTGTGTGTGTGTGTGTGTGTGTGTGTGTGTGTTGGGTTTTTTATACGAGAGGAAAAAGCTTGCAGCAAGTAACGATACTGCACAATGTCGTCCCCACACGTGCATTGAAAAAAAAAGTATAATATTTACGTCAATCGCCAATTGTTTGTTGTTTGAATGAAAAGAAAAGCATCAAGGAGAGGTAGGAGAGAGGACCAAAAAGATATATGAAAAAACCAAAATGTAAACAAATGATAAAACGTGAAACACGTAAAGGGGTATTAATGTATCATTTTATTAACATACTAATATTAATGTATATAATGTATTTATGTAAAAAACCGCAAGCGTGTGCCTGGAAACAAAGAACTATGAACTATATTTATTGTTTATTCATTTATTCGTTTATCAATTTATTTATCTATTTATTAATTAATTTATATGTGTAAAGTGACTAGAAAGGTATTAGCACACATTACACACATTTTATTCAATAGTTTCATTCAAATATCAATACTGTGTATTAATCGTAATACAGATAATATATGTTCATGGAAATCAGCAGGGAATACGCAGAAAAAAAGCGAAGTATGTAAATATTTCTTTTATCGACTCTATATAAATGTATATTTATATATATGTGCATGTTTGTATGCATATACAACACTAGGATATGTCATGAGAAAGCGCAAGACTGAATTAAGCGACGATATATTTAGGGTGTGGTCCTCACTGTTGCAATGGAAAAAAAAAAGAATAAATTACACGTCAATCGTCAAATTTTCGATGTTCGAGCGGATTACTTAATGCCGCGCCGGTCAGTAGTGGTCCAGAAACAGCTTTGCGCTTCAACTTTTTCTTCTCCCCCTACATTTTTTACGCGTATGTATGCGCTTCTTTATACGTGCACTGATACCATGCTGCTTGAAAAGAGTTTTAAGGCGTTACCCCCACTTGTAGCGCAAAAAAAGGCCTTTTTCATGAATTTTTTTAAAGAAAACTACAAAACTTTTTTAATCGATCAATATACCATCTTAAAGAACACATCTTGAAGAACTTTAAGTAATTTTTTTATTGAAAAATATTACATTGTTTAGTGGCAAATGGCCGTCAATGAAATAATGTTTTTATATACACGGTTTGCGGTAACCAACATTGCGGCGAAGTGGATCATCTGAAGAAAAAAATGCGGTTGGATTTAGTCAAATATAAGTATAAACTAGTCTTTAATCGAAGGATTTTAAAAAATATTCATTTTTCACAAAATGGCGGACAGTCAAAGTTAATGGTTCGATTTTAACGAAAAAAAAACGGCCGTTTTTTGGCTATAAAACGGCCATTTTTTTTTTCGAAAAAAAAATCGAATGATTAAAGACTACATTTTTATGTATTAAATAAGCCTGCAAAATTTCAAGAAGATCGGTTCATTAGTGTTCGAGTAATCTTGGTCACCGACTTCAGAAATGCCATTTTGAGAAAAACGCGTTTAAAGTTTCTCTTTCAACGCTCTTTCAACGCGGATTCTTCTCTTTCAACGCTCATATCTCAGTCAATTTTGTTCGGATCGACTTGAAATTTTCGGGACATATTCTCAGATACTTGTACTTCAAAAAAATGCAATAAAAAAATCGATTTTTTCAAAATCGCAAGTGGGGGTAACCCCTTAAATAAACATAATTTTGACAGATGGCTAGTCGAGGGTTCCCTCTTGTGACTTGCCGAAAAAAAAATCTTTCTAACGCAGTGTCTGCCAAAGACGTCGACGGCCGCTAGGTCCGCTTTCTAAATGGGCAGGTTGTAAAAACAAATATCCCGTTACATTAGTAAAAATGTACCGGGAGATTCGAACAAGCCGCCACTAGTGAGAGTAAAGGTGAGACCCAAATGGGTGAATAATTTAAGGCGGGATATACATTTACAACGATCAAAAAATCGATTTCTTGTTTTTTCTTCTTTAAACGATAGAACTGCATATGTAAAAAAAGTCACATAGAAACTATACATGTTCTAACTGTAAAAATGTTTGAACTTTTTTGAAAGTCAGAGTCTACGGAAAGCTAGACTGCACGCCGATTCGCAACTCCCGCCGCGACCTTGCCGAACACTCTGCCACAGCTCCGTCATTTTGATGATGAATCAATAAAAAAAAAATTGTTTTGTATACTTAAGGGGTTAGGCCACTCTAGACAATTGTCTAGTGGCCTACAATTGTCTAGCGAATTTTTCACTTTCCAAAAATTTACCTAAAAAATCGTCAGATAATTGTTAATAACAAATGAACTATACAATATTTAAAAAATCCTACGCACTTCCATAGACAATGTATTTTTCAAGATATATTCAATATTTCAAGCGAATCGGTTGAAAATTGTCCGAGTTATGTGTCCGGCCAACTTAAAAAATGCAGTTTTGAGACAAACGCTGCACAGCCGCCATTTTGAAATTAATTGCTTCAAAAAAATTATTGTATACAGTCACTGATATGTATGATAAACACCTTGTTTTGTAATCTCGATTCTTTTGCAGTTTTTCTGAAGAAAATATCCCCAAAAAGCCTATATTTTCGGCCTCTAGAGTGGCCTGAAGCCTTAAATATATTATTAAAGTATATACCTAAAGTTTGATAATCATTGAATAGTTATTTCATAGTTTACAAAATCCCTCAATATTGCTTATTTCCTTCCTGTCTAAATGTAAGGCGGGATGCCTTAATGACCATTCGGCGTGGCTTCACCAAACAAACTCAAACAGGTGAAGAATTTGAAGACCACTAGGCGTGGCTTCACCCAACAAACGCAAACAGATGAAAAATTTGAAGACCACTCGGCGTGGCTTCACCCAACAAACGCAAACAGATGAAGAATTTGAAGTACATCATACCCAAACAAACCCAAACAAACCCGAACAGGTGAATAGTTCAAAGACTATCAGGCCCGTGCTCACCCGAACGAACCCAACCAGGTGAAGAATTTCAAGCCCATCAGGCCCATGCTCACCTAAAGAAACCCAAACAAGCCTCAAACAGGAACAATAGGATGAATAATTTGACGACTACCAGGCGTGTGCTCATTCGAACGAGTATTTATTACGAGGCTTCCAGGGTGAGAACGTAGAACTGAAGGTCATACGTGTCGTACAATAAATAGTGCATGGGCATTGCGCGGGTGGTTGCAGTCTTGGCTGATGGTTCTGGTTTAGTGGTAGTACGCGGGTGCGGCGTACGCGGCGTACGCGGCGGCAGGCGCGGCGAGCTTTGCTACGGCGGGCGCGGCGTAGGTGGCGTGAGCGTAGGCAGGCGCGGCGTAGGTGGCCTGGGCGTACGCTGGGGCGGCGTAGGTGGCGTGGGCATAGGCAGGCGCGGCGTAGGCGGCGTGAGCGTAAGCAGGCGCGGCGTAGGCAGCCGGGGCGGCGTACGCGTGACCGACTGGGGCGGCGTACGCATGCGCGACCGGGGCGGCGTACGCGTGAGCGACAGGCGCGGCGTACGCGTGGGAGACTGGGGCGGCGTACGTGGCGATCGGCGCTGCGTGCACGGCCTTAACGGCAAGAGGCGCTGCGTGCACGGCCTTGACGGCGAGCGGAGCTGCGGCTACGGCTTTCACGGCTACGGCTTGGCCGGGTTCCTTGCGCACAACCGCGTTGAAACCGTTCACCGGATCGGCGGTGTAGTCAACCACGCGACGGGAACCGTCGGATTCGAGCAGCGAGTAACTTCCCTGCACGACGTCACCGTCTCGGCTCTCCTGCTGGCTCTTGAAGTCACCGGTCAACGAGTCCTGCACGTCGTAAGCGTAATTGTACTGGGGATGAGGATCGTAATCGGCGTCCACGGTCTTCGTGAGTACGGCCTTTGCGACCGGAGCCGCGGCGTAAGCGAACGGAGCCGCCGCCGCGTACGTCGCGGGAGCCGCTGGTATGAAGCCGGCGTTCGCTGCGGCCACGAGGGCGAAGAGGGTTACGAACTGCGGGAAGAAAATAAATAATAAATAATTTTTGGTTTTTCATGTATGTATATGCATATCGTTTTATATTTTTAACGCCTCATATTTTTGTTATTTTGAATGTGGACAGATCTGGCTCTCTTGGGGATGGTCCTCGAAGTCGAAGATTTTAAAAATCTTTTTTATTAATTTTATTTATATATATAATAGTTTTTGAATCAATAAAATATACATTAAACTAACAACAAAATGAAATTGTGATTTTGTAATTACTGGTTCCCTGGATCGTTTTTAAAAATGAAAAAAATATAAAAGGGGGACAATTTAGCAGAGTTCTTTGTTTAAAAATGGTCGACTGCTCTGAAACTTGAATGTCAATAAATGTAGAATATATCCACTTGAAATATGAAGCTGCGGGCAAATTCACGATTTTCCCAGAGATACTTTCCTAAGTTGTCTGGATTTTGATACTTTTTTTTCTTTCTCAAAATCGCGACGTAGTACTTGTGGAACTGTCGAAATTGCACTTTTATTGGGCACGTCTAAGTCCAAAAAAAATAGTCTACCATTCATAGGAGAAATGCCCTCCATAAGGGATGCTGTGTTTGTATCTATGAATTTTTTTCGATATTATTAAATCCGAATTAGAAATTTCAGAATTACGAAGGATACCGCAAGGCAGAAACGAAAATTGCATTACTCGCAAGAAATTGAAACTGTTAGAAAATGTTTTCTTTGTTATTTTTATGAGTTTGGCCATCTAGAAAACAATATTAACCGAGAAGTCTAAAGTGGCACTGAGGCTGCCTATAATTTTATTCGAACGCGTGCTTTTTTTCATAATTTTTAAATTTCACTTTGATAATGTGGTAATTTGATTGGCCCAAATTGGAATGTATTGAAAAAAACTTGTATCGCAATTGATATTCGTGGAAATTGAGTGAACGAACCTTGAAAGCCATGACTGAAGTGGATTCGATTGGATCGACTTGTAGCTCAGTGATGTCTTACGTTGATCAAGCGCGTACCTTATATACCCCAAGCACATGGGACAAAGAGTCCCCTTCCCCTGGCCCTCGGTCTTCGCAAGAATCCGGAGAGAGAGAGAGAGAGAGAGAGAGAGAGAGAGAGAGAGAAATACACACACCGGCAAACCCAAACGCACATACGTACAGACTTTCGAAGTTCATATCGGCGGAAATTGGCTCTTGAACTTGGCCGGATGTGTGGTCCCCTCTTTCTTCGACGGCGGGATCGCGGGCGAGTCCCCGCGATAAATTCGCTTCTTTTGCCTACCGTTTTTTGTTCACCCGGGAATAAAGGCAGAAGGACACTCGCACACTTCTTGCCCCTGGTGTGTTTCCCAGGGTCGGAGAGAGTGCAGCGTTTAACACCGGTGTGCTTCTATTAGCTACGGAATTTAACGCTCCATCGGAGTCATGAATCGCTCCCCCGAGAAAACAGCGCGACATCGCGATATTTAACACCTCATTTCGGATAATCTCGCGCGCACCCACTTAACAGTACTAAATGAGCCTATGGGAAACAAGGATCTGCGGGGATGGGATTTTTTTTTCAACTCTCGTACTTATCTGTTGTAGTTTCGCGTCTGTTTATTATTATTATTGCATCCACTTGAGGCTTTAGGCCACAGTAACGGGTATAAAATCATGTGCGAATTTAACAATTTTTTTCGTGTGAAAAAGTGATTCACTTATAAAATTAATTACACATCTATTAGTATGAATATCAAGCTGGTAGAAAATATATATTTTTTTACCTAAAACAAAAAACAAAAATTCTCGTCAATCTACATTAGAATACCCAGACAAGTACGTACGGAATTAAAAAAATATTGTTTTATTCAAAAGTTGTAGGTATTTGAACTAAAGAAATGAAATTTCAGTGAAAGATTTCGTTATAATTGCTCATAAACTGCTCATAAAATGAAAAGCTTTCGATTAATCAGAAATTCCGTACGTACTTCTCTGCGAAATGCAATTAGGAACATGACTTTTAAATTTGAAGTAAATCGAGTGAAAATTGTTGAAGTTATTTGTCGCGCCAATTGGAAAAAAGCTGTTTCGAGAAGTTTCGAGAAGTTTCGAGTAGTCGGCCATTTTGTACATAGAAAAATGCTAACACCTTGATATTCATACGAAATAGATGTCTAATTAATTTGGTGAGTGAATCAGTTTTTTATACAAAAAAAAATTGTTAAATTCGCACATGATTTTATACCCGTTACTGTGGCCTAAGACCTTAAGTATTTTTCAATCTCGGGTTAACTACTATTTTATATTTTTTACCTAGGTATTTACTACTATTTTGGATTGTTGATTATCCAGCAGTGTTGATTACTTTTTTTTATTATTTTTTGTCCTCGTGTTAACTACTATTTTATTTTGTATTTTTTATCCTTGTGTTAAGTACTATTTCATATTTTTTCTCGTGTTGACTACGAATTTGTTTTGGAATTTTAGCATCGTGCCAAGTATTATTTTATTTTCCATCTTCGTGTTGATTACTTTTTTTTTTTTTAATTTTTATCGTCGTGTTAACTATTATTTTTTTGTATTTGCATCCTCTTATTATCTACTACTTTATCGTAAATTTTGTTATCCTCGTGTTAACTATTATTTCATTTTGTATTTTTATTCTCTTTTTACCTACTATTTTATTACGTATTTTCTTTTTTCTGTCACAGCCACCACTTTCTAGTGCATTTTTTCATACTCGTGTTAAGTACTATGCTATTATACATTTTTTATTCTCGCATTAACTATTATTTTGTTTTGAATTTTTAATCCTGTCAGTACCTACTATTTTTTTATCCTCAACGTGGCTGCTATGGTATTGTGTATTTTCCATTCTCGCAATAATTATTGATATTTCAATCTTCAAATTGTTTTATTGGAGTTTCCCATGTCAAGCAACGTCTTGGGCCAATACTTGGACAGGTGCCCGGTTCTCTGAAGAAATGGAAATAATAAAGTGACAAGGGTGGGGTAAAAGTGAAAGGGATGGGATCCCAAAAGCGCGCAGGGGCATACGAAGGGACATTGAAAATAAAAAAATATATCAAATTCACGAATATTTCTAGGATATTCTCTTACATTTATAGAAAATTTACAAAACTTTATACAATTCTACAAATTTGACCAAAAAATTCTACAAAATTGACAAAAATATCTACAAAATTGATAAACATGTTTACAAAATTTACAAAAATTCCAAGATAAAACGTACAGATATTGCTCGTTTAACGCTCAATGGTAATAAGCATACAGTTATTTTTAATGGTGATTTATAGCTGTACACGTAGAAGTAACCATTGAATATTGTCAATTGAATCTATTATTGACTCCATTTACCATATTATTACGAACCAATTTTTTTCATTCTGCCATGAATTTCCGCCCTGTCTTTCATCCCCCGACGATTTTTCTCCTCGCTAATTTCTTCCTCTGCTCTCCACCACCTTTTCCCGCCTATCTACATCTCGTTCAATTATAATATGCCTTAACCCCGCGCGATTTCTTGTCGCATTAATTCGCGACACGACATTCTTATCTCTTTGAGAAAAAAAAAAGGAGCAAAAAAAAAGTAGAGAGATGAAAAGTGGAGCGGATACTTTCGTGCGTTACAGGCCCGAGGAGCGAGAGAGAGAGAGAGAGAGAGATCCGCGGGAGTTCCTATCTCATGTCTGTCATTGAGCCGTTTTGGACCACGCATATTTGCCTTTGACGTTTAATTCACTTTGTATATTCGACTGTGTAAAAATGGCCCTCGAGCGTGTCCGCTCGCACCCGAAATTCAACTTTCGACATCTCTCTCTCTCGCTCTCTCTTCGATCTTTTTTTCCCGATCTAGATCCGTCCCACACTCAAATTCTCGTCTCCTATACCAGCAGAGAGATCTAAAAATGGAAACAGCAATGGCGGTTGCGTTAGTGTCATGTGAAAAAAAAAAAGGACCTTATTGGAGTAACCTATTTTATTGCTCCTTTCTTTTGTTTCGGATCTTCGATTTTTTTCTTTCGCTCTTTACTTCTTCAATTATTCTTTTATTTTAAATTGCAAACTTGAACGAATATAATCTTAATGAATGTCGTTACACGTGCTTCTCGTGGAGAATAATCCTGTGTAGGTAATAATAAGTCGGCTGTTGTAAGGGATAAAAATTTTATGTGCATCTCGCACTGTTTCTGAATAAATTGATTTGTATTTGAATGATCGCAATCAAATCACTTTGTATGTTCATATATATAAGTATGTGTGTGTGCACATATATATGTATATGAGGTATTCCATGTGAATTCGGAGGACTTTTTCCCTCACCCCCGCCAATTAGATTTATTTATTTTTATCTGATTCCATTGACTCTAAAAAACACCCCGAGTTTTTTAATATTTTTCGAAACAAACCTTAGTGAAAAAAAATTCTCCGAAAAAAACGCGCCGATTTAAAAATCTGAAAAAATTCCCAAAAATGCGTGGTTATATGTAAACATTTTCACGCCATCACCCGCAGTGAAAGTATGGTTTTTTGTATGCTTTCTGAGCGATTAACGTTTAAAAAAACCCGAAAAAATCAAGAACCGCTTACTTCGGGCGGATACTTAAATATTTTGATACCCACAATACATTTTTTGACCATTTTTTAATAATCAATTGGTTATTCAAAAATGATCAAAAAAATTCGTGAATTTTCCAGATTTTTTTACAACATTAATCGCCCAGAAAGCACAGGAAAAATCATACTTCCGCTGCGGGTGATAGCCTGAAAATGTTTACATAAAATCAGGGTGTCTTTTAGAGTCAGTGGAATTAGATTAAAATAAATAAATCTAATTGGCGGGGGTCAGGGAAAAAGTCCACCGGATTCACATGGAATACCTCATATATATATATATTAGGTGTAGTTTAAAGAAATCCATTATTTTTGCATGAAATTGAAGGCAAAAATAATGGATTCCTTTTTACTACACCTAATATATATATATATATATATATATATATATATATATATATATATATATATATATATATATGTGTGTGTGTATTTAAAAAGTCAGATTACATGCAAAATGATCATTTCGGGAGAATGACCTACACACACACACACACACACACACACACACACACACACACACACACACACACACACACACACACACACACACACACACACACACACACACACACACACACACACACACACACACACACACACACACACACACACACACACACACACACACACACATATATATATATATATATATATATATATATATATATGTGTGTGTGTGGGTGTGTGTGTGTGTGTGTAGGTCATTCTCCCGAAATGATCATTTTGCATGTAATCTGACTTTTTAAATAGATGCCATACGAATACTTTGTAGGTTCTTTTGGAATACAACAGTTTGAAATATTTCGGAATCTTCCTAGAAAACAGATTTGGTAGATAAATCGGCAATATCCTTTTTTTTCTGTATTTTGAGTATGAAAATGATTCCTCTGGAGTGCAACTATCCAGACTTCATACACACTAGCAAGCTAAAGAGGTACTGAAAATTCATAAAAATAAAAAAAATAACATTACTTGTAACCATCGGACATTTATTTATTTCTCCCTACAAAAAACAAAAATAATAAGCACAGGTATCTCACAATAAATAACGGAATTTCGTAACCACTTTTCCAAGCACTCCTCTCGAAAGCTGCAAAGCAGTTCTTATATTGTGTGATGAGTGCTGCTAGCGATCATGCGCCTTCTACATCTACTTTTCCGAAGAGACTGATTGTGTCGTATCATTTTTGTAGCTTGAATTTTTCTTCTACAGACGTTGTGTATTATGAGGTCGTGTCACAGGCGAGGGAGTCATTCCTCTGGTCAGTCTTAAGGGGCTATACCAGTGTGAACGCTGAAAATTTAGGTGATTTTCGGGAATTTTTTCAAAGAAAAGTACTCAATTAAATCTTTCGGAAAATTAAGAATATATTTGGCTATATTCGACCTATATTACATAGTTTTTTCAAAGAAAAATATTGAGATCCACGCGACTTATGCGCTGCCTTCGGAAGTGCAAAAAAAAAGTTCCTCCACTTGCTGACATGATTCCGGCCGATCGAGTAGCTGAAAACGGAAAAAATGTCGTTAAACTGGAAGGTATTTCCTGTACAATGACGTAGGATTTTCGAAAAATATCAAAATCTAACAAAATGGCGTAGTTATGAAAAAAAAAAGTCTGCTTTCTTGCCTATAAAATGGTCGTTTTTTTCAATGCCAAATCGTCAATTTTCATCCAATCAAAAATATCCTACGTCATTGTAGAGTAAATATATTCGAGAGTACTCAGTACAAATTTCAAGTCAATCGGATAATTGCTCTTTGAGTTACAATGTCAGCAAATTTGAAAAATCTCATTTCATATTCTTGAAAGTATAAAAATCTTGAACGTATGAAAATCTCATCTCATATTCTTAAAAGTATAAACTGTCGAAAAAGGCAAAAAAAATCGATTTTTTGAAAGTGTCACACTGTTATAGCCCCTTAACTGTATTATTTTTCAATAAAATAAGTCACTCGTTACCGACTCAAGTGGAACTTTTAGACACCTTCTCACCGCCAGATTTTGAGGTTAGAAAAACGTAGCATGTCGCGCCGTGCGTAAAAACCCGTTCGAATCGTCATTCCTCTGGCATCATTCCTTTGGGTTCCTTCCAACATGTGTGATCCAGGCACATGATAGATGCGCCAGAGGAATGACACCATCTTGGTTACGCATGTGCGGATATACATGAGGTTACATAAAAATGATTCTCTTAGATTATTGCCATGCCGCTATCGAAAGAAGAAAGGCTCCGTAGAAAAAGAGAAGCTGGAAATGGAGATACGAAAGGCTCAACGAGGATCCTGTAGGAAGAGAAAAGTTGAAACAAAAAGAGCGAGATCAAAATTTTAAAAAAAGAAGATATCAATAAACCAAAAAAAATTGATCGAAAAAGGTTTGCATCATTCCCCTGGCCCTACTATTTCTTTCGATCATGACAAATCTCTCAAAACAGAAAAATCAGTGCGACCCATAGGGAATTATAGTATATCGATTAGTACTGAAGTGAATTGCAATTTTTAAATGAAAAAAATTAAATATTTTGTTTATAAATTTCGTTGTCCTGCAAAATTATCGTTTCGGGAGAATCACCCATATACATATAGAAACGTATGTAAATAACAGTTACACGCTTGAAGCATTTTTATTAATAATAAAGTGATCATTCTACTGATTATTAAATTTTTGTTCCGCAGAATAATTCGACTCACATCAGTATCAGAACTTTTATTTAAAAGTATACCCGTTAAGGGTGTTTAATCAAATGTTTCCCTTCTGCTTTCAACAATTCTACGAAAATTATTAAGGGCTTACACTGCTGTAAAGTCTAAAATTGAGATATTTTTCGCAATTTTTATTGGGTGGAATGACAAGTAAAGGATAATAATATTCACGGATGTTTTTAGTCATATCTTCAAGAGAGAAAAAACCTTCTACGTTCAATAAATCTACCGAAATTATCTTTAAAAATTAAAAGTGATGATTAAAAAATCTCTACTACTATACCTATCTGTAAACAACAGTGA